>CM053031.1:31719975-31884975 GCA_028564925.1 Lithobates sylvaticus
CTTCTGCCCTACGGACGCTGTCTTCTGCCCTACGGACGCTGTCTTCTGCCCTACGGACGCTGTCTTCTGCCCTACGGACGCTGTCTTCTGCCCTACGGACGCTGTCTTCTGCCCTACGGACGCTGTCTTCTGCCCTACGGACGCTGTCTTCTGCCCTACGGACGCTGTCTTCTGCCCTACGGACGCTGTCTTCTGCCCTACGGACGCTGTCTTCTGCCCTACGGACGCTGTCTTCTGCCCTACGGACGCTGTCTTCTGCCCTACGGACGCTGTCTTCTGCCCTACGGACGCTGTCTTCTGCCCTACGGACGCTGTCTTCTGCCCTACGGACGCTGTCTTCTGCCCTACGGACGCTGTCTTCTGCCCTACGGACGCTGTCTTCTGCCCTACGGACGCTGTCTTCTGCCCTACGGACGCTGTCTTCTGCCCTACGGACGCTGTCTTCTGCCCTACGGACGCTGTCTTCTGCCCTACGGACGCTGTCTTCTGCCCTACGGACGCTGTCTTCTGCCCTACGGACGCTGTCTTCTGCCCTACGGACGCTGTCTTCTGCCCTACGGACGCTGTCTTCTGCCCTACGGACGCTGTCTTCTGCCCTACGGACGCTGTCTTCTGCCCTACGGACGCTGTCTTCTGCCCTACGGACGCTGTCTTCTGCCCTACGGACGCTGTCTTCTGCCCTACGGACGCTGTCTTCTGCCCTACGGACGCTGTCTTCTGCCCTACGGACGCTGTCTTCTGCCCTACGGACGCTGTCTTCTGCCCTACGGACGCTGTCTTCTGCCCTACGGACGCTGTCTTCTGCCCTACGGACGCTGTCTTCTGCCCTACGGACGCTGTCTTCTGCCCTACGGACGCTGTCTTCTGCCCTACGGACGCTGTCTTCTGCCCTACGGACGCTGTCTTCTGCCCTACGGACGCTGTCTTCTGCCCTACGGACGCTGTCTTCTGCCCTACGGACGCTGTCTTCTGCCCTACGGACGCTGTCTTCTGCCCTACGGACGCTGTCCTCTGCCATACTGACACCATTCTCTGCCCCAGTGGCATAGCGTGGGTTGTCAGCACCTGGGGCAAGGCAAGTAATTTGCGCCCCCTAACCTGCGGACTTGTAGAACTCCCCGAGTCCCTTCAAATACACTAGTACTGACCACTACACTTAGGCCCCTTTCACACCGGGGCGGGGAGCCGCGGTGACGGTAAAGAAGCGATATATTTAGCGCTGCTTTACCGTCGTTTTAACCGCGGTATTCGGCCGCTCGCGGTGCGGTTTTAACCCCCGCGAGCGGCCGAAAAGGGGTTAAATACCGGCGGTATTGCCGCGGTTTCACCGCGGTGTCCCATTCTATTCAACGGGAAGGAGCGGTATAGGAGCGGTGAACACACCGCTCCTATCCCGCTCCAAAGATGCTGCTAGCAGGACTTTTTTTGTCATCCTGCTAGCGCACCGCTCCAGTGTGAAAGCCCGCTGGCTTTCACACTGGAGTTAAAGGGGCAGGATTTTTTCATGCGGTGAACAGGCGCTATTTTTAGCGCTGCACCGCATGAAAAACGCCCCGGTGTGAAAGGGGCCTAAGGCTGGTTTCACACTGGGGCGGTGCGGGCGGCAGCGGTAAAGCAGCGCTATAGTTACGCTGCTTTACCGTCGTTTTAGCCGCGGTATTCGGCCGCTAGCGGGGTGGTTTTAACCCCGCTAGCGCCCGAAAAAGGGTAAAGCGGTGCTTTGCCGGCGGTATTCATGCGGTATCCCCGCGGTGTCCCATTGATTTCAATGGGTAGGAGCGGTGAATACACATATATATATCACACACACACACACACCATCTCACAAAAGTGAGTACACCCTTCAAATTTTTGTGAATATTTTATTATCTTTTCATGTGACAACACTGAAGAAATTATACTTTGCTACAATGTAAAGTAGTGAGTGTACAGCTTGTATTACAGTGTAAATTTGCTGTCCCCTCAAAATAACTCAACACACAGCCATTAATGTCTAAATGGTCTGAATTTATGAAGAAATTCAATTTTTATTTTTTTCACATTCTTTTTTATCGGATATGTTTTATAGCAGAAAGTAAAAAAGTTAATATATATATATATATATATATTATAATTTTTTATTATTTATTATATCATTTTTTTATTATTATTATATCATTTGTTGGGGTATTTAGTGCAAGAAATAAACGCAGAGGTGATCAAATACCACTAAAAGAAAGCTCTATTTGTGGGAAAAAAAGTACATACATTTTATTTGGGTACACCATTGCATGACCGCGCCATTGTCAGTTAAAGTAACGCAATGCAGTATTGCAAAAAATGGCCTGGTCAGGAAGGGGGGTAAATCTCCCAGAGGTCAAGTCATTAATGCGCGAAGCATTTTGTGAACAGTCATTGTATTATTCTGTCTTTGGTTTCATTCTTTTCCTTGTATCTTTCTGCAGTGTTGAGTGACGTGGCTGATCTTTTGGGTTTGGACTCCTTCCAGCTCTCCGAGGTGCTGACACAGAGATCCATGATCCTCCGGGGAGAAGAGATCCTGTCTCCTCTCACAGTGGAGCAGGTGAGGTCTTTGACCATTCAGTTGGAGTATTTAAAGCTGAACGCCAGGCAAGATATACAAGACACAAATGAAGGCAGCTCTGTAACCATTAAACATCACTGATTGTATTTTTTTAAAATGCAAGCAGTGTGGGCACCAGAATTGGACCTGGTATCAGTCATTGGCAGTCTTTGTATAGCAGGGCTGGTGTGTGAGGAGGTACAGCAGCGGCATAAGGAGATGATCAGTTTGTGCTGACGAGAAGCGTGCTGATAGGAGGAGAGAGCATAATGACAGATAGATGATCTCATTACTGTGCTGCTTCTCCTTTCACTATCCACTCACATTCTGGCGGGGGGGGGGGGGGGGGTCAAGGATGACCTGGGCTCAGAGGTTCAATGATGCTACCCATCAGACTGAGGACATCTAGCAGCAGAAAAAAGTAGTTATGGAGAACTCTCTGGATTGAAGGCGGATATTGCCGCAAAAGCATTTTTTTTTATTTTATCATTTAATGGGCTGTTCAATTTTATCCTATTATTTTTGGTTGGAGTTCAATTCTAATTTACAGTAACTAAATTCTAAAAGAATGTTTAATCTTTGCTGCTTATAAACAGTAATATTTTTTTTCTAAATTCCCATCTTAGGCTGCGCGTACATGGTTAATTCTTATTTTTTTTAACCAGCCAGTGGACAGATTTCCCCATCCACACAAATGAGGTAGATGGAGGAATTGGCTCCTCCCCCTGCCAGAATACACTGATCAGCGCTGCAGCCGATTGGTTGCAGGCGCCAATGAAACTTAAAGTTTTCCAACAGTCATTGAATCGACTTCTATAGAGCAGGAAAGGCCATAATACCCCTTTCACACTGGGGCGGTGCGGGCGTCGGCGGTAAAGCAGCGCTATATTTAGCGTTGCTTTACCGTCGTTTTTGCCGTGGTATTTGGTCGCTATCGGGGCGGTTTTAACCCCCGCTAGCGGCCGGAAAAGGGTTAAAACCCCCCCGCAAAGCGCCGCTAATGCGGCGCTTTGCCAGCGGTATTCCCGCGCTGCCCCATTGATTTCAATGGGTAGGAGCGGTTTAGGAGCGGTGAATACAATTCTCATTCTCCGCTCCAAAGATGCTGCTAGCAGGACTTTTTTTTTTTTTACCATCCTGCTAGCGCACCGCTCCAGTGTGAAAGCCCTCTGGCTTTCACACTGGAGTGAAAGGACCCGCTTTTTTCAGGCGCTATTTTTAGCACTGTAGCGCCTGAAAAAACGCTTCAGTGTGAAAGGGGCCTAAGTGGATCGCAATGCAGATGGTCCCTGGTGGACCAGTCAACTGCAATCCTTTTTATGGTCGGCTTTACACTGCATCCCTTCTGCAACGTCACATCAGATTGGCACCGACAGTGTTTGTGTCTTTCCATCTGGATAAATTCACCTTTTAAAAAAAATATATTAAATGCACATTTTTTTGTAGGTTAATCACTTCAGCCCTGGAAGGATTTACCCCGTTCCTGACCAGAGCATATTTTGCGATACGGCACTAGACATGTGCAATTCATTTAGTTCCGAATTCGTTTTTTAACGAATTTTGACAAATTCGTTAATTATGAATTTCCGAATTTTTCAATTTCTGAATTTCAAAATTTGCAAAATTACGAATTTCCGAAATTTCCGAAATTTCCGAATTTCCGAAATTTCCGAAATTACGAATTTCGAATTTCGTATTTCCGAATTTCGTATTTCCGAATTTCGTATTTCCGAATTTCGTATTTCCGAATTTCGTATATTCCGAATTTCGTATTTCCGAATTTCGTATTTCATATATATTCGGAAATTCAAAAATTCGAAAATCAGAAAAAAAGAAAATCCTATTTAATTCTAAATAATAACTAACTATTAAATTATAGGTATTGGAATTCCCTTTCAAATTTGTCTGTTAGGGAACGTAGCGAGTACGAACTTATCCGAATTTACGAATTATCTGAAATAACGAATGCCGCATCTAACCAAATGGAATGTAACGAGCTAATAATAATAAATAACAATAATAATAAAACCTTTTTATTAATTATTTATTATTAATTATGTATTATAAATTTGTTCCGTTCCATTTTTTTAGATGCGGCATTCGCTATTTCAGATAATTCGTAACTTCGGATAAATTCGTACTCGTTAATTTAATAGTTATTAATTAAACTGATTTTCTTTCTTTTTTTTGAGATTTTCAAATTTTGGGATTTTCAAATCTTTGAATTCCCGAGTTCCGACAGTCCGAAAGTTCGGAGTTCCGACAGTCCGAAAGTTCGGAGTTCCGACAGTCCGAAAGTTCGGAGTTCCGACAGTCCGAAAGTTCGGAGTTCCGACAGTCCGAAAGTTCGGAGTTCCGACAGTCCGAAAATTCTATACGGCACTGCGTCGCTTTAAACTGACAATTGCGCAGTCCTGCGACATTGTACCCAAAAAAATTAATTTCCTTATTTATTTTTTTTTCCACAAATAGAGCTTTCTTTTGCTGATATTTGATCACCTCTTTTGCGCTATAAACAAAACCTTGTCAGTCCCCTCCCCCCACAGTTAGAATCACTACCTTAGGGAACATTTTAACCCCTGCAGCGCCCCCTAGTGTTAACCCCTTCCCTGCCAGTCACATTTACACAGTAATCACTGCAATTTTATAGCAACGATCGCTGTGTAAATATGAATGGTCCCAAAAATGTGTTAAAAGTGTCCGAAGTGTCCGCCGCAATGTCGCAGTCACGAAAAAAAAAAAAAATCTCAGATCGCCGCCATTACTAGTAAAAAAAAAATGCAATAAATCCATCCCCTATTTTGTAAACAGTATAACTTTTGCGCAAACCGCTCTATATACGCTTATTGCGATTTTTAATTTTACCAAAAATCTGTAGAAGAATACGTATCAGCCTAAACTGAGGAAAAAAAATAGTTTTTTTTAAGAAAAATTGGATATTTATTATAGCAAAAAGTAAAAAATATTGTGTTTTTTTTTTTTTTTTTTTTTCAAAATTGTCGCTCTTCTTTTGTTTATAGCGCAAAAAATTAAGGTTAAAGGCACAACCTCAATCAAGTAAATAAATGTGTAAAAAAGTATACAAAGTTTATTAAACACAATAGAATAATACATATATAATACAAAATAGCGGATGCATGTAGATATACAAACAAAAGTGAAAAAGACAAAAATACAGCTGCCTAAACTTTTTTATTTGTCATTTATATTTTTGTCTCTTTCACTTTTGTTTGTATATCTACATGTATCCGCTATTTTGTATTATATATGTATTTTTCTATTGTGTTTAATAAACTTTGTATACTTTTTTACACATTTTTCTATTTACTTGATTGAGGTTGTGCCTCTAAAGTCCCACCCATAGTTTTTTTTTTTCCAGTTCTATATGTATTTGGGATGTGGCACATCCTCTGTCCTACAATCTCATTCAGATATCTTTTCTTCCATAAACAAAAAAGAGCAACCATTTTGAAGAAAAAAATACTTTTTTACTTTTTGCTATAATAATATATATATATATATATATATATATATATATATATATATATATATATATATATATATATATATATATATATATATATATATATATATATATTTTTTTTTTTTATTTTTTTTTTAAGCATTGCACCAGCGATCAGCAGACAGTGAGTGTAATCTGTGTGCCCGTACATTGTACGGTCAGGCAGTTTCACACTGACAGGAAGAATCAATATACCACCACAGAGCTCCACAGCGCCGTGGTAGTTCATTGAGAACTACAAGCGGACATTAGCAAAGGATGTCGGTACTTGTAGTTCACTTATTCACAGAGCTCTGTGAATAAGTAATGTGGCTGTGTGGGCGAAGCCCCGCATGGCCACGCTGTTTTTTTTAAAAAAAAAGTGACCGCTAGTACAGGGAACTTCTCTACTGCTGTCAAAGGGAGAGAAGGCACCAGGAGGCAGTTGCAGCAAAGGGAACATGTTGCACGTTCCACCTTTAAAAACGGGTGGAACATGTATCCTGTTCCCAAAAGGTGAACTTATCCTTTAGGCCTGGTTCACACTGGAACCCGCTGCGGATCGCACAGGAGCGCTGTGCGTCCCTGTTCCCCCGCTTCAGGGACGAATCAGGGCCGAATCTATGCCTGAATTCGGCCCTGCAACGGAGATATGTGAACCGGCTCCATAGGGAGCCAGTCACATTCTCCTGCTATGCGAATTGGATGTGGAGAAACCTGCATCTAATTGGCATAGGTGTGAATCCGGCCTTAAAGTGTTACTAAACCCACAACAGTAAAATCAGTCTGTTCATGCAGTAAAGCGTGCTTGAGATACTCACTGTGGAAAAGGCTGTTTGATCCTGTCTTCTCTGATCCTCCCCTTCCTTTCCTATCCCCAATCCATCTGCTGATAGTACATAGCCCTGGGAGGCACTCTGCACATGCTAAGTTTGATGTGTACTGCTAGAATAGGCTCTTTTTTTTTGTGTAGTTTTTATGTGATCAGCACAGGGCCATTTGGCACAGTCCAGACAGAGGGTCAGGGGTCCTGCAGCCTCATAGGACAGTCAGAGGAGAATGAAAACTCCTCCTACAAGCTTTAACCAGACACTGATAAAAGTCACAAGACTGCTATATACTGCTGATGTGAAAAGGTATTTAGCAGTTTATATTTACTAAAATAATTGCATTTCCATGTTCTGTGTACTGTGGGAAACCAGATATAGTGAATGCAGAGTCCTGGGTTTAGTTACACTTTAAGGCACATATATCATAGATGTAACTGTCTTGTGTTTAAAGTGTATCTAAAGCCCAATTTATTTACCGTTTGTCAGAAATTTCCCTTCACTTCTTGACCTGCAGACACAACAGGAAGTAATAGAATTTTCTTCTTGGACTGTTGTCACTGGAATAAGTGGCCCCATTGGAGAATTTTCTATCTATTCCTTTTCTGGTAAAAAAAACTCAATGTTGGTTTTTCTCTCACTTTTAGTCTAGGGACCAATGGAGAGAGTAACACACACAACAGCAATGAATACCAGTTGTGTGGAAGAAGGTAAGTGTGCCACATCCATGGTGATAGTCCTGTTATTTGAAATCCTTTTTTATTTGAGTAATCAATAGAATGAGATCCAGTGTGTTTCAGGAATACATATCCCGAAATACGTTGGCTCTTATTCTATTGATTATTGAATAATCACTCTGGACTCCTTCACCATTAGTGTGGCACCCTTACCAATTTCTCTGGACCTTTTCTTGTGTTGCGGGTACCTTGTCAAATGAGGGCAGCCTCACAGACGCAATTCAGTTTATGAAATAATGAATAAGGTGGACACTCGCAGCATTGGACATGGACAATTAGTGGTCTAGTGCTTCTTATGCAGGTACTAGCAATAAAAACCTGATGGGGATTCTAACCCCTCAACAAAATTTGGTGGAGAAGGTGAAGCAGCACACAAACATTGGGTTACAGTCCAATGGCCTGCAGAGGTCTATGGAATCATTACAATGTCCTGCAGTTAATTTCTTCTTCTCAATTTTCTCCCATGTTGTTGATCTGATTCAGGCTACAGACTCCCGTGATTCCCTGGCCATGGCGCTCTACGCTCAGTGCTTTTCCTGGCTGGTCGGAAAGATCAATGCTCGTGTCCGAGGGAAGGAGAACTTCAAGTCTGTCGGGATTTTGGATATTTTTGGCTTTGAGAATTTTCAGGTGTGGTACAACTTATCGTAGATGCAGTGCCTGCTGAAATGATGCGCATTATACTAAAATATTGACATTAATGGGTAACGTTTTTATAGTGCAGATAATTGTACTTTATCATCTGTCTTGTTGCTCAAGGTGAAATTTATGCACACAAGTGAATGAGTCAGACTCCTCTCCCTTTCTCCCATTCAATTGGCCCCCAACACATTTCAACCAGAGACAGGGTGTCTGAAAGGAAGCATCTGCTTCTATGTTCTCTGTTTAGGAAAGTCATAGTGCTCTGGGAATCCGGTCTCATTACGGCTGTAATATGAAAAAGAAATTTTTACATATTAATATATACAGATGAACAGAGGGAGTGTATATAAAAGGCCTATTATACACTGCTCAGCGCCTGATATTAATATATACATAGAAAGAAAAGTATATTTTGTGTGTGTGTGTGTGTGTGTGTATATATATATGTTTTTATATTTATTTATATATATATATATATATATATATATATATATATATATATATATATATATATATATATATAATATAATATAATATAATATAATATATATATATAATATACTATATTGCCAAAAGTATTGGGACACATGCCTTTACACGCATATGAACTTTAATGGCATCCCAGTCTTATGCCGCGTACACACGATCGGAATTCTCGTCGGAAAAAACTCTGACGGTTTTTCCGACGGAATTCCGCTCAAGCTGTGTTGCCTACACACCAACTGTCCAGCACCCAGCTTTGGTGCTTCCGTCAGTATACAGCTTCCTCCAGTCTGTTCATAGGAACCAGATATTATAGCAACAGCATACAAGACTAGCTGACAATAGCTTGTATGAGAACTGGAACTCTATTGAAAACTCACACAGAAGTTGTACACCACACCAGGTTAGGTGAGCCTGATTACATTATTGTATAAAAATAAAATTGTATACAGAAATGTAATTAACATAACTAAGAAACAGCCAACATAAACTATGTTAATTCACCTCTAGCAACGAATAGCTGACAGTGATATAATCAACTTGTGCTAATTAACTAGTCACTTAAACCAGCCTAGGTGGAGGCACAGAATACTAGCAGACAATAGGTGAGTTAATAAGCACAATAAACAATGGGTAAAAGACACTTAGAAGGCACACTAGACCTACTTACAATAAACACATTATAGCAGGCGACCCCAGACAGGTGGCCTGAGCTGATGACCTCAACATCTGTGATGAGTCTCAGTCTGATGCAGTAGAATTAATTTTATCTTTATATATTTATTGAGGGATATTGTTGATAAATATTACTGTCCCAAGTGAAGGAGCCTCACAAACCACACATATAAGCTCCAGGATAACAGGGGTAGAACAAAATGCTGAGTCCGGTGTGGTTGTACGGTGAGTCTGGCTAGGGCAGACCAGACTGTGCATCCCGGTCACCCTGTGCCCCGAATAGACACAGGGTAACTTACACATGAGATGCCTGGGGGGGTGAAAAAGGACTTTCGTGACCTCTCTAAGGTAAGCTGGGTTTCATGCGCATTCCACCCCCCCCCCAGCCCAAAGTGACTCCAGGGGGCATTATAGTGTGGGGTTGTTTTTCAGGGGTCGGGCTTGGCCCCTTAATTCCAGTGAAGGGAACTCTTAAGGCATCAGCATACCAAGACATTTTGGAAAATGTCATGCTCCCAACTTTGTGAGAACAATTTGGGGACGACCCCTTCCAATTCCAACATGACTGCGCACCAGTGCACAAAGCAAGGTACATAAAGACATGGATAAGCGACTAGGAAGGGATTAAACTGTACTGGGATGCCATTAAAGTTCATGTGTGTGTAAAGGCAGGCATCCCAATATAGTGTGTATGTATGTATGTATGTATATATATTATATTATATTATATTATATTATATTATTGTGTGTGTATATATATATATTATTGTGTGTGTGTAATATATATGTGTGTGTGTAATATGTGTGTGTGTGTATGTATATATATAATGGGTGTGTGTGTGTGTGTGTGTGTGTGTGTATATATATATATATATATATATATATATATATATATGTATATATATATATATATATATATATATATATATATATATTAATATAATTTTCTCTCTATCTCTCAAATAATGGGGTGAGTTACTTCCATTTTATCTCTGTGCTTTTCTGGAGCAGTGTCACGGTGGGCTCCAAATGATTCAGTAGAAAAAGACGGTGGGACACAATCGCCAATGCAAACGTTTTTTTACTGAAAAATCTTCAATACATATATAATGTGGCAGCTACTGTACAGTTGCGAGCATACCATGCTCCTAATCAGGCTGTGTGCCGCATATATAATACATACCGTATACACTGCTCAAAGTTAAAAAAAGAATAACTTTTCTGCTTTTTTCTTTCTAGGCGAATCGGTTTGAGCAGTTCAACATTAATTACGCCAATGAAAAGCTTCAAGAATATTTCAACAAACATATATTTTCCCTGGAGCAGCTAGAATATAACCGGTAAGAGCAATGGTGTTGGAGTGGAGGATGTTGGGAAATTCAATACAGTTCAGACCACAAACCACATGTGTTTGGTTTGGACTGTATTCACATAGAAGGTATTGGTATATGAAGTCACTTCATTCTCTCTCCTCTCTCCAATCTATCAGGGAGGGTATCAACTGGGAAGCCATTGACTGGATGGACAATGCGGAGTGTCTGGATCTAATAGAAAAGGTAAGTCCTTCAAAGAAAACCTGTTCGGAGAGAAACATGGAGGCTTCCATTGTTGAGCACTCTGTTTGAAAATGCTACATGACCCAGAACAAGTATCCAGATAATGGGATTGATTTACTAAAATGGGAGAGTGCAGAATGTGGTGCAGCTGTGCATGGTAGCCAATCGGCTTCTAACTTCAGCTTGTTCAATAAGTGATACTAAATCTCTTTTTTTTTTTTTTTTTTTTTTTAAGTAAAAATAACAAAACGTGGATTTGCACAGAGCAGCTCAGATCCTCTTCTTCTCAGGTCCTCCTACGGTGCTTCTGACCCCCCCCCCCCCATCCCGCTGAGTGCCCCCACAGCAAGCAGCTTGCTAATGGGGACACCTGAGCCAAACTGCTGCTCTGTGTGTCCATTCAGACGTGGAGCTGTGGCCTGGCCCCACCCCCTTTCTCTCCTCATTGGCTGACTTTGACAGCAGAAGGAGCCAATGGCGCTGCGCTGCTGTCTTAGCCTATGAAGAGGGGAGTCCTCAGACAGCCGAGTGCCTCGTACAACATCGCTGGATCGAAAGGGACCTCAGGTAAGTATGAGGGGGGCTGCTGCACACAGAAGGTGGAAGCTGATTGGTTCCTATGCAGAGCTGCACCAGATTTTGCGCACTCCAGTTTTAGTAAATCAACCCCAATGACTTTTATTCTTTTTTTTTTTTTTTTCCCCTGACCATTTGGGAATGCATACTCATTTTGAGTCAGGGTTCAGAAAGTATTAAAGCTACAGTTACAGCATAATAGCTAGGCAAACAGCATTTTCAGAAGAGATCAACATTGGAAGTCCCATTATATTCCCTGAGACAGGTTTACTTAACTGAGATTATATAAAGGCGCTTCAAATGACTAAACCCCCAACTGAGAAAACAAAAATATATTGGTACCTTTCAGGGCCCATTTACACTAAAAAGGGTTAAAAGCAACCGCAAGGCTTTGCTGGTGCTTCGACAGCCTTTTTTTAAAAAAAAAAAGAAAAATCAATGCACATCTTTTTGCAGGTAAAAACTTTGGAGCTCGGAAAGCATTGCACCCACGATCAGCAGATCACTGGTGCCATGCAGGACTTCTGCAGACTTCTCAGTGTATCTGTCTGCTTGTACCTCAGACGGGCAGACAGATACACACTGACAGGAAGAATGAATGAACTACCAGAGCACTCAACCGTGCCATGGTAGGTAATTGAAACTACAAGCCGACAGTCACACAGGCTATTGGGACTTGTAGTTTCCCATTCACATAGGACTGACATGGCCAGGCGGGTGGAGCATCTTTTTCAAACAGTGACAGCGGACGCCCAGAGAAGATGCCCCCCCTGCTGTCACTGGGGGAGGGGGACAGGCTGCAATTGCTGGAACATGTTGCATCTTCCACCCTAAATACAGGCGGAAGATGTAACATTCCTAAATGGGAACCTATCCTTTAATTGAACAAGCTGAAGTTAAAAGCTGATTAGCATGCACATTTGCACCAGATTTTGCACTCTCCAGTTTTTTAGTAAATCAATCCAATAGAGAACTAATCATTAGCAAACGCAGCGTATTGAAAGCAGTGGCGGCCCGTCCATTATGCATGCGTTCGCCCCCCTGATCTACATGCAGGGCGCTGGACATATGGATTACAATTGTTTGTTTTTTTTTTGAAGCACGTGATTAGAGCCAGAGGCTCTAATAGGCTTCGAAAAAAGGGTGGGCTTGGGGCGCAGAGCACTGTGCCTCAAGCCCACCCAGTTGTGTGACAATAGCGAATTAATATTTGCTATTGTAACACTGATTGTCCTCCCGGCCAATCAGGACGCAGGTCATGAAACCTGTCACCCAATTGGCAAAAAGGAGTTCCGATCATATTGGCTGCCAGGAGGAGGAGGGAGGAGACGCAGGGGAATCGAGAAATCAGCCACTCACAGCCCGGAGTGAAGCTGCCACCCCCTGGAGTGTTGCCCATGAGATGTGTTAAGTGCGGGGGCCCGGGATCCAGCCGACCGATGGGTGGGTAAAAACACCAGCCGCCACTGATTGACAGAGTTTGATATTGAAATGACTTCCTCATCACACAATCTCCAAATCTAACTTGAGTGATCTCTCCTAGTCCTAGTGCCCACCGTCCTATCTATTTTAGCTTTTCAAAGACCATACAGTAAGTCCCCTATACGTGAACCTTCGAGTTACAAACTTTCAGAGATGCGAACATGTGTTTGGATAGTTTTATTTCATTAAACCCAGCGGGCTGATTGAAAAAAAACTCACCGATCGCTGTATCAACACAAGCAATGTTGATGCCGCGATCTCCCTTGCTGCGCTATTGTGTTCTGACAGGGGGACTCCCCCCCCCGCCAGAACACACTGATCAGCGCACTCGGCCTTTGTCTGCAAGCACTGATCTTTGTTGGACTTACGAAGAAGTTGGACTTCCAAAACGACCCCCCGGAACGGAATGCGTTCGTAAGCAGGGGACTTGCTGTATTGTGTATCATTTCTTGTTTTCTATTATCCAAGCCACCAGATGGGAACCTATGATCGGAAGAAATGACTCACAACTCAACTCGTTTCGTAGACCAACTTCTTAGGCTTTCAGCTTGATCTATTTCCATGAACTTTCTATGTAATTGTTGTTTTTTTTTTTTTTTTTTCTTCTGATTGCAGAAACTCGGTTTGTTGGCTCTTATCAATGAAGAAAGTCGTTTCCCTAAAGGCACAGATTTCACATTGCTTGAAAAACTCCATAACCAACACAATGTGAGTTTTCATTATTCATCTCAGAAAGATGACCGCTGTAATCACTGCCAATATATTGGCTTCCTTCCATCATTTTCGGCCAACAAAAAATTCTAAATCCTATCAACATCATACAAAGTCATCCACAACTCTGCCCAGAGGTACATCACCAGATCAAAGCATATCACCAGCGTCTCCAGAAATAGCGAGTACATTCCACCGGTACTATAGCACCTTATATAATATAGAACAGAAAGAAAATTAAGGAAAACGGAGGGAGGAAATAAGGGAGTACCTACGGAACCTGGAATTCCCGAAGGGTAAGGTAGACGAGATGGAGGCACTGGGGGCCCCCATATCGGTAGAGGAAGTGGAGAGAGCTATCACAAGTACGCGCCCAGGAGGAAGCCCGGGTCCTGATGGATTCCCCATCACATATTATAAAAAGTTTTCCAAACATCTAGCACCTAGACTTTGCAAATATTTCAATTTGATAGGGGAAAGTGAGAAATTTAGAGAGGAGACATTACTGGCACATATTACTCTGATCCTGAAAGAGGGGAAAGACCCGATGGCAGTGGAAAGCTATAGACCAATTTCCCTATTAAACTCGCATATAAAGCTATTTGCAAAAATAATTGCCGAGAGGCTGAAGTCATATCTGCCAGAGTGGATCCATAACGACCAAGCAGGGTTTACTCAGGGGAGGGAGGGAAGAGATAACTCACTGAAGTCAATTATGTTGATGCAGGAAGCGACCAGGAGGGGTACCCCGACAGTCCTTATGTCAATTGATGCCGAAAAGGCTTTTGACCGGGTCAGTTGGGTATTTCTTCTTGAAACACTGAGCTACATGGGACTGAGTGATAGGATGATGAGATGGATCGAGGCTCTGTACCATCATCCGACAGCTAGAATAAGAGTTAACGGCACCCTGTCTTGTCCCCTCGACTTGTTTAATGGGACAAGACAGGGATGCCCACTCTCCCCACTCCTATTCATAATTACCTTGGAACCCCTACTGACTGCGATACGCAAAAACTTAGACATCCGGGGAATTCGAGTTGGGGATAGGGAGTATAAGGTATCCGCATTTGCGGACGACCTGCTGCTCTATATCTCTAACCCCAGAATATCAATCCCATCGGTCATAAAAGAATTAAAACAATACGGTAAATTATCGAAGTAAACATGACAAAATCGGAGATATTAAATTTAACAGTACCAATGGAAGAGCAGAGAGCCATACAAACTAAATTTCAATTTAAATGGTGCAAAAAAGAACTTAGCTATTTGGGAATAAAATTGACACCTCAATTAGACGACCTCTATAACCACAACTATATCCCTCTACTTAACAAAATCAAAGAACAACTTCGAGCGATGCAACACAAAGCTCTCTCTTGGATCGGAAAGATAAACGCGGTCAAAATGTTCATACTTCCCATATTCATTTATACCTGCCAAATGATTCCAATACCTCTCCCGCAGATATATTTGAAGAAAATAAAGTCAATGATAATAAAATTTATTTGGGCACGTAAACGGGCGCGCATTGCATTTGACACAATAGCAAGAGAAAAAGAGAGAGGGGGGCTGGCCGTCCCGGACTTCAAAAAGTATTACGAGGCAGTCGCAATCTGTAGAATAATAGACTGGAACCATAATAATGAGGAGAAAAGCTGGGTCGAGTTAGAAAGAGAGCTGAGCAGAACAAAAATAGGAAAAATGATATGGGTACCTTCACAGTATTGGCAATTAGGCCCAAACACAAACACACTCACAAAACACTCACTAAAAATTTGGGATTTAGTACACAAGAGACACAATTGGGATTATAATTCCCCACTAATACCACTATTAGACACAAATTTTTTCCTCCCAGGAAAAGAGGAGTATATATATTTTAGAAGGTGGTCCAATAAGGAGAATTTGAGATTGATAGATGTGATGGAAGGGAATAGAATGAGCACGTACAATGAAATTATTAGGAAGTGGGGACACAGAGCACTAGACAAGTGGCGATACACCCAAATACAACACTTCACACAGACACTTCCAAAACCCCTACGGGGTAAGAGAGATCTTAGACCCCTAGAACAATTAATGGAATCCCCCAACAGTATGGAGAAAAGGATATCAAAGACATATAAAATATTGTTACGGGAGGCGGAGCATGAGTACCCATCCTACTTAGAAAAATGGGAAAGAGAGATCGGCCCTCTAAACAGCGACGAACAGAGGAATAGGATTATAGGACGTGTCTTCTCAGTAACAAAAGACATACAATCAGTAGAGATGTCCTATAAACTCCTAGCTAGGTGGTATGTAACCCCACATGGAGCGAACGCCTATAGCGGAGATAACTCTCCAAACTGCTGGCGAGGTTGTGCTACAGAGGGGTCTTTTTCGCACCTGTGGTGGGACTGTCCTAAAATACAAAAATATTGGGAGCAAATAATAGAAACAACGTTTTATATAACACGAGTTAGGGTGGAGAAACTTCCTTGGGTATGCCTATTTCACGACACAGAGAAGGGAGGGAGACAATATGGGAGAAGCCTGATCCCTTATTTATTAAACGCAGCGAAAGCCTTAATTCCGTGCTTGTGGAAATCCCAGGATATACCCTCAATGAAAGAATGGGTCGAGAGGGTGGAGAGGACAAGGATAATAGAAGAGTCGATATATAGCCTAGATAATCTAGAAGAGAAATACCAGAGGATATGGCAACAATGGATTGAGTTCAGGGAAACTTGACGATAATGGAAGAAAATGCTGTGGGCAATGGGAAGGGGTGAGCGAGACGGCGTAGGAAGATTCCCCCCCCCTTTTTTTTTTTTCCTTTAGAGGGGGGGAGGTTGGGGGGAAAATTGAAAATATACTTGATGTAACTGTGCTAGCAATGGCTGTAAATGATAAAATGTTTGGAGAAAAGATGAAAACGAAAATAAAGAATATATAAAAAAAAAGCATATCACCAGCACACTACGGGGTCTTTAAGAGAACGCCCACATGTTCTTTAAAGTGATTACGCCACAGCAATAAAGTATAAAGTTTCAGGGCCATGCAGGACCCCTTCATTAGGCGCGGCCACACAGTGGCTGAACAGGCTGAATTTTGATCAGGGTATGGGCAGCGTAAAAGTGAATGCCCCCCAGAGAGATATATTACTTTCTAATTTGTCCCTGGGACAGGAAGTGAAAACGGAACTCCAGGATTCCCCAATAAATGCCTTTTTTCTTCTTGCTGGTCCGTTGACCTCCCCACAGCTTCTTCTCCTCCTTCTAATGAAGGAAAGAGGTGGGCGTTCCTCCAGTACAGAGTGGGGCTCATGTAATGATATAAGGCACCACTCAGTCCTGGAGTACCATGAGCCCAGGTGCTAGTGGAAGCATGTAAATATGACAGCCTGGGCTCACAGGAAACGGGCAGAATGACAAAGTCTCATTTAGAATGACAAAGTATAATTTTGCTCTGTAAGGATCTCCAGTGATGAACCAAGAAGGTTGTCTGGGACAGTGCTGGAGCATGTAGGGGGTAGGTAGAAATTGGGAGGTTAACCACTTAAGGCCCTGAAGGATTTGCCCCCTTAATGACCGGGCCATTTTTTGCGATACGGCACTGCGTCGCTTGACAATTGCACAATGTGCGACGTTGTACCCAAACAAAATGTATGTCCTTTTTCCCCCACAAATATAGCTTTCTTTTGGTGGTATTTGATCATCTTGTGTTTTTTTTTGCGCTAT
Organism: Lithobates sylvaticus; assembly: GCA_028564925.1. NCBI lineage: Eukaryota > Metazoa > Chordata > Amphibia > Anura > Ranidae > Lithobates > Lithobates sylvaticus. Next base: position 31,737,455 of record CM053031.1, read on the forward strand.
AAACAAAAAAAGACTGACAATTTTGAAAAAAAAGCTATATTTATTTTTTACTTTTTGGTATAATAAATATCCAAAAAAAAATGTCTTCATCAGTTTAGGGCAATATGTTTTCTACATATTTTGGTAAAAAAAAATTGCAATAAGCGTATATTGGTTTACGCAATAGTTATAGCATCTATAAAATAGGGGAGTCCAGAGATTGTTGTAGATAGGAAGAGATAACCACCGCTCAAGGACAGTCCTTCACTGTGAATGCTCCTACTCCTGTTTGGGAGCCCCAGGTGCTGGCTAATGACACAGTAGATTAAAAATCAGGAAGAACTCCGGACAGCCGCACACCAGGAAGAGATAAAATTCAATAAATGTATTTAGCTATGAGTAAGCATAGTGCGAAACGCGTCAGCTTTGTGCCCCCCCCCCCCCCTATCCTGCTTTGCCGTGCTTTGGATTGATGTGATTCCAGCTTTTCAAATAAATTTATTGAATTGTATCTCTTCCTGGTGTGCGGCTGTCCGGAGTTCTTCCTGATTTTTAATCTATAAAATAGGGGATAGATTTATGGCATTTTTTTTTTTTTTTACTAGTAATGGCGGCGATCTGTGATTTTTTTTTTTGTTTATTTTATTTTTTTTATTTATTTATTTAATCGTGACTGCGACATTATGGCAGACACATCGGACAATTTGACACATTTTTGGGACCACTGGCATTTATACAGCGATCAGTGCTATAAAAATGTACTGATTACTGTAAAAATGTCACTGGCAGGGAAGGGGGTTACAACGTCAGTAAAGGCAAACATTTTTGGTCTTCTTTTTTTATTTGTTTAGCAGAAAATAAAAACCCCAGAGGTGATCAAATATCACCAAAAGAAAGCTCTATTTGTGGGAACAAAATCATAAAAATTACGTTTGGGTACAGTGTTGTATGACCGCGCAATTGTCATTCAAATTTCGACAGCGATGAAAGCTGAAAATTGGTCTGGGCAGGAAGGTGTATAAGTGCCGGTATTGAAGTGGTTAAGGTGAAGAAAAAAATGAGAAGAAATGCACCAGAACGCATCAAAAACGCGCATGCAGAAACGCATCAGACTGCATTTGAACCGGCCCTTAAAGCTGTTGCAAAGCATAAAGTTGCAGTGGAGAGGATTTTTTTCTTTCCTCTTCTAGAAGCTGGCCTTTTACTTTTAACCTATTAAATCACATGCACTCAGCATCTGACGTTAGATAAGTTGGTCACACATACCCCAGGGATGGTTACACCGCAGTAAGCCTCATGTCAGTGTCCCCGTTGGCTACAATTTAACACAGATGTTTTCTTTGTCTCCCAGAATAACCCCCACTACGTGAAGCCACGAGTGACCGAAAACCAGTTTGGAATCAAGCACTATGCGGGGGAGGTAGGATGAAACTTTTTCCAAAACAAAAAGTCCTGTGCGTCATGTTTACTCCATGTACTGCTCGCAGATTCTTCATATGTGTAAATTTCCGAGTCATTTGTGTCGGTCACCATATGTGTGCTTCAAAGCTCCTTTTTGTTTTGTTTTTTATTGTTGTGAAATGGCGAAACCACAAACTTTTTTTTTTTTTTTTTTATTAATTTGAATTCCCTAAACTTTTCCCGTTCAAAAACACATCTGAACCCAAGAGCAAAAATGTGATATATAGCAGCTTACCAGTCTTTTAGATGTAGTGGCTGCATTTTTCTTTTTTCATTTTTTTACCCCTTTATTTTCATCCAGTGATCCTGTCTGTAACACACTTCCTGCATTAGGGTGACAACACTCATTCACGACACTATCTACGGAGAAGCAGTATTGTTACCCTAGTACAGGGCTACAGAACACCCCTCCATCCTCTTCTGAATAACATAGTGAGGTGGTGTGCTGTAGTCTTCCGAGATAGCTGAGAACAATTTGGCTGATAAGCGAGCAGGATCTGTCAGGATCAATAGGTATTTTTTTTTTGTTTTTTTTTTTTGTACTTCTCGTGCAAATATAACCAAATTACTTTCAATGCATTTTGAGAAAAAAAACTAAAGCACAAATATTGTGTAGCACTGAAAAGCAAAAGCACGAAGCAGGGCTTTAATATGTATTGAGCAAATATGGCTGCCTAGCTAAAACGTATTGATAACATTCCATGTATCGTAATGAAGAAGTAAGGTGCTTCACATAAATATATAAAAAAGATAAAAAGAAGAGGGCGCACCGGCCTTGTGCATTATCCCAAAATGATGTATTAATACAAAACAATAAAATACTAACAAATGTGAATAAAAGCTTGTAGAAATCACTCAGATGTGGCAATCAGTCCTAAAACCGACAGTCTCCAGGAAACGGAGGAGAGGACCTCAGAACCGCTGCTGTCTGACGCGTTTTGAAGTAGTACCTTCTTAGCCTAGGAAGAAGTACTCCTTCGAAACGCGTCAGCACAGTGGTTCTGAGGTCCTCCCCTCTGTTTCCTGATGACTGTCGGTTTTAGGACTGATTGCCACATCTGAGTGGTTTCTACAAGCTTTTTATTCGCCACATGTTTGTGAGTAGTATTTTATTGTTTTTTTTATTAATAAATCATCTTGGGATAATGCACAAGGCCGGTCTGCCCTCTTCTTTTCATCTTTTTTGTACCTACTAGGATACCCCCTATCCAGGAGGGCAGCAAGGCCAAAGACACTTTTTCCTTGAGTCATTGATCACCCGGCCATCACACTAATGCGCAAGAGTGTTTTGTTTGCTATCACATAAATATATCCATGTGACAAAACTTTACATTACCATCATAAATACAAATCCAAAACCAAATTTTCTGATCTAGTGACACAATACAGAAATATTCATGCTCCTATAATTCTTCCTCCACTGTAAACGTGCTCCACAAATGCGAAACATATGACCCCCTTTGTACAAGAAGGTAATTTTAGTGTTTTTCCAGCCTCTGGTATGTTTTATAGCAGGGATCTGTTGCAGAACTACACATCCCATGAGGTATTGTAAAACTCTGACATTTACAGACATGATGGTAATTGTAGTTCCTGAACAAATGGAGGGTCATAGTTTGAAGACCCCTGCTCTATAGTACTCTGGTCCTGAATATCCCCCAGCCCTACTGGTCCTTCACAGCAGAGAGCTTCCTGAGGACGCTGTGAAAGTAAAACGCGTAGAGTCGAGACTACCTCCATTTCTGGTCACGTGGTGACGTCACTAACAGGGCTGACTTCCGGGTTTTGGAACACATGCTGGCTCCAGGGATTGGAGCGGCTTTACCTAAAGGCTGTATACATTGGTGCCGAGATTTTGGGCACCTTTTAAATGTGAGTGTTATGATTGTTTTTTTTTTTCTTCATGCACCTTTTAAATAAATACTGTACTATGAGATTATGTATTTTCTGGTGCTGATTTGTTACTGCCTGAGGGTGATGGGACAGTTGTGAAGGACTAGTAACACTGGGGGGGGGGGGGGGGGGGGTTGGGGGGGGGGGGGGGGGGGGATTTTCAGGACTGGAGTACTATAGAATACCAGAGACTGGAATAGCACTAAATGACCTTCTTGTACAAAGGGGTCATATGTTTCCGGTGAGTGCGCATTTATGGAGCACTTTTATAGTGGAGGAAGAATTATTTGAGCACGGATATTTGTGTTTGGTGTTGGGCTACACTATATCAGAAAATTGGTTTTGGATTTATATTTATGATATGTAATGTATGCGTGTGTTTTTTGTCACATGGATATATTTATGTTAAGCGCCTTACTTTTACTTTTAGGATGCATGGAATGTTATCAGTATGATTTAGCCCAGCATTACATACTCCAGCCCTGCTTACGGCTTTTGCATTTCAGTACTACACAAAGGTTGTGCTTTAGTACTTATAACAAAATATTTTCAATGCATTGTGAGATTAGCACGATGCATGGAATCAGTTATTCCAGCAACAAGAACACAATCTTCCTTTACTGAAATAGTCGGGAGGAAAAAGTAGTATTCTAACGGTCATTGGCTAACGGTAAAGGATCGGATCACATTCAAGACCCTCTGCCTCACCCACAAATGTACACAAGGAAACGCTCCTCAATACCTATGTGAGAAAATAAAACTACACACCCAATCGCAACCTCCGATCAACAAACCAAAACCGCCTCCTCATCCCCAAATCCCGCTACAAATCTAAGGGAGAATGAAGATTCGCAGTCCAAGGACCACGGCCATGGAACGCTCTACCCACCAACATCCGCATGGAAGAAAACCATCGGGCCTTCAGAAAAAAACTCAAGACCCACCTCTTCTAAGAAGCAGGACAACACAGGACGGACCAAGCGCTATACAAATCATTCATTCATTCATTCATTTATTCAGAAAGATTTCACATTAGGTATCAAAGCGCTGTCCTTGGCGCACAATGCATCATATTATTGCTTCTTCTGGCTGGCTATTTTAATAAAGGAAGAATATTTATTTTGTATCTCCATTTTGTGGTGCTCCTAAGTGTAGTGTAGTTGCTAGAGTAATTGATTCCATGTGTCCTGATATATTTTACATGTATTATTAAAAAAATTTAAAAAATATAATTCCCTTTTTTAAATACCTTTTTTTAAATACCTTTTTTAATGAAGAAATGCATTATATGCATACCTCCAAACTTTCTGAGCTATGAAAGAGGGTCACCTTTTAAGCACAAAATATGTAGGCAAAGGGCACACACCCTGCTATGCCCCCAGTTGTAGCAAAAAATGTGATAAGTGTTTTTATTCACTTACTTTCCCTTTTATACTTTCTTTTCAGGATGCAATAATTTAAAAGGTTTAGTGTAGTGAAACACTTTTGGCAATTAAATAGTACTTTTATTTTTTTTATAAGGTACTGTACAGTATCCAAAAAAAAAGGAAATTGGAGGTGGAATGAAGGATGGGGGGGATTTGGTTTAAATAAAAATTGACAGTTCATCCAAATGAAGGACAGTTGGGGTGATTGTGTGTACGTCATCTGTTACTTCTGGGCAACATTTCCACTAGTATCCCTGTTTGGTGAATTTAAGTTTTAAGTTCTGTCTTTCTCCAGCTCCCTATATCCTGGTGTCGAGCTCCTTATAACCTGGTGTCGGGCTTCCTATATCCTGGTGTTGAGCTCCTTATATACTGGTGTGGCCCCCCTATATCCTGGTGTCGGGGGGCCCCCCTTATATCCTGGTGTCGGGGGGGCCCCCTTATATCCTGATGTCGGGGGGGGGCCCCCTTATATCCTGATGTCGGGGGGGGGGGCCCCTTATATCCTGGTGTCGGGGGGGCCCCCCTTATATCCTGGTGTCAGGGGGGGGCCCCCCCTTATATCCTGGTGTCAGGGGGCCCTCCTTATATCCTGGTGTCAGGGGCCCTCCTTATATCCTGGTGTTAGGGGGGGGGCCCCCTTATATCCTGGTGGGGGGGCCCCCCCTTATATCCTTGTGTCTGGCATGTTGCAAAAACATTTTGGGGTCTGATATTTAACAAAAGCAGCAGGACTTGGAGGTTGACGGAACCCAAATGGATCTGGTCAGATTTGACAAAAAAAAGCAATGCAAGGTCTATCTAAACAATTTGCATGCAGTACATAGTTGCAGGTAAATCTAATGTGTATGGTACAGAAATTCTATGTACAGATGGTTTTGTGTTTTGGTCATCTTTAAAGTTGAACTCGGGCACAAAAATGTTTATATTCCTCTATAAATCTACTTTGTGTGCGCCAAATGTCTTTGCTGTACCAGATATCATCTTGTAATGGTAGCAATGACATCATCACTTTGCTGTACATAGCATGTGATCATTGCAGCGATGTGGGAGGGGCCTAGTAGCACCATCCAATACAGGTATCCTACATGAGGGGGTGGAGACAAGACCGGTCACTCCTCACAAGGACAGAGCAGCAGTGATCGGCCTTTATTACAGGAAGCTCCTGCACAGAGGGAAAGTCTCACACTCGATTACTGCACAGATTTGGAGAAAAAAATACACAAAACACCAAGATTCAAGTAAGGATACACACGTCTCTTATATTACAACATTTGCTTATCCCAGAGTTCAGTTTTATGCCATAATTTGACTGGGGCAGAGGCTGTTTTGAGGTCCAACATTTTTGTGCGAAGGGGTGTGAAATACGAATATGAAGATGATCCTATAATAATAATAATATCTGTTCTGCTTCTCTAGGTCACGTATGATGTGAAGGGCTTCCTGGAGAAGAACAGGGACACTTTCCGGGATGATATCCTGAACATGCTGAGAGACAGCAGGTAGGTGCATGGGGAAATGTATTCATAGATTAACGTTTGTGCACCAGACAGTCACGTTCTTTTTCTTTCATCTTGTTCAGGCTGGATTTTATTTATGATCTGTTTGAGAAGGTCTCCAGCAGATCTGGAGAGGAGACCCTTAAGATGGGGACACTGAAGAAGAAGCCCACCGTCAGTTCTCAGTTCAGGGTAAGTATTGTATAATGCTCTGACACTCTTCAGTGATAAAGGACTGGCAGATGCCAAAGGGACCTACAGATCTGAGGTTCCAATTTCTCTTTAGCTTTAAAATGGTTCTAAAGGCTCTAAGTTCTTTTACCTTCATGCATTCTATGCAGCCAATGAGGAGAGATGGGGGTGTGGCCGAGCTGTGACTCTGTGTGTGAATGGACACACAAAGCCACAGTTCAAGACCGAGCCTGCTTGGGTACCCCCCTACAGCAAGCTGCTTGCTCTGGGGGCACTCTGCAGAATGGAGGGGCCAGGTGCGCCGGTGGGGACCTGAAAAGTGGAGGATCTGGACTGCTCTATGCAAAACCACTGCACAAAGGTGAGTATGACGGGTTTGTTTTATTTATTTGTTTTTTTAACCAATTGCCGACCACCCGCCGCAGTTGTACTGCGTCAGAATGACACGGCTTATGTAACGCCGCTACGCCCTGTGGCCACTAGGGCGCGTGCGCCCCCCCTGCTTGCCCACAGAGCCGATGTGAATGCTTGGAGGTTCGTCTAAAATGGTTTGTTGAACAAAAACATCAGATACAGCCAATGCATTTCGGTTGAATTAACTTCCCCTTCTTCGGGGCTCGAGCAATTATATTTAGCATAATCTGGAAAAACTGAGCTTTGTAACCCAGAGATCAAGCTGGCTGCCCTTAACTGCGGTCCAGAACCAAGAAGCAGGACTGTGGCTGAACCTCGAACACGTGACTTCAGCACCTTAAGTACCCTTCCCAAGTCTACACAGCGGGGCCAGACACGCCCACTGATTGGCTCCGGGAAAGATTTATACCCAAGAAGACGTCCAACCAGGCCTGGTTCTTGACCTGTCATGGGTACCTAACTGCACCCATGATCAGGCAGAACCCTAGTACAGCCCAGCCAAACTGATGCCAAAGTAAACCTGTACAATTAACCCTCAGAACCCCATTACTGTTCTGAGGGAAAAAAACTCAATTTCCACTTATAGCGCACACTTGTTAAAGTGTGACCGCTACACAAGTCTAAAAATTCCCAGCACCTCTTTGAGTTTGATCTCTGCTTAGGCCCTAGGTTATACGAGGGTGCCAAGTGCAATAGTTCCGTATTCATGAGATCATTTTACTGCACAAAATGACAATTTTGATAATATTAACTTGTGTTCTTTTTTTTTAAACCGTTTATTTTATTGTAAATTTTTAGAAAATACAAGTTGCACATTGCATACACATATTTAAAGAGTTAGTCAACAGGTGAAATACGCAAACTACATTGCGCAATGATGCATAGATAATCGGATAAATTTACATAGTATTATTTTATATCTGAAAGAGAGATTTGAAATGACAAGTGGAGGATGGTAGGAGTGTCGGGAGAGAGAAAAAAAACCCCCAAAGGAGTGGTCAGCGGGGATTAATGTCATTGACATAGGAGGAGAAATCTCTGTTGAGCCCTTATGGAGTCATTTTAAACCATGTAATCGGAATATAAGTTAGTATGGAGCCTGTACTGAGGCTATTGTTACGACTCCATGATGTATTCCACGGAATATCTAAAAGCAACCCATGTGTTCCAGACCTTATGGTGTAAATTAAGGCGGTCAAAAGCAATAGCCACTGTTTCTTCCATAGCATGGATATTGCTAATCTCAGACAACCAATCTTTGAGCGTGGGTATATATGTGGTTTTCCACGCTCTGGGATGAGAATTTTAGCTGCATTCATCATGTGTCTCGAAAGTGGATTTTTATAACGTCTCATGGGTTGTGTGGAGATGTTTAAAAGGCAGAAGGCTGAGTCTAGTTCAATATTTGTCTCGGTAATCTTCTTTGTCAACTTGTGTTCTATTGAGTCATGTAGATGGTTCATTTTTAAAATTGGCCAAGTCAAATCATTTTCCCAACTGTGGTCCTACTCCTGTGATTTGAAGATGTTAGATCTGATCCATTTCTTTTTCTTTGTCTGTTTTATTTTAGTTGTAATGGAGGTTATTATTGACAGTAAAATTCTAGTCTGTTCTGTGTATTTAGGAATCCCTCCATTCCCTCATGGCCATGCTCAGCACTTCAAACCCGTTCTTCATCCGCTGCATTAAAGCCAACACAGAGAAGGTAAGGACAGTCCTGCAGATCTGAAGTTCTCGTTCTCGCTCTCTCTCCTTTCTTTCTTTCTTTCTTTCTTTCTTTCTTTCTTTCTTTCTTTGTGTCTGTCTCTATGTCTGTCTTTCTGTCTCTATGTCTGTCTCTCTCTGTCTCTCTCTCTCTCTCTCTCTCTCTCTCTCTCTCTCTCTCTCTCTCTCTCTCTCTCTCTCTCTCTCTCTCTCTCTCTCTCTCTCTCTCTCTCTCTTTGTCTCTCTCTTTGTCTCTGTCTCTGTCTCTGTCTCTGTCTCTGTCTCTGTCTCTCTCTCTCTCTCTCTCTGTGTGTCTCTGTCTGTCTGTCTGTCTCTCTCTGTCTCTCTGTCTCTCTGTCTCTTTGTCTCTCTGTCTCTCTCTCTCTCTCTCTCTCTGTCTCTCTCTGTGTGTCTCTCTCTCTGTGTGTGTGTGTGTCTCTCTGCCTGTCTGTCTGTCTCTGTCTGTGTGTCTCTCTGTCTCTCTCTCTCTCTCTCTCTCTCTCTCTCTCTGTCTCTCTCTCTCTCTCTCTCTCTCTGTCTCTCTCTCTGTCTCTCTCTCTCTCTCTGTTTGTCTGTCTATCTGTGTGTCTCTCTCTCTCTGTCTGTCTCTGTCTCTCTCTCTCTCTCTCTCTGTCTCTCTCTCTCTCTCTGTCTCTCTCTCTCTCTCTCTCTCTCTCTCTCTCTCTCTCTCTCTCTCTCTCTCTCTCTCTCTCTCTCTCTCTCTCTCTCTCTTATCCTACTTTAAAACACATGACTGTGTGCCTTGGTGGGTAATTAGCTCAAAGCCTAATTAGAGAATTAGAAATTCACAAGGATGGGGGTCTCCATAACCTGTGCATTTTTTTTTAATTATTACTTCTTTTTAGAAGCATAACTCCGGTTCAAATTTTATTCGTTTTGGACAGCGTTAGATCTGCTACATTTTTATTGCCTTCTCCTTCACCACACTCAAGTTGACTTCCTTTCATTTGAAAGATTTAAGACAGAAAATGGGGGGGAATCCCCATAAAGGGGGCTCAGACAGCAATACAAATTGAGGGGGAAATAATATCAATGTGCTTAAAATTAGGGATTTCCATTCTAGGGAGAGTCTGCTAGTTAACCAATAAGGAAAACCTGCAATCGCATATAGCACAATGAATTCCAAGAAAGAGAAATCCGTGTTGTACAATCGTACATGGCTCCCAACAATTATTTGAAGGGATCGTTCCCAAGTTCCTCTGTCCCTCTTTTCTCTGCAGTTGTCCCTTTGGCCTGATGTAGAGAAATTTATAACACATGTACTATTTAACAAAAAGTGCTACACTTGTCCACCCTTTTTTCCAACCTCAAAATGTTTGCACTATAAAGAAAAGCCAGCAAAAACGTAATACCAGTGTGGGTGCAACCAATCATTTTGTAGGCCTTTTTTATGGTTCCTGTAATGGAGACATAGCAAAGGGTGGGTCCTTTGCCTTCATACTTTGTACTAAAAGGTGTCCCTCTTTCTCAGTTTGGAAAGTTGGGCGGTATGGGGTGACCATTTTTATGCTGTAGTGCCTCTTGGTTTGTTTATTTGCAGTTGTAGATTCATTTGTACTGTCCTGTGGTTTAGTGTTGACTCTTCTTGTCTCCTTTCAGCTGCCAAGTAAATTCAGCCCAGACATTGTCCTGAACCAGCTGAGATACTCTGGAATGTTGGAGACTGTGAAGATCCGGAGGGCCGGGTACCCTGTCCGCAGACAATACCAGGACTTCATTGCCAGGTGATGTCACTATTGGACACAGCTGATTGGCTTTTGTGGGAAACACCTACACCTTTACCTATTGTATTCACAGTTAAAGTGGTTCTAAAGTCTAAATGAGAAACTGAGTGCAAGGGATTCATAGGCTCCTGCTGCTGTCAGGGAAACTGCTGCAAGGAGGGAGTGTGTCTATGGTTATACAACTGTATAAGAATCTGTGGCTATAGCACACTATAAAAATTTCAGATTGAATAGGGTTGGGTAATAAGGGTAACTTCTGTTTTTATCTGTGCACTGCCCTTATTTACCGATAGTCTTGTTACAGGTATAAGATGCTGCTGAGTAACATCAAAGGTACAGATGACGTGAAGGGAAGGTGTGCTGCCCTCCTTCAGACTTTTGATGCCTCCAAGAAAGAGTGGCAACTTGGCAAGACCAAGGTAAGGGACCAGGTTTAAGAAACAGTTTTCCATATTGTTGTACTTTTTCTGCATGTGGGGTGTCCTCATTCTACCTGATATTGGTAATGGTTTCTCCACACCAAATTGGTCAAAATGTGTCTTTATGGAGCTTGCTTTGTGCCGGCCGGGGCACATTCATGATGGAAAAAATATGGTCTTTCCTAAACTGTTGCCACAAGGCAGAAGCTTACAATTATCTCAGATGTATTTATATGCTGCAGCATTAACCGTACCCTTCACTGGGAAGACCTGAACTGAATCATTTGGAGGGATGTTCACATACTACTTAGCCATATGTGTAGATGTAATGGTCAGATGCCCATAAACCTTTGCCATTCTAGTGAGTTTTCTCTCTGACCAGAAGCAAAAATGTTGGCCTGAAGTTCTGACTTTGGCTACATGCATGTCCAGGGCAGTGACTAATTGCCAGAGACAGCTAGGAAACTAGCATTTCCAGGAGAGGTCAGCAATGGCAGTTACGGTGAAGATATTTGCCAGCACACCATGGAACGACACAAATAGCGTCCAAATGTGTGATTTATTGCATGGTCACAACACAAGGATAGTGCTATGTTTCGGAGCCACACAGGGCCCCTTCGTCAGGCATGTGATGGCGTTGCATGCCTGACGAAGGGGCCCTGCGTGGCTCTGAAAAGTTGCACTATCCTTGTGTTGTGATCATGCAATAAATCACCCGTTTGGACGCTATTTGTGTCGTTCCATGGTGTGCTGGCAAATATCTTCACCGTGACTTGAACCAGTATCCAGCTGGTTGTTGCTACAGCACCCAAATCCGAGAGCGCATCCAGGAATGTGTGCGATTGGAAAATGAAGTACTAGCAATGGCAGTTAGTCTTCCACAGATCATGATTGCAGGCCAGTCCACGCCGAGGGAGCTGACATTTTGCCCTCGGCGTGTCTTCCGGATTCGTGGCTCCGGTGCTGTGAGTGGTCGGATCTGCGATGACCTCACTCCCGGGCATGCGCGCAGGAGTCCTCTTCCCGGACCGTCAGCCGGGCATTCACAGTGCATGTGCCGCTGACGTCAGCGGCTGCATGCAAAGTGAATATCTCCTAAACTGTACAGGTTTAGGCAATGTTAATTTTACCTACAGGTAAGCCTTATTATAGAAAAAAGTAGGTATACAACCATAAAAACTCAATAAATAGGAGTTACCATACAACATGGGTGCTGTCCACAGTGCACGCCGGAAATCATAATTTTGTTTCTTTTCGGATACATCCGTTCATTGCAGAATTTTGTTTCACCATAGTCCTTATGTTGACATGATTTATTTCGTATCTTCATTGACTTGGGTGGATTCGAACAATTTTGGAGTTTTTCCCAGAAGATTGCTATACAATCGACATATTATCAGACTGATTCGAGTTGGAAGAATTCAATATTTTCAGACACTAGTCCAACCCACCAAGAGAAATGGCATTAGCTGATTGGACAATATCGACTGGCGTCATTTGCATTACAACTTACGAAAGGAAGGAAATTCGGGTCCATTTGATATCCGAATTATCAAATGAATTAAAACATTTAATTCATTTCCCTATAGGCCCTTTAGTAGCACCACATCATGTGACATCCAAATGAAATGGATGCATTTGGTAATTTCAATATCATTTTTTTTTCGGACTCATTGACATTTGACATTTGTTACTATGTCCATTCAGAGATTCGTATACATCCAAATCTCCGAAAACAAAATTTTCATCTAAAAAATTTAACTAAATGCACATGTCTACTAGACATGTGCACAACAAAAAAATTTGTTTTATTTTCGTTTCGTTTTTTTCCTTTCCGTTGATTCGTAATGATTCGTACATTCGTAAGTCGTCGGTGTTCGTATTCGTAACGATTCGTACATTCGTAAGAGTTATTTTCTCGTTGATTCGTTTTTTCGTTGATTTAATTTTCGGACGCATTCGTATTTATTCGTAACATTCGTAGATTCGTAATCGGAGCATAATTCATAATTTTATGTAATGTGTATGCTATTATTACATTTTAATAATTTACGAATCGAAAAAAAAAGTTAGGAATCGAAAAAAAAGTTACGAATGTACGAATTTTTTTGTTCAATCCATTCGAAGCACGTTAAGCAGCACCATTGTAAGGGACACGGAAAATTACCAATTCAACAAAAAAAAAAGTTACGAATGTACGAATTTTTTCGTTCGTTTTTGTTTTTCAGATTTTCTTCATTAGTACATTCGTTGTTTCTAATTAGTTTTTTTTCGGATTTTCGTTGTTTTTCGGATTTGTTCGATTCGAATGATTCGTTAATCGAATTCGAACGATTCGTTATTCGGATTCGTACGATTCGAACGATTCGTTCATTCGTACGAGAACGAACGAAAATAACGAAAGAAAACGAAACGAATTGCACATGTCTAATGTCTACTGTCCACTTTAGAGTAGCTGGACCAGGGTGGGATGTGGTAGGGGTAATCCAGTTTTTTTTTTTTTTTTTTTTTAGCTATCTGGGTGGTCTTATTGGGTTCAAGGATGTGCTGATCCATGGTGTGATGTAAGAGGATTACCTGGAAAATGTATTTATCATGTTAATGAGAGGGAAAAGGAGTAACCGGGTAAGATGAAATATAACTAAACTCTGGACTAAAATGCTGCAGCGTATGATGGAGCGACGCAATTTTGGGAAACCATTTATAATTGCATTATTCATTTTCTGAATCCGTTTTTGCAGAAAGTTGCATTTGTGGTTTATTCATTATGACCAATGATGGGAAGAATTTTAGAGTACAATATAGAGCCAGTGAAACTGAGTGTTATCAGGGTAAGCTGCCCCATTCCTATGGAAATCTAATGATCAGTATTTCTTGGTGGATTCTTTTCTAATGAAACGTCTTATTAAATATTCGGAGCGTTATGAAATGGCTATTGTTCGTCACAGAGACTATTGTTTTGTTTTATGTCTAAAACCGGCGTGACTGATATGTTTGGCGTGATACTCCTCCCTGTGGCGTGGGGTGGTGGGCGAGGGAGTAAAGGGGGGGATTGTTGGGGTCAGAGGCAGGGTGACATCACGTTGGAGATGTGTGACAGAAGGAGCGGAGAGGAGTCACATGAAGCTTGCCCTCGTTGGGTGGCACAAGTCGGGAGCTGGTGGATGGCTGCCAGCGCAGGCGAGGCACACAAGGCTATTGTGGAGGCCATGAAGCCTGTTGCCTCAGGCTTGCCACACAGAACAAGGCCTCTTTGTTCTGCGTATGGTTGCAGGCAGCTCCCAGTGTCTTTGCTGTGCTCGTTTTTTGTGCCTTGATTGAAGAGCAGCCTTTATTAACAGAGGAGGAGTGTTATTGCAGTTAATTTGGATCTTAACCCTGATTGTGCAGTGTTTATCCTTGATGGAGCTAAAGCAGCTGATGTAGAAGCACTGGAACAAATAAGCTTGAAGAAATTCGGGTGTTGGACAATAACCATTATTTTTATCTTCTCCAGTGACTGAAAATGTACACTTGATTAGTAGCTGCAAGTCAAAGCTCTTTGCACTAGTTTATCATTATATTAATGTCTTTAGTAACTTGGACCCACACATCAGCTCTAGGTAGCCGAAAAAATATCCAGGCAGTTCTGTACTTTTCAGATTGTCGATTTTATTCGATTTTAAGAATGACTGTACTGGTTTATGTACTGTATCTGCCCTTTATGATGGTGCACACTCTCCATCACTGATCTCTACCTCCTAGTGTTCTGCCAGCACAACCCACTCTCTGTTCCTGATGTCTGCCTTGACCATCTCTCTCTCTCTCTCTCTCTCTCTCTCTCTCTCTCTCTCTCTCTCTCTCTCTCTCTCTCTCTCTCTCTCTCTCTCTCTCTTTCTCTCTTTCTCTCTCCTCCTGCCCTATGTTATGTTCGGCTCGCTCTCTCCTCCTGCCCTCTGTTATGGCCGGTTCTCTCTCCTCCTGCCCTCTGTTATGGCCGGTTCTCTCTCCTCCTGCCCTCTGTTATGGCCGGTTCTCTCTCCTCCTGCCCTCTGTTATGGTTTGTTCTCTCTCCTCCTGCCCTCTGTTATGGTTGGTTCTCTCTCCTCCTGCCCTCTGTTATGGTTGGTTCTCTCTCCTCCTGCCCCCTGTTATGACCGGTTCTCTCTCCTTCTGCCCTCTGTTATGGTTGGTTCTCTCTCCTCCTGCCCTCTGTTATGGCCGGTTCTCTCTCCTCCTGCCCTCTGTTATGGCCGGTTCTCTCTCCTCCTGCCCTCTGTTATGGACGGTTCTCTCTCCTCCTGCCCGCTGTTATGGCCGGTTCTCTCTCCTCCTGCCCTTTGTTATGGTTGGTTCTCTCTCCTCCTGCCCTCTGTTATGGTTGGTTCTCTCTCCTCCTGCCCTTTGTTATGGTTGGTTCTCTCTCCTCCTGCCCTCTGTTATGGTTGGTTCTCTCTCCTCCTGCCCTTTGTTATGGTTGGTTCTCTCTCCTCCTGCCCTCTGTTATGGCCGGTTCTCTCTCCTCCTGCCCTCTGTTATGGTTGGTTCTCTCTCCTTCTGCTCTCTGTCACAGACAGACTTTTCTGCTGAAAGCCTTTCTATACTCCCAGTAACACTCAGCAGCCAATTACAGTCCACCTTTCACCAAGCTAACTACCCTAGACTAATGAAAGCAATGTTCTGATTGCTTGCCATGAGTTACAGTATATTCCAGCTCGGCACTGAGATATAGGCCCCATGGACTTGCCATGCTCCAGTTATGTCCCTAGATTGCTCAGCAGCAGCCCTGTGCCAGGGATGTGAGCAGTGTACATGTCTGCTCCTTCTTCCAGCCAGCTCAGTGACTGCTCCATGTGCTCTCTCTCCCGTCGATTGTTTGTGAACGGAAGGAACAGCTTCTGGAAGGAAGCTGGCAATGCAGGGGGGAGGAGGGGGGGGGGATTCTTTGTCATAATTTTTTAACTAAATAAAACAGCTGCAATCACTTGTACAGTATAGAGAAAGAAAAGCAGCTTGGCGAGTAATGAGGGATTGTGCAGCGCAGCAGTGGCATCTTCTCCTGGCTGTAAACAGGTTGTGTATATCTGGGATTTATTTCCTACCAGCAATTCACTTCTATGCTGCTGTCTCTATAGAGGCTCCAGATATTCCACATTCTTCTTGTCTGCATTCTATTGTTATGCTCTGCACTGTATATGTCCATTTCCTTCATCTCCCAGTCTGCTTCTTCTATGCGACTTTCCCATTACCTATCCTGCATTCTTCTGTCCTTTCCTTCCCCGCTGTCCCTTCCCCGCTGTCCCTTCCTTCCTGAGTGTCTCTTATGTGTACAGTACAGTGACCTGCCCAACTATCCTGTATATTCCACAGATTCTTTGTTATACCCAGATCAGAGACATGCTTCTGTCCTCCATATATTCCTGTGTCTGGTGGTCTGTCCTTTTTGCATTCCACTGACTATATTATCATATACGGTACAATGACCTGCTTATCTGCCCTGTGCCCTCTGCCCCTCTGCCTTGTGCCCCTGTGCTGCCTGTCTTGTACCTTCTGCTGCCCGCCTCCCTGCCCGGTGCCCCTCTGGTGAGTGCCTCCCTGCCCGGTGGCCTTCTGGCGAGTGCCTCCCTGCCCGGTGGCCTTCTGGCGAGTGCCTCCCTGCCCGGTGGCCTTCTGGCGAGTGCCTCCCTGCCCGGTGGCCTTCTGGCGAGTGCCTCCCTGCCCGGTGGCCTTCTGGCGAGTGCCTCCCTGCCCGGTGGCCTTCTGGCGAGTGCCTCCCTCCCTGGTGCCCTCCGATGCCTGGCTGCCTCCCTGCCCGGTGCCCTCCGCTGCCTGCCTCCCTGCCCTCCGCTCCCTGCCTGGTACCCTCCGCTGCCTGCCTGTCTGCATTGTGTGCTCCTTTTTGCCTGCTTCTCTGCCATCTTCACTCCACTGCCTGCCTTTGTGCATAATACAGTGACTCCACTGCTTGACCCTGTGCTGCCTGGCTCTGTGTCCTGTGCTGCTTGCCTCCCTATCTTGTGCCCACCTCCCTGTCTGTGCCCTCTGGTGCCTTCCTCCCTGCGCGGTGCCACCTGCTGCCCGCACCTCTGCCCTGTGCTTTCCATTGCCTTCCTCTCTGTACTGTGATATCTGCCTCTCTGCTTTGTGTGCTGAATTGCCTTCTTCTTCTGTATATCCACTGCCTGTCTCCCTTTATATACAGTCACCTGCC
This sequence comes from Lithobates sylvaticus, assembly GCA_028564925.1. Lineage (NCBI taxonomy): Eukaryota > Metazoa > Chordata > Amphibia > Anura > Ranidae > Lithobates > Lithobates sylvaticus. Next base: position 31,754,378 of record CM053031.1, read on the forward strand.
CTGTCCTACCCTGTATATTCCACTGCCTGCCTCCCTTTATATACAGTCACCTGCCCTGTCCTACCCTGTATATCCACTGCCTGCCTTCCTTTATATACAGTCACCTGCCCCGTCCTACCCTGTATATTCCACTGCCTGTCTCCCTTTATATACAGTCACCTGCCCTGTCCTACCCTGTATATTGCACTGCCTGCCTCCCTTTATATACAGTCACCTGCCCTGTCCTACCCTGTATATTGCACTGCCTGCCTCCCTTTATATACAGTCACCTGCCCCGTCCTACCCTGTATATTGCACTGCCTGCCTCCCTTTATATACAGTCACCTGCCCTGTCCTACCCTGTATATCCACTGCCTGCCTTCCTTTATATACAGTCACCTGCCCTGTCCTACCCTGTATATTCCACTGCCTGTCTCCCTTTATATACAGTCACCTGCCCCGTCCTACCCTGTATATTCCACTGCCTGTCTCCCTTTATATACAGTCACCTGCCCCGTCCTACCCTGTATATTCCACTGCCTGTCTCCCTTTATATACAGTCACCTGCCCCGTCCTACCCTGTATATTCCACTGCCTGCCTCCCTTTATATACAGTCACCTGCCCTGTCCTACCCTGTATATTGCACTGCCTGCCTCCCTGGGTATATAGGACAGTTGTCTTGTCCTGTATATTCTTTAGCTTGTCTCTCTGTATGTACAGTACAGTCTCCTGTATATTCCAGTATGTGCCCCCCCTGTGTATACAGTACATTGTGTCTCTACTGTCTCATGTCCTGCCTATACAGCTGTCTTTTTGTGCGGATTCTCTGGTCGCCTTCCTATCTGTAGATCTTTCTCCTCCTCCATCCAGCCCCCCTCCTCTGGGAGTTTCTGGCTGCTGGGATCATACTGGAGGCGGCGTGCACTTGGCACCGGACAGGCACTGGGTTTGGTGTGCGGCAGATGTCACCCGCATGTCTTATGGCTCCTATCACCTACATAAGGGGGTGTCTCTCCTTTCCCACAGGTATTCCTCAAAGAGGGGCTGGAGCAGCGGCTGGAGAAGAGTCGGGAGCAAGAACTGAAGAGGGCAGCCTTGGTGATCCGAGCGCACATCCAGGGGTACATCGCCAGGTAGGGATCACCTCCTCCCACCGCCACATCTAGAACTTCACAAAACAAGTCCTATGGGCTGGGAATTGGGGTCAGCATTCGACATGACATGTATGTAAAGGCAATGCAACCAGTGCCTGACAATACTTCTTTGTTTTACCTTAAACTGAACTCTGAGCAGATATTAAAAACTCCACTGAAGGTAGTCATGTATGTCTAAAAAAAAATGTATACTAGTGTAAATGGCTGAATTTGACTTCTTATCTGTCACTTGTAATCTGTTGTACAGCAGCACTCAGCCTGGGAAAGGGAGGGACAGTCATATGACCTGCATGCACTTGTGCTGACCGGACACATGCAGTTAGGAGAAGAGAGCAGAGAGATGACCTCATCAGTCTTTTGCTGCTTATTTGCTGTGACCAGGTTTTGTTGCTTGACTTCCATTAAGAAAAGTCAGGTCACTGGACTGGTTGTGCTGTGCAAGTCTCAGGACTGGATGGACAGAAATGCAATCCTTTGGCAGTTAAAACAGCTGGAAGATGAATTTCAGATGTGTATTTAGCTGATTGCCTGAGGCTAAACTTTAATCTTTTTCTAGTTACTACTAAATCCTAAAATCATGAAGCACTTAGTATGCAAAATATCACATCGTTACCGATCATGCTGCTGTCCTCTAAAGTCTGCGGGCAGCTTAAAGTAGAGCTATAGTGTGTGTGTGTGTGTGTGTGTATGTATATGTGTATAGATATAGATATAGATTTATATATAGATTAATATAGATAGATTAATATATAGATTAAGATAGATAGATAGATTAAGATAGATAGATTAATATATATAGATAGGTAGATAGATTAATATAGATAGATAGATAGATAGATTAATATAGATAGATTAATATAGATAGATAGATTAATATAGATAGATAGATCGATATTAATATATTAAAATAGAGATTTATTAATATATAAAAAAAAATTTTTTAAAGATTTATTACACAAGTATTATTATTTTTTCAATTAAATACTTTTTTTTTTAACTAATATTGTTTTTTATTATATATACCTGTATAGTGTGTGTGTGTGTGTGTGTGTGTGTGTATGTATGTAGATCTATCTATCCTGTAGATGGAGATGATGGCGAGGTGTGTTATTATTAATATATATATATATATATATATATATATATAAATAATTACACACACCTCGCCATCATCTCCATCTACAGGATAGATCTACATACATACACACACACACACACACACACACACACACACACACACACACACACACTATACAGGTATATATAATAAAAAACAATATTAGTTGAAAAAATAATAATACTTGTGTAATTATATCTCTATTTTAATAAATCTCTATTTTAATATATTTAATATAAATAAATCTCTATTTTGATATATATAATATTGTGTGTATGTAGATAGATAGATAGAGATTATATATATATATATATATATATATATATATATATATATATATATATATATATATATATATATATATATATATATATATATATATATAATAATAATATTATATATAAAAAAAATTTGGATGGATTAGGAAAGGCTTATTCTATCAGGTGTTAATTGAAAGAATGATTAAACACAAAATGTCATACATTGCAGCTTATCCACCCTTAGATGCTGTGGCTGCATTCGTTTTCTTTCTTCAGACTAAGAACACTTTTAGCAACTACACAAAATGCCTGTTCCCAATATTTTTTAATCTTCCCAGGTATTTCATGCAAACTACAGAACACCGTCCCTCACTGTGTTTATAGAGGTTTGGAGTTTTCTGTATTCCTGGCAAGCATCAACAAAACATTTTTCTTCTTCGGTTTAGATAAAATTTAAAGTGAAGTTTCACCCAAAAGTGGAACTTCTGCTTGTTCCTCTTCTCCTCCCTTCCGGTGCCACATTTGGCACCTTTCAAGGGGGAGGGGGGACGGGTACCTGTTTTTGACAGGTCCCCTTCCCCACTTCCGGGAGGCGGGGCTGCAGCACTGTCTCTCGGAAGTTTGGCCCCCCTTCTCCTTCCTCCGCTTCTGGGCCAATTGGAAATCGCAGTGCGCTTCACATTGCGGGATCCCTGGACAGGTAAGTGTCCTTTATATTAAAAGTCAGCAGCTACAGTATTTTGAAAATAAAGGGAAAAAAAATGATAAAAGGAGAAAACTAATGCAGCCACCACATCTAAGAATCCGTAAGCCGCAAAATATAAAATTTTTGTTTTTGGGTTTAAGTTCCATTTTTATAGTGGTATACAGAATGTGGGGATGCGCAGCGTTTTGGTTGACCGACAGATGACCGAGAAATCGTATAGAGCAGGGATATGAAATTAGCGGACCTCCAGCTGTTGCAAAAAACAAGTCCCATCATGCCTCTGCCTCTGGGTGTCATGCTTGTGGCTGTCAGAGTCTTGCTATGCCTCATGGGATTTGTAGTTCTGCAACAGCTGGAGGTCGGCTAATTGCATATCCCTGGTATAGGGTGTCTGCTGTTATGGAGTTAAAAAAAAAGAAGTGGGAGATTCTTTAGGAAGCGGTGGAAGGACGTTGTCCGGGTTGTCCGGGTTGTGCAGTGATTGGAAATAGGCTGATAAATGAGCTTTTCTATTTTTAGCCCCTGATGTTATTTGGGCTCGGAGGACAGGATGTAGGACTAGGTAGTAATGTTTTTGTTTTAAAGGGAAGCCGTGGTGTATTTCCAGCAAGCAATCATTGGAACCTGACAGTATTCTTGATAGGACTTTCATATTTTTGCCTGTCCCACATTTGTAGATTTTTTTTTTTCACAATAGTTTCTATCAGTCCTGGTAAATGGCAGCTGAGATAAAATCAAAGTTTAAAAAAAAAAAAATTGTTTATACATAATTACATTTTTTAATGCAATCCTATAGTTTACATGCAAGTACCTGAATCTGATTTAGGCTCAGTCTCTTGCCCTCCCTGTACAGCAGGGGACGGACCGAAGCAGCGCACTCAGTTGAGTGGAATTGCTAGAAGTATGCTGATTGGAGGAGAGAGCAGAGTGATGGAACTCCTCAGTCCACTGCTTTATTCTTTCATTGTACAGTCATAGGGAGGAGACCAGTAAGTAAAAGTGAAACTGCACATAAAGGGCATGCCCCCCGGCAGACATTTGTCCGCTACTTCTCCTTTCACTGTCACGTTATAGGGGGGGGGGAGACCTGAAAGTGAAACTGCCCATACAAATCGGGTACCCTGCCAGACATTAGTCTGCTGATTCTACCTCCACTGTCCAGTCATTCGATGGAGGTAAGGAGGGGACCTGTAAATTATACATTGAACCTGCACATGAAGTGCAGGTCCCCTGCGAGAAATTAGCCCACTGCTTCTACTTGCACTGTCCAGTCATAGAATGGGGTTGGGGAGAGGACCTATAAGTAAAAGTGAAACTGCACATAAAGAGCATGTCCCCTGCAAGAAATGAGCCCACTGCTTCTACTTGCACTGTCCAGTCATAGGATGGCATAGCTCTCAACTGTCCCTGATTTTGAGGGACTGTCCCCGATTTGGAGCAATGTCCCTCTGCCCCCCATTCCTCCTCATTTGTCCCTCATTTTGGTCTGATCTATAGAGATTTATATAAAATGCACTTTTTATCTATCAAAAATTGTTTCCCAGCACTAAACCTTTTCATCCATATTCTAAATTGCTGCATTTGTAAATTTTAAAAGCCAATATAAAGGAATAGTAGTGGTTAAAAAAAAAAAAGCCCTTGTGGCTTTAATCTTTTTTTTTTTTTTTTTTTTGTTAATTCTCCTTTTAAGGGGGTGTGGCAGGGGGCGTGTCCTATGCCTACATACCTTTGCTAGTAGGTGTCCCTTGTTCCCATCTCAAAATGTTGGGAGGTATGGAATGGGGTTGGGGAGAGGACCTATAAGTAAAAGTGAAACTGCACATAAAGAGCAGGTCCCCTGCAAGACCTTAGTCAACTGCTTTTCCTTGCACTGTCCAGTCATAGGGCAGGGGGTAGGCAGGAGGCCTATAAGTAAAAGTGCACATACAGGTCAGGTCCCCAGCAAGACATTAGTCCACTGCTTCTCCTTTCACTGTCCAGTCATGGGATTGGGGTAGGGGGGGAAACCTGTAAATAAAAGTGAAACTGCACATAAAGAGTAGGTCCCCTGCAAGATATTAGTCCATTGCTTCACCTTTCAATGTCCAGTCATGGGATGGGGGTAGGGCAGAGACCCATAAGTACAAAGTGACACTGCATATACAGATCAGGTCTTGTGCCTGATATTGGTCCACTGCTTCTCCGTTCACTCTTCAGTCACAGGATTGGGGTAGGAAGGAGACCTGCAAGGAAAAGTGAAACTGCACATGAAAAGCAGGTTTCCTGCCAGACCGGTCTGAGCTCTATGGTAGAGCTGTGTAAATGTCCTAAATAGATGGGCAGAAATGCAAATCATTTGTCAGGTAACATAAAAAAAAAAAAAATAAAAAAAAAAATAAATAAAAAATATAAATAAATATATATATATATATATATATATATATATATATATATATATATATATATATATATATATATATATATATATATATATATATATATATATATATATATATATATATATATATTATATTAAAATAAATATAATTTATATTAATTTTATTAAAATATATATAAAAAATATAATTTATTTATTATTTTATTTTTTTCAACTGTGTATTGTTTGCTTTGATTTTAGCATTAGGGAATCTAGTGTTGTCACCTCCTCACTTGCAGCATAGTGCCCGTACAATGAAGGAGCAGCAATACACTGATCAGTCATTGGCTGAACTCACTCTGCTCTCTCCACCTATCAGCATGCTCCTTGTCAGCACATGTACCTTGCAGCAGAGCCTGATTGGCTCTTAGCAATTATGTAGGGATTTCAGCTTCAAATCCTATTTAATGTGAAGTACATATTATTATTTTTGTTCTAATTTCCAGGAAGCATTATAAAACGGTCCGTCTCAGTATTATCACCATTCAGAAGAACTACCGGGCTCACTACTGGAGGGCCGCCTTTGTGCGCCTCCGCCGCTCGGCTCTGCAGTTCCAGAAGCACTGGCGCGGGAGGACGGCCAGACACCTCTATCGGCAAATGCTGGAAGAGGAGAGGAAGAGACGAGAGGAGGAAGAGAGGAAGAGGAAGGAAGAGGAAGAGAGGCGGAGGAGGGAGCTGGAGGAGCAGAGGAAACTGGAGGAGGAGAGGAAGAGACGAGAAGAGGAACAGAGGAAGAGACGAGAAGAGGAAGAGAGGAGGTAGAGGAGAGGAGTTCACAGGATTATTAAACATGCATGTAAAATGTACATACACACCCCTCCTGCTCCGGGCACCCCACTATATAGGTTGGCAGTGGCCTGGGATTTTAGGAACACCTAATACAAAGCCTGGGATTCTGCAGACGAACTCCAACCATCCTTGTGTGGTCTAATTATACACATTCCTGATCGTTTTGATCGTCCCCCTGCTCGATCCCCAATGTAGAGAGATTAAGTCTGGCTACAAGTGATTCTGTAAAAAATTGGGGTAAAATTAAGCCAAAGCAAAATGGTCTTAAAGTTGAACTCTAGCCAGTCCTTTTAGGTACAGGCTCCTCTCCTGTACTAAAATGGGTTACTCCAAATTCAGTGCCCACTGTGAGCTTCTCATAATGTGCATTACAAGCTCCAGCAAGTCAGATAGCTCCCGCTTCAATTCCTGGCTGGAGGATGGGAAGGGGGATCACCGCTCCAGGTGGAAATATGGATATAGAACGCTCCTCAGAACTGAGAACCAGGTGCCAGCTAAGCATATAGCAACATGAGGCAAAAAGGAAGTTCTGGACAGCCGCAGAAAAAAATGGGACAAACGAACTGACGCGTTTCACACTTAACAGATATGACTAGGCAATGTTAAGTGTTAAACGCGTCAGTCGTTTGTCCCATTTTTTGCTGTGGCTTGTATCTGTTGGACTTTTTTACAAATAAAGGCTATAGTCCGATGTGCGGCTGTCCAGAACTTCCTTTTTGCCTCCTGGCTGGAGGATGTTCCCTCCAGCTGTTGCGTCCCATCATGCCTCTGCCTGTGGGAGCCATTCTTGTAACTGTTAACCTTGCAATGCCTCAGGGGACTTGTAGTCCTGCAACAGCTGAAAGGGGCGCCAGTTTTGACACCTTTCCTCCACCAGCTTTACTTTTCCAGGCCCACCCCTTTCATTTGTTGGACTTCAGTTCTTATAATTATGGAGGGCATCACATGTGCGTCAGCTGCGTGCAAATTCAGCCCGCCCTGGAACACAGACTCCTCCGGACTGACTGACATTCAGCCCACTACTTCCGTTAGGGCTAAAGACTCTATAGAAGAGTACTGAAGCAGGTTGCTATGTACAGCACCCGGCAGGCCTCTCCCACCAGCCACGGTCTGCCTGCATTACATAGAGAAACACAGAGATGTAGTGATTACATCACTGGATATAAAATAAGGTATTTAATAAAAACTGAGGTTTTAGTAAAAAAAAAAAATGTATTCGAACATTGATGGGGGCAGGAGGGGATTAAGACCCCATACACACTATTAGATTTTCTGCAGATTATGGTCTTCATATTTACCAAGACCATGTAGTGCAAGGGCTGGCCTGATTGTATACAAATTGAAACTCTAAAAGCGGAGTTCTGCCAATTTTTTTTTTTTTAAAGTCAGCAGCTACAAATACTGCATCTGCTGACTTTTAAAATATGGACACTTGCATGTCCAGGGTGCCCGCGATGTCGGCACCTGAAGCCGATCTGTCCCTCGGGTGGAGGTGCTGCCATCTTTGGTAAGGGAATCAGGAAGTGAAGCCTTGTGGCTTCACCGCCTGGTTCCCTACTGGGCATGCACAATCCCACTGGTCCCTGCTGTCTTCTGGGACCTGTGTGTCTCCCAGAAGACGGGGGGAGGAGGGAGGTGGCGCCAGATATGGGATAGATGTCCGTGGATACTGAGGCTATCATCTATGCCCAGAAGTGGGGGCAAATACCTGTATTATACAGGTATCTGCTCCCCCCCCTCCCCTCTGAAAGGTGTCAAATGTAACACTGGAGGGGAGGGGGGGGGATTCCTTAATGCGGAAATTCCAATTTTGGGTGGAACTCCATTTAAAGCTCCCCGCTATTGGCCGATAAGCGCCGCTTAAACAGCGCTTTAGCGCTAATGCGGTCCCAATGTGAAAGGGGTCTTAGATGAAAAATTTGCTTTCACAGCTTTTGAGCAGAATAATAAGTGTTGAGTTCTGACATAAGGAATAGGCTTGTATACCTGTTTTTATAAGTTGAGTATGTGTGCTTATGGGTTGTTTTTTTTTGTTTTTTCCCTTAGGGAGCAGGAGAGACTGGAGGCTGAGCTCCGCGCTGCACAGGTTAGTCATCCTGAAGTACAATGATACCTCTGCAACCTTTAATAGAAGTCAGATACATCAGGGGATAGATTTATAAAAACTGGAGAGTGCAAAATCTGGTGCAGCTCTGCATAGAATACAATTCGATTTATTTTTTCCTTGTCAAAGCTTAATTGAACAAGCTGAAGTAAAGCTGGCCATACATTATACTATTTTTATTTTATTTTATTATTATTCAATTTCCTTTTAGATTTACCTTCAACTATGTAGTGCAAGGGCCTACCTGACTGCATACAAGTTGAAAGTGTTTAGATTTACCAAAACCATATAATAGCTTAAATCTAAAGGAAAGTTGTACAAGAAAATTGTATAATGTATGGCCAGGCTTAGGCTGGATTCACACCTATGCATTTTTAGTGCATTTTGCATATTTGCACTACAGTCCATTTAACATGGTTTCCTATGGAACACGTTCTGTAGTGCAAATCTGCAAAATGCAAAAAGCACTATAAATGCCATAGGTGTGAATCCAGCCTTAGAAGCTGATTGGCTGCCATGCACAGCTGCACCAGATTTTGCCCTCTCCAGTTATAATAAATCAACCTCCAATTGTTAAATGCTAAAAGCTGCAGTTCATATCAGCTTTTGGCAACAACCTTTTAGCCATATAAAATAGTCAGTCATAATAACTTCTAGTAAAAATTCACTGAGTATGACTTTCAAAGGAAAAAATAGAGCCGTGTATGTCCAGTCCTGGTTTTTTTCTTGTGCCTGGGTGGCTCCACTGCAGTATCCAGTCCCGCTGCCTGCGGCCTGTTAAAGTCTATGACAGGCTGAAACACTCTATATGGAGTGGTACTCCCATTTAGGGTTGCATGCAGTGGTGGCTGGTGCTGTATATTTTGGGGGGGGCGTGGCAACCAAGACATCCCAACAACAACCCCCCCCCCCCCCCCCCCCTTGTCCGGTCGGTCGGCCCCACACTTACAGCATCCTTCCTGTGTCTCCTCCTTGGCAGATTCATCCTCCTTGTGTCTCGGGCTTCATGGTGGCCTCCCTACTCCTTCCCTCGGCACGGTGGCCAATACGATCGCTTCTCCTCCCGGCCAATCGGGTCTCAAAAGCCGCTTCCTGATTGGACAGGAGGAGAATGGGGAAGATGACAGTGAATATTAATTCACTATTGTCACAAAACTAGGTGGACTAAGGGTGTAGCGCTCTGCGCCCCGAGCCCACCCCTTGTTAAAGGCAAGTAAAGTCTCTGGCTCTAATCACGTGCTTCTAAAAATAAAAAATAAACCCCATTGGAATTCATGCGTCTGGCGCCCTGCATGTAGATTAGGGGCCAGACACATGGATTAGGGAGGTTTACGCCCCGTATGGACAACCACTGGTTGTTTGCGTTAAGGGACATGTTGCCAGATCACAAAACACCTGTGTTCCGGTCATACATTCCTAGACACATACGGCCTTAAACATGAGTACCACTCCATACAGGGTCCAGCTTCAGTGTATTTAGCATGTCATAGACTTTGACAGGCTGCGGGTAGGGGGCTTGATGCTGGCCCCGTGCCACCCAGGGAGCACAAAAATGCCAAGATTGGGCACAATTGGGTTATTTGCCTTGTGTGCATGTGGCCTTGGAAACCAGCTGTTTCCTATTTCTAGTATGAGAATGAAAGCTAATGTTTGATGTCCTGGATACCATGATTGGCAGCTCTTTCTTCATGGACATGTAGGTGACCATGTATTTCCAGACCGTTCTTTATAGGCTGACCTAAAATCATAGATTGTTCCAGTATTTTGGTTGGAAATGAAACCAGTAAGAAAAGACATTAGTAAAAACCGTAGGGGTCCTGGTGCAATATTAAGTTGTGCCCGCCTCATATCTTAAACCAAATGTCTTGTTCTGCCTTTGATCTCTTAAAGTGGAGTTCCACCCACTTTTACAACTCTTCAGCATCCCTCACTAAACTGTGCACTGTAAACAAATTGGATATTTTTTTTATTTTTTTCTTCAGCACAGACTGTATATCTGCTGTATTCATTTTTCACTTCCTCCTCCCTGGCCGCGGCCCATCGCATCATTTCCTGTTTGCAATGCCTCCTGGGAAGGGGCAGCAACTTCCTCTCAAACTGCCGTTGCTATGGAAACCTGACCTGAAACCTATTACACTGCTTATGCTGCACTGAGCATGTACGAGATCTGCAAGGATGAGATCCAGGAAGAAATACAGTCTGGCTTCAGATGCCCACACTTAAGATGGCCACGGCCTGCTTCAAGTTTATAAAATAACAAACTACTGCTAAAAACTAACAAAACAGACCTTAGTTTACAGACTAACTTTACTAGAATACATTAAGCTTGTGTATTATAAGGGTATTTTTATTTAAAAAGTATAATTTCGGCCGGAACACCGCTTTAAGGTCAAAATAGCGTCCTTTTCACTTACTATATGTTCTCCTTTAACATCAGGATCATAGCTTTTTATAGATTTGAAAAGTTCAAACCTTTTTGAGGTGCTAATCAAATGTTAAAATCTCTTTACTAATGGAGATGGCTTTACCTTTTAGGAAGAGCAGGAGAGGTCTCGAAACCTGGAGAACATTTTACTGCAGGAAGAGGAGAGAAGACAAATGGATGAGATACTAAGACTGGAGAAAGAGATTGAGAAACTCCACCAAGAACAGAAACTGGATGGCGTCTCCATCTCGTGCATTGATACCCGGAATGAGGTAACACGAAAGCGAGAAGAGGAGATACACAAGTTGGAGAAGGAAGCCTCCAGAGTGGCACAAGAGTTCTTGGAGCTCTTGGACTTTGGTCATTTGGATGAGAGTGCCAACAGCCTGGAGAATGGAATTGATGGTACTCTACATGTGGAAGGAAGCTTGGTTGCACCTCTGGCTGAGGAAGAAGTGGATGAAGGATTTCATGCAGATGATGAATTTTTGCCACCGCCGCCACCTATGCTGTTGGAAGACGACATCCCGGAAACCAATGATAGCTTCTCTGAGGACGGTACCTACATGAAAATCCCTGAAGACCACATTGGCAACTCCACAGATTCCCAAGTTTCTCCACTGGAACCAATGTCTTCTCAAGATGCTTATACTGCTATCTCGGATAGGTCAGAGAGCATTTATCAGTGTTTGTCTGATAACCAGAGCAACAGCGAAGAAGCTCAAGAGCCCATTTACAGCTACCCACCTGACGTGGAATCCGATTATGACCATGAAGAGTTTGATGAAGGCCTAACAGGTTCAATTGATGCTAGGAACTCAAGTGATGGCCACTTAACTGATGAGGAGATACCTCGAATTTCCAAGCCCAGCAGCTATGGATCTCAGTGTGGAAGTCTGGATTCAGTGAGTATCAAAATAAGGTACCCCCCAACACACATCTTATTAGATTAAAGTACAACTAAAGGCAAAACTTTTTTTTCAGTTTTGGATAGAGAGGAGATGGATTAGAACCCCTGTCAGTTTTTATTGCTGTCTGAGATTCACTGTCAATTATAATGTTAAACTGTACAAATTAGAAAAGGGTGAAAGTTGAAGGAAATACCAAATTTTGGGTTGTCCCCAGAAAATTAAGAGGGGAGATCTTTCAATGGGAACCCTAGTTCTGATGGGGGTCCCCAAGGAATTCCCTTAACTTGCAGAGATTTCCTCTCACTTCCTGTTTGGCTATGGGGCGGGAAGTGAAGGTAAAATCTCTGCAATGGGATGCAGATGGTGAAAAAAAATTTGATAACGGTTATAATTCTCCAATGCTCTATCCAAAAAGAAGAAGAAGAAAAAAAAAGTTTTGCCTATAGTTCTACTTTAACCACTTCAGCCCCGGAAGGATTTACCCCCTTCCTGACCAGAGCATTTTTTGCAATATGGCACTGTGTCGCTTTAACTGACGATTTCGCGGTTTTGCAACAATGTACGCAAACAAAATGGATGTCCTTTTTTTTTCTCCCACAAATAGAGCTTTCTTTTGGTAGTATTTGATAACCTCTGCGTTGATTTTGAAAAAAACACAATATTTTGTACTTTTTGCTATAATAGATATCCCCATTTTATTTTATTTTTTTAAAAAGCAAATTTTTTCTCAGTTTAGGCCGATATGTATTCTTATACATATTTTAGGTAAAAAATATCGCAATAAGCGGATATTGACTGGTTTGCGCAAAAGTTATAGCGTCTACAATATAGGGCAGGGATATGCAATTAGCGGACCTCCAGCTGTTGCAGAACTACAAGTCCCATGAGGCATAGCAAGACTCTGGCAGCCACAAGCATGACACCCAGAGGCATGATGGGTTTTGTAGTTCTGCAACAGCTGGAGGTCCACTAATTGCATATCCTTGATATAGGGGATAGATTTGTAGCACTTTTATTATTATTATTTTTTTTTTTACTAGTAATGGCGGTGATCTGATTTTAATCGTGGGTTGCGACATTATGGCAGACACTTTTGACACATTTTTTGGGACCATTGGCATTTATACAGCGATCAGTGCTATGTGTTCCCTGTGTGTGTTTCTAACTGTAGGGGGAAGGGGACTGACCTAGAGGAAATGACAGATCGTGGTTCCTAGCTATTAGGAACTCACGATCTGTCTCTCCTCACAGAACAGAGATTTGTGTGTTTACACACACATGTCCCTATTCTGCCTCTCTTGCCCACGATCGCTCGTGGCAGTCGGTCATTGCGACAGTCGGCCACAAGCATCTGCACCTTGAAGTGCAGCGGGCGCGCGCCTGCTATCCCGCTTAAAGGAGCCGACGTATAGCAATGGCGGCTCGTGGGATCGTGCCGATCTGCTGCAGTATAATGGCGGCGGCTGGTCGGCAAGGGGTTCAATATAGAAGTTTAAAGATATGGCAGCAGAAAACATTTACCAAAAATGAAACGGCAATGTCAGATAGTCCAGCAGAGTAGAGTGTACATATGGATAGAAGACATTTACCAAAAATAGGAAGCCAAACAAGCTTTGGAAACAGATTGTCATTGACATTTTTTTCTATTCTGTGGGGTTGATCTACAAAAACTGGAGAGTTCAAAATCTGGTGTAGCTCTGCTTAGAAACCAATCCGCTTCCATTTTTTTTCTCTCAAAGCTTAATCGCTTAAGGACCGCCTCACGCCGATATACGCCGGCAGAATGGCACGGCTGGGCACAATCGCGTACCTGTACGTGTCTCTTTAAGAGCCCAGCTGTGGGTCGCGCACGCGCCACCGGCGGCGCGCTCGCAACCCGGTCCTGAGCTCCATGGCCGCGGAACCAGCGGACCCGATCGCCGCTGGTGTCCCACGATCGGGTCACATAGCTGAAGAACGGGGAGAGGTATGTGTAAACAAACCTCTCCCCGTGCTTCCTAGTGACGCTGTCACTGATCGGCTGTTCCCTGTCATCGGGAAGCCGATCAGTGACGTCAGACGCAAAGCCACACCCCCCTTCAGTAAAAAAAAAAAAACACACTTAACCCCTCCCCGCCCCCTAGTGGTTAACTCCTTCACAGCCAGTGTCATTTACACAGGAATCAGTGCATTTAAATAGCACTGATTGCTGTATAAATAAAAATGGTTTCAAAAATGTGTCAAAAATGTCCGATGTGTCCGCCATAATGTCGCAGTCACAATAAAAATCGCTGATCGCCGCCATTACTAGTAAAAAAAAAATATATATATAATAAAAATGCTATAAAACTATCCCCAATTTTGTAAACACTATAACTTTTGCGCAAACCAATCAATAATCGCTAATTGCGATTTTTATTTTTATTTTTTTCCCAAAAATATGTAGAAGAATACGTATCGGCCTAAACTGAGGAAAAACATTTTTTTTATATATTTTTGGGGGATATTTATTATAGCAAAAAGTAAAAAATATTGCATTGCGCAATTGTCAGTTAAAGCAACGCAGTGCCGAATAGCAAAAAGGGGCCTGGTCCTTTGGCTGCAAATTGGTCCGGGGCTTAAGTAGTTAATTGAACAAGCTGCAGTTAAAAGCCGGTTTGGCTACCATTGACAACCGCACCAGATCATCTAGCAAATCAATCCCAATGTGTATTTGTAAAATAAGGCTATTGGATAAATAGTTCAAAGAAGATATAAAACATCTATGTATAAATGTATACTAAAGTACTGTTGGCAAAAAAGCATTATGCTTTCTCTTAAGACAGTGAATAAAATATCTGTGGTCTTCTAATGCAGGACAGGCAGCTGTTACCTGTGTCAGATCCAACTTGGACATGAATATTGTATATTAGTGTTTTAGGCGCTAAGATAGTCCTTGGATTTTTTGAGGTTTTACTTTGTTCAGTTGACTGTTCAGGTTTCACATACTGTTGCATTTTCTCTGCAGTTTCTGGACAGTGATGAGGAAGTGGACAGCCACATAGACACTGATGAGGAACTGATGACATCCCGGGTCACTCTCTTCAATGGAGGAGGACCACCATATTTTCACAGTTACCTGTACATGAAAGGTAGGACTTTCTCTTAAAGTTATATGTGGTGTAACAGAAGTTAAAGCGTTTGTTAACCCCAAAAAAAATCCTGTTCCCTTAACGCATAATAACAGCACAGTGCTTGTGCTGTGTAATTTGGCCCCCTTTAACACCTGAAATACCTGGCTGATCCTGCCAGTTATTACCCTCCCCCTGTACGGTGACCACGATAGATCAGGGCTGCTGAGCCCTGACACCATAGTCAGCATATGTGCCTTCGTCATCTGCAGCTCTCCTCTGTCCTCCTTCCCCTTCCTCTCCCTGCCTGTCGGCTCTCACTAGTGCCGCTCTGCTTCTCTCCCCACTGCTTTAAAACAAACTGATCATTATATCACCCCCTCTGTCAGATAAAAAGCTGTGTCCTAGTGCCTGTGCTTTATTTAAAAAAAAAAAAGCTGATTTCTACCTGTTTTACCAGTGTCTTCCAGCGATCACATGATTCCAGGCTCTCTGCTCCTCGCCTCCCCACCTGACATCAGCAGGGGAATCTTGGCCCCACCCACTGGAGAGATCAGATGGGGAGATCTGAGAGCCTGGAGTCATGTAATCGCCAGAAAAAGCTGTTAAAACAGGTAAAAATCTGCTTTTTTTTTTTTATAAATAGAGGACAGGCACCAGGACACAGCTTTTTATGTGACAGAGGGGGTGATATAATGAGCAGTTAGTGGCTTAACAAACACTTTAAGGCCCCTTTCACACTTGTGCGACTTCAAAGTTGCGCAATTTTGCAGCGATTTGCGGACGCGATTTTGCAGTGATTTCACCACGATTTCAAGGAATGCCTGTGTAAGTGGCATCAAAATCGGACCAAATTGGCGCAGGGACTACTTTGAAGTCGGAACGACTTGAAGTCGTACTAATATGAATGGCTGTCATTGGAAATCATGGGGAACGACTTGTCATGCTGCTTTGCAGTGCCAAATCGCGGGACAAGTCGTATAAGTGTGAAAGGGGCCCAAGTCTCCTACAATTTTTTTAATGGTGTAACAAACATTGAGGGTTTTGCTGTATTTTGGATGGAGTAAGTCTATGTAGAATGGAAAGTGCCAATGGTTGGTCTTCAACAGCGAAGGTGCTGTTCTGACCAGGACTTCTGGAAGTATATTTTCTATTTCAATGTATTTATTATTTTCGGTATAAGCATTTGGTACAGATCAAACAGTCCGCATTGCGGGTACAGAGAAAGTAAACCAAATGCATGGATCAACGGCAAACCGGTATCCAATAGGCACTATAAAGTGATCAGTGAAGATGTGACATTGTTGCTGGAGCAGATCTTGGATCAATGAGAAGAATAACAAATCGGTAGACAAAGTGTTGATATCAAAAGTAACATTGTATATATGGGACAAGAGTACCAAGATGGTCAGCCAAGATGGAGTAGAAAAAGAGGAGGAAAAAAGGGAGTGGGGGGGAATGAAGAAAGAGAAAGTAGAAGTAAAAAAAAAAAGGGGGGTGGGTGAGGAGAAAACAGGAAAGAGGGTAAGGCTTGTACTCTAGGAGGAGAGAGGGAAGGGAAGGAGAGGGAGGTTGGCAGTGAGACAGGAGGCGAAGAGGGGCATACATCACGGAAGATGTTCAGGGTGACTGTAGGCAACCCAAGGATTCCAGATCTTGTTGAATATCTTATGGTTGATGGTAAAGGTGTTTGTTAAATGTTCATTAATATAAAAACCATCCAACCTGGTTTCGACCTCAGAGAAGTAAGTAAACTGCTTCCTCCAAGCTTTAGCGATGGTCAGTTTAGAGGCCAAGAGTACATAATGTGCCAATTTGAATTGATTTTAGGTGAGATTTAAAGGTCTGAAATGTAGGGTCTTTAGGCAAACGAACGCCAAATAATTTGTAAAGGAGATTGAACACTTTAGAGCAAAAACGACCTAGCATCGGACAGGTCCACCACGTATGGAGGACATCTCCCCCTGCTTGGCAGCCCCTAATACATAATCCAGAATGTCCAGGTATTATGTGAGCGAGTTTGGTTCTGTACCATATGCCACCTAGTCAGGACCTTATAGGCGGACCTTAGGGTCGTGACATTGTTAGCGCACTGGAAGTATATTTTCACATAGAATCCCCTAGGAGGCCAATGATACCTGTATTAGAATATAGATTCCCAGGATATGGACTATAAAAAAAGACAAGATTGGAAAACTATAGCCCTGCCTAAGAACTAGAATTTCAAGAAATATGTTCTCTTCATGAGGAACTATGACGTGTAAAGGGGCACTGTGTACAGGGGTACTGTGATGTGTAAAGGGGGTACTGTGATATGTGAATGGGAACTGAGGACACTGTTGGACTGCTTTAAAGGGGGGGGGGGGGACTGTGGACACTGATATAAAGCGTGAGCAGTGATGTTGAGGAAGGATGTGAAGGGGTGGCTGTATGTCATGTACAGGGGGGACTGTGATGTAAAAGGGGGCTGTGATGTTTTCTAGCACAAACATGAGATTCGGACCTCTGCCAGAAGAAAATGTTACAAACTGGACCCCCGTGAACTTTAATTTAAGACCCCTGGTTTATAAGATGCCAGCAGATGATGCAACCATGTAGATTCCACTGAGATATCGATGTTGGTTGGGCTTAAAAAACTCAGACTGCAAGACTCCATCATAATGGCTATTCCAGGTGGGCGGACTTTGGGACTGGTGTAGATCGCTTACTATTGGTGTCCACCAAGAGATTTCAAAGCTGTGGTGATTCCATCTGCTGCATCATCCCAAACCTGAAACATAATTTTTGGCTAGGCTAGCCCCTTACAGACCCTTTCCCAAGCTAAAGATACTGTTGATCCTTGCAGCTGGAGGCTTAATAAACATGTGGAGAAGGCGATGGTGCGTTCTGAAGGATGAGACCTTCATGTGGTTCCGTACCAAACAAGAAGCTCTGAAATGTGGATGGCTGTATAAGAAAGGAGGTGGTATGTCCACGCTGTCGCGACGCAACTGGAAGAGACGCTGGTTTGTGCTGAGAGAGTCCAAGCTGATGTATTTTGAGAATGACAGTGAGGAGCGGCTTAGAGGTACCATCGATGTCCGAACAGCCAAGTGAGTGTCAGTTCTTTGTTCAGAATGCTCCACAATTGGTCTTTTTTTCCCCTTTATTTTGGTGTAGGCTTGTTGAGCCTAAACAACCAATGGTGGGTTGTGATTTGGGCAATCAGAGCTTTAGCTTGCAGACATTCATTTAGATTATAAATCTGTGGTCCAGCTGTTGCCTTAAAAGAGAGTGTGGGAAATTAAAAAAACGAACAGTCATACTCAGCCAGGTGGATACAGTTTCGGTTCAATGCTGCATCTGTCCCCCGCCGCCTCAGTGGCCGAGAACCGAGCAATCCAAAAACTGCTGATCGCTCGGTTCAGTGAGCAGAGATATGGTGAATGTCTGCAAGAGTCTGGCATTGCACCCATGAGCCACTTATCACGGGTGCAATACTATGCAAGCTCCTGTGAAAAATAATAATAAATGCACGTTTGTTTTCCCTTCAAAAATATGTGTATTTTTTTTTTTTTAAAAGTCTGCCATAGATGGAGCGATTTTCTTTCTTCCAATCACTGAGTTGCAGAAAAGAACATCACTCGATTATTCCCCCCCGTCAACACAGTCAGTGTTTATGGGGAATCCCTCCTGCAGAGCTTTTGTGTTCTCCTGGTAGGGGGGAGCCGTCCCCACCGGGAGAACACAGTGATTACTGCTAGTGGCTATAGCAGTAATCACTGTGTTCTCCCGGTGGGGACTGCTCTCCCCTACCAGGAGAACACAAAAGCTCTGCAGGAGGGATTCCCCATAAACACTGACTAGTTGTTCCCAAGTTGATCGATCATCTTGGGTACATTCAGCCTGCTCATACATGGTTCTAATCTTGGCTGAACCGCCCGAGATTCGAACCGTCTATGACCTGCTTTATCTATTAAGCATTACGATACCTTGTATGTTATTTAGTAAAATTTAAGATTTCTGACTTTTTTAAAATTCTTGTGAGCTTTTCAAAGCTATTGTCAAATAAAACTAGTTTATAAAAGATACATTGTTAGTGGGTTGAAATCCCAATAGCTCAAATTCACTAAGGCCCCTTTCACACTTGTGCGACTTTAAAGTCGCGCAATTTTGCCGCGATTTCAAGGAATGCCTGTGTAAGTGGCATCAAAATCGGACCAAAGTAGTGCAGGGACTAATTTGAAGTTGGAAACGACTTGAAGTCGTGCTAATATGAATGGCTGTCATTGGAAATCATGGGGAACGACTTGTCATGCTACTTTGCAGTCCCAAATCGTGGGACAAGTCGTATAAGTGGGAAAGGGGAGTAAAGCACAATACATGCTTATTTTAATGCTTATTCTTTAAAATTACTATAAGCAATACAGTATTCTAGATTAAACTTACTATCTTGCTATACTTCATACATTTTTCTATGGATCCATTTTACTGTTACTCACCCAGTAAGGGCTTTATGTATAAGAGGTCCTGTAGCTTGTATGGTGAGTGCAGAGTTGGCATCATGTCAACCATATTTGTTGCGTCCTTTAGAGCCATCATTGATATACACGAGAAGGAGAATGCTTTGGATGTTGTGACGGAAGAAAGGACATATCACATTGTGGCAGAGACTCCAGAAGATGCAAGGTGAGGGGAATCCTTCAAAGTCATATAGTTACATGGTCGGTAAGGTTGAATAAAGACACCTGTTCATCCAGTTCAACCCGTGTAGGTGTGTGTTCATAATGGTTTTCCTTATCCCTGTATACTGTGCTCGCTAAGACACACGTCCAAGAGATTTTTAAAATTCTCAATACTTCATGCTGACACCACTGATTGTGGAAGTGAATTCCACATCCTTACTGCCCTGACAGTAAAGTACTTTATCATCTCTTTTTAAAGGGTACCTCTAGTAATTAAATAGTGCCATGCTTGCACTCAAGTGTTTAAAGTGGCTTTGAATTCTCATGCTATGTCTGTTCTGGTATACCCCATTTAGCCACTTCCGGACCGGGTCACGGCGATGTACGTCGGCACTTTGAAGAGGGATATTGTTATGGCAGCAGCTAGCTACCATAACCCCGGTATCCTCTTTTTCAGTGAGCAGTCCTGTTTCCGATTTTAAAAGTGGTCTCTGCGGCAGATTCGCAGCAAGATCACTTTTACTAGCGGTGGGCGAGGGGCCCCCCTTCTCCCTCCCGCTGCTCTCCGGTGCCCTCCGCCGCTTACTGGAGCCGCCGGCAGCGGTGGAGGCGATCGGATCCTTCTCGGTGTTGGGTATGGATACGAGTGAGGGGAAGATGGCCCTCTCCATACCTTTGCAGGGCGGAAGTGACGTCAAAACGTCACTTCTGCCCATAGCTCTTAATGGGACATTTTTTTTATTTTTTTTCCAACGACAACATTTATTTTTATTTTTTTATTGCATTTTAGTGTAAATATGAGATCTGAGGTCTTTTTGACCCCAGATCTCATATTTAAGATGTCATGCTTTGTTTCTATTACAAGGGATGTTTACATTCCTTGTAATAGGAATAAAAGTGACACTATTTATTTTTTTAAAAGAACAGTGTAAAAATAAAAAGTAAAATAAATAAGAAAAAAAATTAACGCACCCTGTCCCACCGAACTCGTGTGCGGAAGCGAACACATACGTGACTAGCGCCCGCATATGAGGTATCTCTGCGATCGATAGAGCGAGAGCAATAATTCTAGCCCTAGACCTCCTCTGTAACTCAAAACATGTAACCTGTAGAATTTTTTAAACGTCCCCTATGGAGATTTTTTAAGGGTAAAAATTTGTCGCCATTCCACGAGCGGGCGCAATTTTGAAGCGTGATATAATGGGTATCAATTTACTCGGCGTAACAATATCTTTCACAATATAAAAAAAATTGGGCTAACTTTACTGTTGTCTTATTTTTGTCGATTAGTAAATGTAGCACACGTTACACGTTGTTAGGCACACATTTAATCCCTTGATTTCCCTAGATGTTAACCCCTTCCTAGCCAGTTTTTATTACTGACAGTGTATAGTGTTATCACTGATCGCTGTATTGGTGTCATTGGTGAGGTCAGTGGCAGTTAGGTAGTTCTCCTCCAGCATCAGATTGTCCGCCGCACTATTGCAGTCCCATTAAAAGGTCGCTGATCAACACCATTAGTAGTATAAAAAAAATAAAAATAAAAAATCCAGTATATACCATAGTTTTTAGGCGCTATAACTTTCACACAAACCAATCAATATACACTTTATTGGGATTTTTTTTTTTTTTTTTTATCAAAGACATGTAGCAGAATACATTTTAGCCAAAAGAAATTTGATTTTTTTTTAAAATGTTTTTTATTGTTATTGTTTGTTATGTTTTTGTAGCAGAAAGTAAAAAATATTGTATTTTTAGTGGTGATCAAATACCACAAAAAAGGCTTATTTTGTGTGAAAAAAATTATATAAATTTTGTTTGGATACAGTGTTGCATGATTGCGCAATTGCCAGTTAAAGTAGCGCAGTGCTGACTAGCAAAAAAATAGCCTGGTCATGAGGGGGGGTAAAACCTTCTAAAGCTCAAGTGGTTAACCACTTAAAGACCGGAAGGATTTACCCCTTAATGACCAGGCTGTTTTCTTGCGATATGGCACTGTGTCGCTTTAACTGACAATTGTGCGCTCGTGCAACGCTGTTTCCAAACAAAATTGTCATTTTGGCGGTATTTGATCACCTCTGCGGTTTTTATTTTTTAAACATGATTTTATTGCTTTTTGCTATAATAAATATCCCAATTAAAAAAAAAAAAAAAAAAAAAAGTCTTCATCAGTTTAGGCCAATATGTATTCTTCAACATATTTTTGGTCAAAAAAAAAAAATTGCAAAACACGTAATTTGACTTGTTTGCCCAATAGTTATAGCGTCTACAAAATAGGGGATACATTTATGGCATTTTTATTATTTATATTATTTTTTACTAGCAATGGCAGTAATCTGCAATTTTTAGCGAGACTGCGGCGGACCGATCGTACACTTTTGACACTTTTTTGGGACCATTGACATTATTTATACAGCGATCAGAGCTAAAAATAGCCACCGATTTACTGTATAAATGTCACTGGCAGGGAATGGGGTTAACACTAGGGGGCGATCAAGGGATTAAATCTTCCTTAGGGAGGTGTTTCTAACTGTGGGGGGGATCGGACTGGTTAGGAGTAGAGAGAGATCGCTGTTCCTGATCACTAGGAACAGCAGATCTCTCTCTACTCCCCTGTCAGAATGGAGATATGTTTGTTTACACTGGCAGATCTCTGTTCTGGCTCTCTGTGGAGCGATAGCGGGTGGCTGGCGGCCATCGCTGCCGCCGGCCACGTGCATCGGCGTCACGCAGCGGGTGAGCGCGCCCACTATCGCTCTTAAATTGGCCGACATACACCTACGGCGATTCATGCAGCCAACCTGCCGCAGTATAATGACGGCGGCTGGTCGGCAAGCGGTTAAAGTCGGCTTTCCTTCTGCTTTAGGAAAACGTTATACAGTGACTAATGATGACAGACTAACCTCTTGCAGTCCCTATACAGCAGTGCTGGATTGTGAGAGGAACAAGCACTAGAAGGAGTCACTCAGTTCAGTTGTGATGACAATAAGCATGCTGATAGGGGAAGAAGCAGAGTGACAGAGAGATGAGCTCATTACTGTGTTGCTTCTCCTTTCATTGTCCAATCACAGACTAGTTGCGGTTCCTTGGACAATCTTGGGCTCAGAGGAAGTGGGTTGAATGATGCTGGCCATCAAACTGAGTATATGTAGGGGGCTGAAAAAAAAAAGTACTGCAGGGGGAAATATCTGGATTGAAGCTGAATAGTGCATGGCTTTGTTACTTTCTTATAATAGGCCTTTCATCATTCTATTCTTGTTTTTTGGCTCCATTTCCTCTTTAAGTGACCTTCTTGACTAACGTGCATTTATTTGTCCCCCGCCACCCAATTTTCAGCGGCTGGTTCAATGTTCTGAGCCGAGTTCACATGGCGACCGCCCAACAGCTGCGAGATATGAGGGATGAGCAAGCCAACCCCAAGAATGCTGTGGTGAGTGTCTGCTCTATGAGTCAGGAGGGTTCTCAGGAGTTTCAGTTCCCGCGGACAGAATTCCCGCACCCTCTTCCAGACAGGACGGCGATCTCTCCTACCCACGTTGCATCCATTTCCCGCTAATCTGTTCTGCATTACTGTGAAAGACGAACAATCTTCTCTGTTTCCTGCAGGGAACGCTGGACGTCGGGCTCATTGATTCTGTCTGCGCATCAGACTGTCCGGACAGGTAATGTGCGTTGTGTACCGTCACTATTCTATATCATGTGCATTAGAGTGATCACAATGCTTGTCATCTGTTAGCCGTTGTATAAATGATCCATTTCCATAAAATATTTTTTATATGCACTGTGCAGTTTTAACTCTCAAGGCTCGCATTCAGCAGCCCTCGCCGGCCCTTTAAAAGCTTTTCAGAGGGCAGTTGCTAGTCGGTTGAGAGGTGATATGCCCCCTCGCCTGCTGTTTTAGGGCCCTTTCACACCGAACGCAGTTGGATGCGTTTTGAACTGCACTCCAACTGCATAGACAGCCCAAAATCAAGGCAATCCTATGGGCACAGTTCACATCATTGCAGTGCAGTTCAGCACATTTTTCTGCACCGCAAATGCAGGGAACACGCTACAAACAAGCTTCAAATGCACTGAGCATCTGCACTGCACCACACTCCTTTAAGCCTAGAAAGCCAAGCCCAAAAACGTATAGAAAAACGCACTGCAAATGCAGCGCAAAACGCATTCAAGCGCGCTTCAAATGCATGTAAAGATGCAGTCAAAAATGTGCAGTTTCTGGTGTGAATGGGCCCTTGGGACTGCTTTTTTTTTTCATGCATTTGAAGCGAGCTTGACATGCAATTGACGCACGCTTTGCATGCATTTTGTGCTGCATTTGCAGTGCATTTTTCAATAAGTTTTTGGGCTTGGCTTCCTTGGCTTAAAGAGGCATGGTGCAGTGCAATTTGAAGTGCACCGTTGGCACGTTCTTAGGACGTTACCTGTGTTTGCGGTGCAGAAAAATGCAGCGCGCTCTACTTTTATTTAACTGCACTGCAATGATGTGAACTGTGCCCATAGGATTACCTTGATTTTTGGGCTGTCTATGCAGTTGGAGTGCAGTTCAAAATGCATCCAACTGCGTTTGGTGGAAAAGGACCCTAAGCCTTCAAAAGGCCGCACCTCCGTGCTGGTCATGGTTGCGCCGCAGCACCATTGACTTGAATGCGTCGCGTTTCCAACAGGGGTTTTTTTTTTTTTTTTTCCTGTGGCATATGTACAGCCCTTAGCGACTGTATCCAACAAGGGACTAAGTTTTTGATTTACTAAAACCGGAGAGTCTAAAATCTGGTGCAGCTGTGCATGGCAGCCAATTGGCTTCTAACTGCAGCTTGTTCAATTTAAGCCTTGACCATAAAACCTGTAAGCTGATTGGTTGCTGGAGTGGCTTTAGAGGCAGTTTTCAGGCGCTTTACAGGCGCTATTTTTAATGCTAAAACGCCTGAAAACTGCCTCAGTGTGAAAGGGATCTAAGTAAATCCACCCCTATGACTTGCAATTTTCAGTGCAGTTTCTGCTCACAGATAACCACCAAAGACAAGAAAAAATCAGGCACATATCGTAGTATTATATAAGTCTACCCATTACTTTTTTTGTGCTACTAGAGTTCACTAAAATTATAAATGTAATAATCATGTATGTGATGTATAGTAATATCAATAATTATAAGATATATATATATATATATATATATATATATATATATATATATATATATATATATATATATATATATATATATATATATATATATATATTATAATATTTTTTTTTATTGGATTTAAGAATATGCAAGGAAGATACAAAGTATACATTGTATGCCGGTATACAAGTTAACATAAAATGACACATATGGAATGTCAACTTATCTAGTAGTCGTGTATTTTAATACAGGAAACAATATAACTGTAAGATGTATGAGTTTTTTTATATTTTTATAGCGACGCTTATGGTGTTCCTGCCTACTATGTGTTCATAGCACCATCTAGTGGCTGTTAATCTTTACTGCACCAACATTAATTGAATTAACCACTCCGCGGAAAAAAATATTTGAGCGTTATTCTTAGCAGCTCCTTCACAGGGCTAATGCCCCATGCATTGTATGTGAAGGGAGCAAACTTGTGAACGTGGCTTAGGCCGGCCATACACGGTTCGAATCTCGGCCAGTTCAGCAGGAACCGGCCAAGATTCCAACCATTAATGGGCAGGCTGAATGTACCAAATCAACTTGAGTACAACCAGCCTGCCTGATTCACTTCCAAATGTCTTCTTCCAGTGGGGACAGCTTCCCCCAGCCACTACCGCCCCACCCCAGAGAAGACAATGGCTCAGCAGGAGAGATTCCCCTGTCAGCACTGTCTGTGTTGATGGGGGAATAGAAGTTTGCACCATCTATGGCAGGGGTAGGCAACCTGGGGCCCTCCAGCTGTTGTGGAACTGCATTTCCCATGAGGCATTGCAACGCTGGCAGTTACAATTACTCCCAGAGGCATGATGGGACTTGTAGTTCTGCAACAACTGGAGGGTCCCTGGTCTATGGGCTGCCTTAGAGAGGATGCTGCTAGGTACCAGTCAAGCAGACTGAGGGAGCCTGCTGTAGCAAGGAGAAGGTAAGTAATAAATCCTCTTTCACAACCCCCCAAGAGCATTTAATCCTTGAAGGGTGGTGGTGGAGCACTGCAGGGGTTTTTCAATTGTGCCCAGAGTTTAAGGGTTTTAAGAGTTATTGGTTCCCTTAATATTTTTTTTTATGATTTTTTTTTTTTTCATTGAGATGTTTTGTTTTTGTTTTCTTTATGTCCCAGGAGCGTCTGCATATGAATGTATTTTTTCTTTTTTGCCTCCCATTCTCCTATAGACCCAACTCCTTTGTGATAATCACCGCAAACCGCGTCATTCACTGCAACACGGACATCGCAGAGGAGATGCACCACTGGATATCATTGCTGCAGAAGCCACGAGGAGAGGCCAAGGTTGATGGCCAAGAGTTCCTTGTCAGAGGTGTGTCCCCCCTACTACTGCCTCTTCTTCCCACCGCGCTTCCATACTACCGGGCTATGGTGAAAATGACTGTGAAACAAAAAAGACGCCACTGCCCCCAATCTATAGCTGGCCATCGCAGTAAGCAGAATTTGAAGGCCAAGGATAAATCCAAGGAAAAAAACAAGCTTACTTACCGACCAGCCCACAGACAACCAATTAAACCTGTCTAACAGTATGCTTTAAAAGCAGGGGTTTAGTCTGCACACATTTGCAAATGCATGCGTAAGCCACAGGGCCTCGCCACGGCACCCTGGTATCTGTGGTACCTAACACTAACTTATAAGTGTCCCCACAGTGGAGGCACATGCATTCTGATGGATAGGTGAGGACAGGTGGACTGAAGGGGAGCCCACCGCTTCTTAAAGGTACAGGGGCACACTGAGCACCCAGCATGTAGCTCAATGACTGCGAAGGTGTCAGTGCGTTGCCTGACCAATATACATGACAGTGATGCAAGAAAGACGCCACTTGCTCCCATCTATGGCTGGCCATGGTGAAAATGTACACCCTGCTGTCTGTCAGAAACCATGAAATCAGGCCAAGACAGAAGTACCGTTAAATCACACTTGTTTAATAATAAATGTAAAAAGAACAAACGTAGTCAAAACCTAGCCAAAGTTCAGTAACCGATACAGGTAGTCAGGCAAGCCAGAAGTCAGGGATCAATGTAGTGGAACAGTAAGCAGGATCTGGAGCCAGAAGGGATGTCAGCAAAGCAAGTCTTGAACAAGATCGCAGGAGTTTCTGTGATGTTGACCAAGGCGAAAACAGAGCTCCTCTCGGCTGGACGGCTTAAGTAGGCAGGACTGACGAGCAGGATATCAACAGCTGAGTAACTGTGAAGAGATAGGAGCTGACAATTAGCTGACAGATGAGCGGCCAGCTCAGAGAAGGAAGGGCTGAGCCCAGCCCTGACACTGTCCTCTTAAATAACATGTATTCTCTGTGTGTCTCTCTTTCTTAGGTTGGCTGCATAAAGAGGTCCAGAACAGCAACAAAATGGCCTCTCTGAAACTAAAACGGCGCTGGTTTGTGCTGACCCGAAATTCTTTGGACTATTACAAAACATCGGAGAGGACGGCCTCTAAGCTCGGCACTTTAGTTCTCAACAGCTTGTGTTCTGTGGTGCAGGCGGATGAGAAAACGCACACCGAAACCGGTATGGGAAGGCAGCTGGTGTTTGGTAGTGCTGTGGTTGTAAAGTCATCATATGGATCGCTAACCTTCACTCACCTCCTATTGCAGGATATTGGAATATTGTAGTCTATGGAAGAAAACACTCCTACAGACTCTACACCAAGCTGCTGAATGAGGCCATGAGATGGGCACACGCCATTCAGGGAGTGATTGATAGTAAGGCCCCCATAGAGACCCCAACGCAGCAGCTCATCCGAGATATCAAGGTAAATAATACAGATTTATTTTATGTTCTTGTTTTAGGAGCATTTCAAAGATGACCATGTTCTAATAAATATATATGCACACAGTGGTCAGTGGTCTTTTAAAGAATATATAAACCCAACATTTCCTATTCCGTATATGTAACGGCTGTACCATGTACTAGTATGAGAAAGTATCCTGTTCTCTTTGTATTGCTACCTTTTTGTGTGAAATCCCTGGTGTTCCTGCCAGTCCCTCTGCTTGCAACTGACCACACTAGGCAGGAGAGCACATCATGGTCAGTTCTCTAGCTATACTGGGAACTCGGCCTGCTCACCTTCAATGATCAGACATGTCCTGACATTTGGCCCATGCGCAGCTATTCATTGGGAAGATCAGTGCACTGCTGTTTCTCCTCCCTGAGCTCCTTGTGCAGCTAAGAATGAGGTTTAGGTGATTACTTATATAAAGGGGAAAAAGGTATCTATAATGTTTATTTATACGTATACATAAATATTTACCTTTGATTCTACTTTAAAGCGGAGGTCCGCCCACCGCTGCAAAAATTAAAAGCCAGCAGCTGCACATACTGCACTTACTTGCCTGTGCTGGAGTCCAGCGATGTCGGCACAGCAGTTGATGTTTCCATCAGCTGTCGTGTGCATGCCGCATGCCTCCATTGCGAGTAAGGGAACTCGGCAGTGTAGCCTTACGGCTTCACGCCAGGAACCCTACTGCGCATGCGCGAGGCTCCGCTCCTCTCTCCTACTGGCCCGGCGGCAGGGGAAGGAGGAGGGAGCCCGGGTGGTGACGTCAATACCCGTGGCTGAGGCTCCCGGAAGTGGGAACAGGATACCTGAAGCTCCCGCTTTAAACTGAATGGGTTGTTTTACAAGGTGAGAGTTTACATATACTTTAACTACCTCTAGACTGTAATCTGCAGATTATTAATACTCCCTTTCATGGTACCCGTTGCTGAATATTGATCTATGTCTCTCCATTGGTTGGTCAGTTGGCAACCCCCCCCCCCCCCCCCACTTACCCCAGCAGTTGTGGGCGGCTCTTGCGGGCTTCTATGGGCAATGACTGGTTTGCGGGCTCCTATTGGCAGCACGCAGCATCCGGGTTGCGGGTTTCAATGGGCGGCGGGCAGTGGCCAGGTTGTGGGCTCCCATGGGTGGCGGGCAGCAGTTCCTGTGTTCTTTCTGCTTCACAGCGGATACCGCCATGCGGCTCCCCCCTCCTCCTCCTAGGCATCCAATAGTATCACCTGTTTTTTCAGCCAATCGGGTAACGTGATCCAGACACGCTTCCCGATTGGCCTGGAAGAGGATTAGAGTGGCGATAGCGAATATTCATTCGCTATTGACGCACAACTGAGTGGGATCGGGGCGTGGTGCTCTGTGCCCCGAGCCCACCCTTTTTTGAAGCCTATTGGAGCCTCTGGCTCTAATAACGTGCTTCAAACCCCCCCCCCCCCCCATTGGAATCCATGCGTCCGGCACCTTGTATGTAGATCAGGGGGCTGGACACATCGATGGGGGGGGGGGGCAGCGCACGTGCGCCCCTAATGGACGGGCCTGGTGGTCTATTTGCCTTTAGTAAATCAATCCCTATATGTTCATCATACAACTTTGTTGGTTTTCCCTTTAGTGATCATGTGATGCAGTGATGCAGCGTCCTGTGTGTGATTGGTTGCCATTTTTCTGTAACACACTATTTACTGCTGGGCAGTCAGAAATTAAATAATCTGTGTAGGTTCTTCCAATAACCAAGAAGCTGTTACATTTTCTTTTATATTTGAGCGTCAACGTTTTCTTTTTCTTTTTAAGGAGAACAGCCTGAACAGTGAAGCTGTAGAGCAGACATACAGGAGGAATCCAATCCTGAGATATACCCAGCATCCCCTGCACTCCCCTCTGCTTCCACTGCCCTATGGAGACGTCAGCCTCAGTTGTATGTATCCTCGTCTGCAACATTCATTCACTGATTTAGCTAGAACAGTTTTTTTCCCCCAGTTTACAAAGTCAGCCCATGGCCTTTTAAATTTCTTGGATACTCCAGCAGTGATCTCCATAAGGCTGGGTTCACACTATTGTGAATTGGATGTGGGTTTCCCTGCAACCAATTCGCATTACAAGAGATTGTGACCGGCTCTCAATGGAGCCGGTTCACATATCTCCGTGGCGGCTCTGGAGCGGCTTGCACAGGAGTCCTGTGTGTCTTCTGGTCCATTTCAACGCTGAATTCAGGCTAAAATATGGCCCCGATTCATCCCTGAAACGGAGAGCGTGGACGCACCGGACCCCTGCTGCGAATCACATCCGTCTTAGATGTGAACCCAGCCTCAAGGTCCTGACTGTGCTCCTTGCCATCTGGGATTTTTTTTGGTGTTCCTGACGACCTTTGTGTTGTCCATTTCCTCCTCCATGAAGATGTTGTTCGGTCATGGGGAAAAAAAAGTGCCCCCTTCTAATTGTTGGGCAATTGTTGAGCTCCAGGCTCCTTTTCCCTGTGATTTCCTGTACTGTACCAACAACAAAGTCGAGTTGGGCTGAGCTCTGCTAACCCATTCACAGGAAGCTTTGTATTTTATGAAGGAATACAAGGTATGCTTTGCTCAGCCATTCACAGGAAGCTTTGTATTTTATGAAAGAATACAAGGTATGCTTTGCTTAGCCATTCACAGGAAGCTTTGTATTTTATGAACGAATACAAGGCTTCCTCTGATTGGCTGAAGTGGAGACTGTGACATCATCCACACGTAGCTCCACCTCAGCTAATCATAAAAAGCCTTGAATTCATTCCTAAAACACTAAATCTTCTAGTGAATGGCTAAACTCAGTAATGTTCCTCCTGCAGAGCGCACCTACATCATAGGGACCTTGCTTTGTGCACTGGTCCAAATCATTTGGTGGAGGAGGGATTATAATGTGGGGTTGTTTTTCCAGAGTAGGGCTTGGCCCCTTTGTTCCCATGAAGGGAACTCTTAAGGCGTCAGCATACCAAGACATTTTGGACAATTTCATGCTCCCAACTTTGTGGGAACAGTTTGGGGATGGCCCCTTCCTGTTCCAACATGACTGCACACCAGTACACAAAGCAAGGTCCATAAAGACATGGATGAGCGAGTTTGGGGTGGAGGAACTTGACTGGCCTACACAGAGTCCTGACCTCAACTCGATAGAACACCTTTGGGACGAATTAGAGTGGAGACTGCGAGCCAGGCATTCTTGACAAACATCAGTGCCTGTCCCCACAAACTCACTTCTGGAAGAACGGCCAAAAATTCCCATAGACACACTCCTAAACCTTGTGGACGGCCTTCCCAGAAGAGTTGAAGCTGTTATAGCTGCAAAGGGTGGGCCATCTCAATATTGAACCCTATGGCCTAAGACTGGGATGCCATTTAAAGTTCATGTGCGTGTAAAGGCAGGCGTCCCAATACTATTGGTAATATAGTGTACCTCTATAGATCCATCCCGTGAGGGTGAAGATGCTTGTCAGATGGTCTCATAGAAGTCTATGTGAATCAGTTGTGCTAAAGTAGATGTCATGGGTTTCTTTCAAGACAGGTACACTTGAAAAGTTTGCTCCTCTGTGCACACTGATATCCAGATTTATGTTCATTTCCCCAAGGTAAAAATGGCAGATCAGCAGGTTTTGTCTATGACCAGACTGAGCAAGGCTGTCAGTATTAAAAGCCACAGACAGAGGAATATATCAATATATATCCAGTGTTAATATATAGTGTCAGGGCTATTCATTTCCTTTTTTAGCAATCAAACTCTTGTTTAGGATTAAATGTCCTGTATGATTACATGTCCTTTATATACAATACATTTCCATGCTTACCGGGATGGCGGTGAATAAAATGACCCCGAGAACCCAAAGTAACCCCTGAGCATTGACTTCCAGCTCCCATTGTCACCATTGTAATAGTGAATGAGGGAACTCCAAATGCCCTTTAAAGAAATTCACTTCCTCCTCTCCAAACAATAAACAATATGAGCTAGGCTTTCGTGAAAATAAACCTTGGAACAATGAAGTGACATAAATTATACCCAGATCTCCGTTATAGCGAGCGGTAAACTTTGTAGACAAGTCATATAGTTGCAGTGAATAGTCTGCCCATTTGGGTTAAAGGGTAAGAACGATGTATTTCAATTGTATGCCAGGGCAAAACAACATGTCCAGTACAGGTCAGCAACACATGCACATTCCCCATGTTTTATCAAGTGGTGTCAGCCCTGCCCAGTTTATTTTTTTGGGGGGGCCAAACAGCTTAAACCCCTTTACTGTCTTTATTAATCCAAAACTGATCATTAGCGACACAATGGAAGAAATGTGTTTTACGTTTTGGATGCATTTGTTAACAACCTTCAATTGCGGCCACTTTAACACCCTTCCTGCCCAGGGCAATTTTCAGCTTTTACCGCTGTCGCACTTTGAATGACAATTCCGGGGTCCTACATCACTGTACCCACATCAAATTTTTTATTTTTTGTTAAATAAGTAAAAAAAAAACGTCTTCTTGTTTTTAAAAGTTTGCAAATAAATAATTGTCCTTTTTATAAATTTTAGGCCAAAATTTATTCCGCTACATTTCTTTGGTGAAAATAACACAAATCCGTGCATATGATTTTAGTCTGTAGGAAACTCAGAGTCCACAAACTATGGTATATATATGAAAATCGATTGATCCTGATGTACTGACAACCTATCTCATTTCTTGAGGCCGAAAACGCCAGGGCAGTACAAATATCCCCCAAGTGACCCCTTTTTGGAAAGTAGACAGTCCATGGTATTTAGTAAGTGGCATGACACGTTTTTTAAAGTTGCAATTTTGTGTCGCAATTTTGTGGAAAATTAAGAAATTAAAAAAAAAAAAAAAAAAAATGTTCACAATTTTTATATATATATATATATATATTTATATATATATATATATATATATAAATATATATATATATATATATTTTTTATATATATACTGTCACCAGTGCAGTACAGCATCATCATATAATGGTGTGGCGGTGATCAGGGACACTGACTGGTGACGAAACTAGTAGGGTGTAGTCTATGCTTAATACACCATGCTACTTTGTTTGTGATCTGCAGATTCCTTTAATCCATGTTTTGTTTGACTTGTGGATAATTTCAATAAACCACCACGGTTTTACACTTTGTGGCGATCTTTCTCTTCCTTTATATTACTTCTAAGTGAAGGAAATGGAGAAACTAGCAAGACTGACTTCAATGCCATTTTCGTTTTTTTTTTTTTTTTTTTCAATGGATAGTTTTTCAATGATGTGTGCATCTGTCTTACTAGGCTCCTATAACGTGGAGTCTAGCTATCCAGTAAGGGCACATCTTTTATTTTCACGGCGGAAGGTGCACTTTGGGTGTTTCTGTCATCTATCCCCCCAAGAGATACGATTTCAAGGATTTCTTCATGTTTGGCCACTTTATGGACTAATCGCCATTTTATATAGTTATTATATTCACTAATTATTAGCACGGCATTCTTTTGTTTTTTATATGTGATGATCACAATGGTGTGGGTTGATCCCAACGGTGTCGCATAGGATAATCAAGATGACATAGCTTGGTCTACGTCAGGGATATGCAATTAGCGGACCTCCAGCTGTTGCAGAACTACAAGTCCCATGAGGCATAGCAAGACTCTGACAGCCACAATCATGACACCCAGAGGCATGATGGGACTTGCATTTTTGCAACAGCTGGAGGTCCACTAATTGCAGATCCCTGGTTTATGTGTTTCATGGGGCACCACGCCTTATGATGACCATACATGTCAGGTTTAATCGAGTTGTCCAATCACAGATACGATAACATGTACTAAAGAGAAATGAAAGAAGATACAATAATTTTAATATAGCACAAGAAAAAAAATATACTGAACAAAATGTCAATGATTACTGTCTTCCGAAAGAAAGAGAAAAAATAAGACGTCCCCCCTTACCCCTCCACAGTACGGGGACCACCCAGCGTCATCCAGGGGACACATAAATCAACGCCTGCTGGCCCGTGGGAAGACCACGGGGGCTCAGCCCTAAGGCCAAGCTGCAATGAATTCAGAAAGTTGAAAATCAGACACACCTTACTTAAAGTGGGGTTCCACTGTATAAACCTTCTTTTTTTTTTTTTGCTAACTGACAAAGATGATGAATTAAAAATGTCCAACTCACTTTTTTCATTTGCCAAGATTTATGATGTCCGTTTTCTTATAAAAATGAACCCTATACATTTTCAGCTAGAACGTTTTCATCTTGCCTGTGGGCATGTGAAGCCCACAGGCATCCTCTTCCTGGATACGGTGCTGCTGATTGACCAGCATGCACCGCCCGTTCGATCCCCGATCTCGCGCATGCGCAGTATTCTTTAATAGGAGCGCCGTCAACTGCTCAGGTTGCCATCACAATGGGCGGCGGCATCGGAAGTCCCACCCCGTTGTGATGGCAGCAGACATACCAAATGAATAACAGAAGATGGCACGTGACTGACGTAATCACGTCACTTCTTTTCAAATCCCGCGAGATTACGTGGCGGGCCTCCACACTGTCTCCTGGGAACAATGACGCGAGATCCCAGGAGACAGTGCGGCTAAAAGGAAATTACGAAATAGCCGCACAATACCCTCCCATATCCGCAGAATAGACAGACAGGAAGCAGAGAGGAACATCGGCAAAACACAGGTACTGTACGAAAAAAAAAGAAACGTTCAGTTTTTATGTCATTACATTACTGCAATCTGAGCTAATGTTGTAAAATAGGGTGGAGCTCCGCTTTAAGGTGGAGTGCCACAAAAAGTGGGACACACTCGCCTGTCCCACAGTCCAGCGTCGCGTCCACCCGAAGCCGCGCTTCTCTCCCTCGCCTCTCCCCCGCCTCTCCCCGACGCCAGCATTGCAAGTGTGGGCGCCCGGCTGTGACAGCTTGCGCTTCCTGAATGGCTGGACAATCTTCTGGGACCTGTGACATGTCCCAGAAGATTGCAGGGAGGGAGGGGCCACCTGAGCAGAAGTGGGAGCTGGGTACTTATCAAAACCAGGTACCCGCTCCCTCCCCCAAAAATGACATGCCAAATGGGGCATGTCAGGGCTCCTTAAAGCGGAAGTTCCACTTTGTGGTGGAACTTCAGCTTTAAATATTATATATTTTGGGGGAAAACAATTATGAACCCCCCCCGGGATAACACAGGAAGTGTGCACAGGACAGCTCTGAATTTCTGGCAGGTTCAATAGATATTTATCCATTCTGTGTAAGATCTGCTTTAAAAACGTTAAATAATAAAGTAGCTTATATGTGTTATGTTGGTTTTCCCTACCTGCCGTTTTCTAGATTGGCATGACTTGCTCCTGAATTCTGTGCTCACTTGACTTCTCTGCTGTAACACGTTTTCCACTTGTTTTCAGTACAAAAAGAGAAGGGATACACCACTCTTCAGGACGAGGCCGTGAGGATCTTTAACTCCCTGCAGGAAATCGAGACGGTCCCCGATCCGGTCCCCATAATCCAAGGCATCCTACAGACCTGCCAGGATCTCAAGCCGCTCAGAGACGAAGTTTACTGTCAGCTGATCAAACAGACCAATCACGTTCCCCAGCCCAACAGCGCGGGTAACCTGAGGCACTGGCAACTGCTCACCTGCATGACCTGCACTTTCTTGCCCGGTCGGGACATCCTGCGCTACCTCAAGTTTCATCTTAAGAGGTGAGGGTCAAACTTGGGCTTTGTTCTCCTCTATCAACTGTCGGTTTGCAGCAGCTAGAGAAAGTAGGTCAGGTGGTTTGTCTTTCTTCTGCACTGGCAAAGTGCCAGGTCCACTTATCGTTTTCACATATAATCTTATAGGAAGATATTTGCCTGAATGATTGGTCTCTTTTTAGTTATGCTTTTTTTTTTTTTTTTTTTTTTTTAGAGGAGGGGGAGGTTTAAATGTGTCTTATACATGGTATTTATCTATAAAGTCGAAGTTCAGTTTGCTTATACTGTGCATTTTTCGGGCTCTTCCTTTCCACTGTCGTCAACATGCTAATGACATATTTACATAAAAGCTGTTTTCAGTACATACCTTATTTTAGGCTCAGTGGTTTCATCACTGGATCTCTATGCAATCTGGGCAGCTCTTGGCCGCTGGTGGGAGGGGCCAGTGTACATCGCTTCCTGAAAGCGCCAGTGTCCTGCCTCAGTAGTGTTGTCAAGAGCCCTCACCTCTGATGCAAGCAAACTTAAATATCTGAAATGCAATGAATGAAAGAGAATAGAGATGGGCTGAACACACATGCCATAGGTTCTCCATCACTGTGCAAGATGATGCTGGAAGTCCACCAGCCAGGAAATGAGGCCCTATCTGACTTGCTACAGCTTCTAATGCATCTTGTAAGAACTCAGTGTGCAGTGAAATCGGAGTAAGCAATTTCAGTGCAGAAGAGGAGCCTCTAAACTGTCTGACTGAAGGGAAAGCTTTTCAATTTATATGCTGGTAGGCAGTGGTGTCACTAGGGGGTGGCTTCTGGGGCTATAGCCCTGAATCTGGAGCCCATATCCCCAAGTCTCTGGTCCCCAACCACCGGGCTGCAGCCAGGCCACATGACAGAGCCAGCGGGCAGAATGGGAGAGCCGGAGAGCGGGCAAGCTGCATGACGGGGCCGGCGGGCAGAACTGGAGAACCAGCCAGCGGGCAGCACAGAAGAGACGGAGAGCAGACAGGCATGGCGAGAAAGCAGAGAAATTACATCAACTCTCACTGCCTGCCCTCTCTCTGGGGACCCTGATGTAAGAGGAGGCTCTCTGGGGTCCTGCTGCAAGTAGGGAGGCTCTCTGGGGCCCTGCTGCAAGTAGGGAGGCTCTCTGGGGCCCTGCTGCAAGTAGGGAGGCTCTCTGGGACCCTGCTGCAAGTAGGGAGGCTCTCTAGGACCCTGCTGCAAGTAGGGGGGCTTTCTGGAACCCTGCTGCAAGTAGGGAGGCTCTCTGGGGCCCTGCTGCAAGTAGGGAGGCTCTCTGGGGCCCTGCTGCAAGTAGGGGGGCTCTCTGGGGCCCTGCTGCAAGTAGGGAGGCTCTCTGGGGCCCTGCTGCAAGTAGGGAGGCTCTCTGGGGCCCTGC
This sequence comes from Lithobates sylvaticus, assembly GCA_028564925.1. Lineage (NCBI taxonomy): Eukaryota > Metazoa > Chordata > Amphibia > Anura > Ranidae > Lithobates > Lithobates sylvaticus. The sequence continues at coordinate 31,791,030 of CM053031.1, forward strand.
TGCAAGTAGGGAGGCTCTCTGGGGCCCTGCTGCAAGTAGGGAGGCTCTCTGGGGCCCTGCTGCAAGTAGGGGGGCTCTCTGGGGACCCTGCTGCAAGTAGGGGGGCTCTCTGGGACCCTGCTGCAAGTAGGGAGGCTCTCTGGGACCCTTATGTAAGTAGGAAGGCTCTCTGGGGACCCTGATGTAAGGGGGGTTCTCTGGGGACCCGGATGTAAGGGGGGCTCTTTGGGGACCCTGGTGTAAGGAGGGGGGCTCTCTGGGACCCTGCTGCAAGTAGGGGGGCTCTCTGGGACCCTGCTGCAAGTAGGGGGGCTCTCTGGGACCCTGCTGCAAGTAGGGGGGCTCTCTGGGACCCTGCTGCAAGTAGGGGGGCTCTCTGGGGACCCTGCTGCAAGTAGGAAGGCTCTCTGGGGACCCTGATGTAAAGGGGGTTCTCTGGGGACCCGGATGTAAGGGGGGGGGGCTCTTTGGGGACCCTGGTGTAAGGGGGGGGGTTCTCTGGAGACCCTGATGTAAGGGGGGGTTCTCTGTGGGACCCTGATGTAAGGGGGAGGCTCTCCGGGGACCCTGGTGTAAGGGGGGGGGGGGGCTCTCCGGGGACCCTGGTGTAAGGGGGGGCTCTCTGGGGACCCTGATGTAAGGGGGGGGGGGGGCTCTCTGGGGACCCTGATGTAAGGGGGGGGGGGCTCTCTGGGGACCCTGATGTAATGATAATATATAATATATTATGTAATGTATACATGCGCACACACACGTAAAAATATATACATGTTTATTCCCGCCAAGCGTATGACTTTCTTTACTTGCTGTTATAAGCTCTAGCCCCAGATCTTTTGTAGACCTAGCAACGCCCCTGCTGGTAGGTTAATTGGATACTGTCTATATTGACCCCAGTATATATGAATGTAAGTTAGGGACCTTAGATTGTAAGCTCCCTGAGGACTGATGTGAATGTACAATGTATATGTAAAGCACTGCATAAATTGACGGCGTTATAGAAGTACCTGAAATTTAAAAAAATATATATATAAATGTAAAATCATATTCCAGCTTTATACCGCCCCCTCCTGGTGACGTTTGTGTACATGAATATTGTGACACTGACCCTTTGTCCCCTGTAGGGTGAGGGACAGCTTCCCTGGCTCGGAGGTTGAGCAGTTTGCACATTTCATTGTTGATGCTCTGAAGAAAACCAAATGCAGGGAGATGGTGCCATCCCAGGAGGAGATCTCCGCACTGCTCACACGCAGCCATATGAACACCACGGTTTACTGCCATGGAGGAGGGTCCTGCCAGATCAGTATCAATTCCCACACCACTGCCGGGGAGGTGAGTGCCATCCTTGGTGCCAGGCTGTTAGACCCTGTAATAAAGCAGATGAAAGCCTTCACTGAATGTAATCACATATTGGGGTTCTCTTTCAATCTCCTGTCACTCTCTCCCCCCTCTGTCTGTATCTCAGTCTTTCACCTCTCTCTCTTTTTTGTGTTTCCGTCACTCTTACATTCTTCTCTCTATTACTTTTTTTTTTTTCTTTTGCAATAAGTTTTTATTGAAATAACAAAGGGTTTGAACAATAGTGTACAGCAACCGTTTTACACATTATATGTCGAGCAATAGCCTTAATTGCTCCAGTGCAAAAAGTGACATCAGTTTAAGTGTACATCCAGTGCATGAAAGAAAAAATTGTTATAGGTTATACACGGAGATCATTTTTAAACCATATCGTTCTTTTTGAGAATATCCTAGAGATCAATAATAATAGTACGAAGAGAGAGCAAGGGAAGCCAAAGATTAAATTTTTATTTAAAAAAAAAAAAAGAGGGGGGGGGGGAGCGTTAGATTTTAAATCATGAACCCCTCTCCTCTCCCCTTGCCTCTTTCTCCTCTCCCCTCCGTTCTTCCCTCCTCCTTTTGTATCACCTTTTCTTTCTTCACTTTTTGCCACTCTAACACTCTTCATCCCTTTCTCTTCTCTCACTCTTATGTTTTCCCCTTCTCTCCTTTTTCCTCCCCTCTCTCCTTTCTCACCTATTTCTCTATTCACTCTCCGGCAGTCTTTAACACTTTTACCCTTTTCTTTTTCTTACTCTCCTCTCCTCTTTTCTCCTCTGCTCTGTCCCCTCTCATCTCCCCTCCTCTGTTCTGTCTCCTTTTTTCTTCCCTCCACTTCCACCTCTCCTCTCCCTTCCACTTTCTCCTCTCCTCTGTCTCTTCTCTGCTCTGTCCCCTCTTATCTCCCCTCCTCTGTTCTGTCTCCTTTTCTCTCCCCTCCACTTTCTCCTCTCCTCTGTCTCTCCTCTGTCTCTCCTCTGCTCTGTCCCCTCTTCTCGCCCCTCCATTTTCTCCTCTCCTTTGTCTCCCTCTGCTCTGTCTCCTCTTCTCTCTTCCATGTCTTCTCTCAAATAAAAAAAAAAAAAAACAGAGGGCACACAGGCCTAGTGCATAATCCTCAATAAATATCTTTAATCAATAAAATGGTAAGTTTTTTTTTATACTCCCAAAAATAAACGCATGTATCATAGCTTTTCATAAAAAACAACAGCTTAGGTCCACGATGAGACAGTCACATAAAAAGTACAGCAGGCTAATGCATTTCAAAGCTCGCCTCTTTCTCCAAACCCAGATCTCTTTTCTCTCTTCTGTATCACCTTCCTCCTTTTCTTTTTTCTTTCTGCCACTCTTTTCACCCCTTTCTCTCTCGTTTCTCTCACTTTCCATTTCTCTCTTTCTTTCACTTCTGCTCCACTTTACATTTCTTCCTATCACTAACAATTCTGCTCTGGCCCTAAAACAGTACAGAAAGTTGTACCAAATACAGTACATTACTCCTTTTTTTTGTTTGTTTCTCTACTTTCTTGCCCCTCTCCTCCTCTTCTTACTCCTCTTCTTCTGAGAATTGTACATTATCAGCTTTCATTCCGATTGTCTCCACTTCCGTTGATGACCTGAATGAGAATTGGGTTCCATTTGTTGCAGGTGGTGGAGAAGTTAATCCGCGGCCTTTCCATGGATAACAGCCGAAACATGTTTGCCCTTTTTGAACACAACAAAGTTGTGGACAGAGCGGTGGAGAGCCGCGTGATTGTAGCCGATGTCCTTGCGAAATTTGAAAGGTTGGAGCGTTATTTGATACTTTTCCCGGATTGTGTGTTTATTTTATTTTTTTATTTGATTTTCACAATTTTGTGGCCTTAGTCATCTAATCATTCTGTCTCCCCCAAAAGACTGTCCAGCACCGGAGAGGAGGAGGAGGAGACCGTCCAGTGGAATCTGTACTTTAAACTCTACTGTTTCCTTGATGTGCAGAGCGTTCCTAAAGAAGGTGTTGAATTTGCCTTCATGTTTGAGCAGGTATGTCTTTATTAACAGATAGATAGTATCTGGAAGATATGAAGCAACTCTTCGGCTAAAAAATGTACCTGGCTTCCATCACTCGCACACTATAAACATTAACCGGGATTCTCAACTTGTTAAGACACACAGAATATGTATTCATGGTTTTATTAGCTATACTTAAATATAGGTATCATTTTGTTCAAAGCTGATTCAGTAATTAAAATTCCAATGATCCACTTTAAGAATGCACCTGGACTCACTGGCTCTGGTGGGTTTTGGCAGGGTTTAGTGCTGGAACTTCCAGCTGTGACAGCCTTGGTGCAGCAATAAACCCGGAAATGCCCTTCCATGTTGGCCTATGTATTCATGCACAAATAGGCGTTTAGAGGCAGAAAAAAAACATCACTTGAGCAGATTAGGCGCATTTGGATGTCTATTAATTTCAATGACCAGAATAAATTAATATTCTGGCCAATTAAATGAATAAACACCCAAGCACTTGACCGCTTATGCCACGTACACACGATTGGACTATCCGGCGTACTTAGTCCAATGGACTGGCGGACAATCCGCTTTCCAGCAGCGGTCCGCCGGAATTTCCGAGCGTGCGGACTTGCCCACACACGCCTGGACTTTTGGCGGAGGTCCGCCGGACTTTTGAAATGAACGGACTTGCCCACACATGGAGTAAAGTCCGTTAATTTTGAACGTGACTCCAGGTAGACGGGACTAGTGAAGGAAGTCAATGCCGCCGCCTCCCTCGGCGAGATTGACACCTTGCTAGCCCCGTCGCCTGGTATAGATTTAAAGGGGAATCCCTATGCCGAAAAAACGGCGTGGGGGTCCCCCCCAAGATCCATATCTGAACCTTATCCGAGCACGCAGCCGGTCAGGAAAGGGGGTGGGGACGAGCGAGCACCCCCCTCCTCCTGAGCCATACCAGGCCGCGTGCCCTCAACATAGGGGGTGCTTTGGGGAAGGGGGGGTGCTCGCACATTGTCGCACCCCAAAGCACATTGTCCCCATGTTGTCATTATGAGGACGAGGGCCTCTTCCCGTCAACCCTGGCCGTTGGTTGTCGGGGTCTGCGGCCGGAGGGCTTATCGGAATCCGGGAGCCCCACCCTATGCGAATACATGGTATCCCTACCCATTCACCTAAGGGAAAAAGTGTTAAAAAAACACAACACAGGTTTTCAAAGCACTTTATTAGACAGCTCGCTCGTCCCCACCCCCTTTCCTGACCGGCCAGGCTACGGATAAGGGTCTGATATGGATTTTGGCGGGTTTTTTTCGGCGTAGGGATCCTCTTTTAAATCCATACCAGGCGACGGGGCTAGCAAGGTGTCAATTTCGCCGAGGGAGGCGGCGGTATTGACTTCCTTCACTAGTCCCGCCTACCTGGAGTCACATTCAAAATGAACGGACTTTACTCTGTGTGTGGGCAAGTCCGGCCGGATTGTCCGCCGGACTTCCAAGTCCTGTGCATAATTTTGAGTCAAAACTTCTTTCTAAGTCCGCCGGACTTTTGGGAAGAAAAAGTCCGCAGGAGCCCACACACGGGCGGATTGTCCGGCGGATTGTCCGGCGGACTCTGGTCCGCCGGATAGTCCGATCGTGTGTACGTGGCATTAGGCGTATTTTTGAAAAAGCCCCAGTGTGTATGAGGCCTAAAAGTGACTTGCTGCTGCAGAACTATAAATTACTTTGGATTGAAGTCTGGTTTTAACATCAACCACCTTAGCTGTAACCCCTTTTTATCATGGCAAAAATATTATGTAAGCCAAAGTATCACACCAATAAGATTATCCTGAAAGCATTGGTACAGGAGTACAATGCACCAAGTCCTCTGCATCCAAAGTTCTGATGCCAAAACTGTCTGACCCGAATCTAATATATATTAGTTATCTAAGCATGCATGCTGGTGTATTTTGATTTTGTGCTGCCCTAGGCATTTAAATTTGTCCCACCCATTCCTGTTCGTTGACATCCACCGCTATCGGATCTGATCCTGTCAGCCAAAACCAGATGTATGGGGGATCTATTCCCCATCTGTCTGGAGGATTGGATGGCAGTCAGATGGAATTGCCAGGCGGTCCATTTCCATCAAACCGCCCCATAGAGAAGAGCGGGCTGTGTCTGTCTGCTCTGCATAGCAGGCCGATCCCCCGCTGAGCAGGCAGATCCGCTTTACGGAGGCTGCCCGCATCTTTTTTACAACTTTATTTTGTTCTGTACAATATTTTTTACATTTTTACTTGGGGTAAGGTCGGGGGGGGGGGGGGGGTTGGAGAGACATCAGGGGTCTTAAGAGACCACTAATGTCTATTTTTTGAGACAGCGAAAGGGACTCAGGACAGTCCCTTTCTCTGCAACCTAAGTGCACTGTGGATGAATGATAGGAGTCTGGCTCCCATTCATTCATAAAAGGAAATATAGTAAACAGTGTGCACTATATTTCATTCACAAACTGACAAATGCGTCAGTGATTAATAAATACAGAAGTGATCAGTACTGTGATCACTTTTTGTATTCTTTCAGGAAAGGACAGGAGCAGGAGCATTCGCTTATAGGGAGAGTCTTGGAGCGGTGGTCGTTTGTTTTTCAGGAAAGGAAGAGGGCTGGTAAACCTATGTTTACCCCCCCCCCCACGCTTTTCATCTATTCAGCGATCCCCTAGCAGCGGCTGCACTTGGCAGGTGGGAGAGCAGGCCAGCAGCTGCATAGAGGGGGTGCACTGGAAATCGGGGGGGGGGGAATGAATGGGGGGTTGGAAGAGCAGAGAGGGAAGTTGGCAGAGGGGGAAAAAACAACAATAGCTGCAGGGCATTGGGTTTGCGAGGGGGGGGGGGGCAGTTCAGCAAGGTGAAGTGGCAGGGAGGGGCGCAACCCCCCTGAAAAATGTATGACTGAACACTTATGTCGTGGAGATCAGTACCTGGGGACTGCAGGATCCCTGAGACGTGAAATCATTGGCTGTATTAATCAATGATCATCTCATGCCTGTCATTACCTTTTTAGATATTTTATGCTTTTTATTCTTTTTCAGGCCCATGAGAGTCTGACAAGTGGACATTTTCCAGCCCCTGAGGAAACTCTGCAACACTTGGCTGCTCTGCGGCTTCAGTATCAGCATGGAGACTTCTGTAAGGTCTCCTGGAACTTGGAGTCCATGTATCCCGTGCAGCGACTAAAGAACAAGATCCTGCAGGCCACCAAAAGCAGCAGCAGCTCCGGGCAGACTCTGGAGAGAAGGAGAACCAGTTTTCTGGAGGGCACTCTGAAACGTGGCTTCAAAGTGGGCTCTATGAAGAAGCAGAAGATGGAGGAGGAGCAGATGCTGGAGATGTGGGTGAAGGAAGAGCTGTCTGCTGCTCGTGCCAGTATAGCCGAGAAGTGGAACAGGCTGCATGGGATGTCTCAGCACCAGGCCATGGTGAACTATATGGTCATTGTCACTGAGTGGCCAGGATACGGGTCGACGCTCTTTGATGTGGAGGTACAGTTACAAACCTGCATGATGTTGGGATCAAACTTGCATATAAATATTAGAGACTGTAGTTGGCTCATTTATTGATGCCAAGCATGCTTGCCATACATGTGACGTATTTGCCTCTCAATTTAGAGTCTCTAAAGCACGCCACTCCAAACATGAAATTTAGTGTACTTGTTCTTGTCATGATATTTAGGAATTGGCTATTTAATTAAAGCTCGGTGTAGTTTGGTCAGTCTGCTGGTTTATAGTGCAAATATTACTGGTTTTCGGCTCTATTTAAATGGTCCATTTTAGGGGCATGTTGACACCAAACCTAGAGACTGGGGAAATTCAGAAGACGGTGTTTAGAATTCATAACATGCCACCACAGGACAAATGTTGGTGCAGGCAACAGATTCATGTACCCGTTCTAGACTAGTACAAGAATCGGGGACACACACAGAGTGTGGTTATGCACTGAGACCAAAATGTCCATACAGACACTCTGGGGATGATTTACTAAAGGCAAAAAGCAAAGTGCGGTTGCGCCAGAGCCTAATAATGAGATAAAGCTTCACTTTGAAAAGATTACCCAATCACGTACAAGGAAAATTAAAATACACTGCATTTTTGCTTGCACATGATTGGATGATGGAAGTCAGCAGAGCTTCTGCTCATTTACTAAGTTCTGGAGCAACTGCACTTGCAGAGTGCACAGTCTATGTGCCTTTAGTAAATAAACCCCTCTGTTCTCAGTGCAACTAGGATTCCTCTTGTCTGACAGTTGCAGTGACTGGGAATTTTGTACCTGGATGGGCTGAGCCTGATGGGGATTCACAGGCACTAGTTCCCCAGCAGATTGTGATTGATAGCAGGCAGTGGGTGGATCCTTAGCCAAAAAATAAACTGCTTTTTGCCATAGAATCTGCCCACTGTCTGCTGTCAATGACAAGACAACAGCAGGGCTGATGGGGAAACTAGTGTCTGTGAATCCCCATCAACCTACCTGAATCTGCGGGAAGTGTCTGTAGAGTTTCCAAAACAGACAGTAGGCATTTCTGAATCTAGCGCAGGCCATTTTAAAGGGCCGTAGGACCAGAAAACTTTACTAAATTTCTTTGCATATGTCTAATATGAGCAATAATAAAGAACAAACTGGTATGGAGTTTGGTTTTATTCCCCATCTACATCTGAACTGGCTAAACAGCGTGGATGGGCGACTCTCCCGCTGTGGCTATTCTATTCTGGCAGCCGTCACTGCCAGCTGTCAAAATACCCAAACAGTCCCTAATTGGATGCAGGTTATGATTAAGCGATTTGGTTTGTGAAACATTTTAACCATACTGCTATAGTCCTGTTGTATTGTGGCATATCGATGTAATGCATGGATTTTTATGAGTAAAGCATTCATATTTCTGAAGATTGGCGTGCGGTCACCTCTTTTGTACAGGGCGGATTGCAGGCGCTATTTTTAACGATATATAGCGCCTGCAAAACGCCCTCGGTGTGAGTTTGGGTCTAAAAGTCCCAAACTACCCCCCCTTTTGATTTCTGTTAAATGAAGTCACAAGCTCCAATGACATGGCACATGAAAATCGCTCTTATCAGGCAGTTTTAAAATTGCGTTGAAGTAGTGCGATTTCAAAGCCGCACTGGTGTGAACCAGAGCTTAAAGGTATACCTTTTTGCAGCTTTGGATCAGGCAAAATTTTATACTGTTAATTTTGCAGCAAAATCCAACTTTTGTTTATTTATTTGTTATGTTTTTTCTGTTTTTTTTACAGTACAAGGAAGGGGGCTTTCCTAATGATCTGTGGCTGGGCGTCAGCGCAGAAAATGTCTCCGTCTACAAAAGGGGGGATCCAAAGCCACTGGAGACATTCCAGTATGAGCACATCATCTTCTTTGGAGCTCCGCAGCCCAACACCTTTAAGATCACAGTAGATGATCGCGAGATGTTCTTTGAAACCACTCAGGTTTGTGTCTGGCTAAAGGGGTTCGGGATGCTTTTTTCAGTTAAGAATATGTAAACCCGTCACCTTGTAAAACAACCCATATAGTTTAAAATAGAAATAAAATGCAAAACATTTGTGTATACCTATAAAAAGAAATACTTTTTTCCCCATTTTTAGAAGTACAGTGGAACCTCGGATTACGAGCATAATTCGTTCCAGGAGAATGCTCGTAATCCAAAGTACTCGCATATCAAAGCGAGTTTCCCCATTGAAGTCAATGGAAACAAAAATAATTTGTTCCGCATTGACTTCAATTGCATGCAATACCACATGTGGCCAGAGGCAGGGGGGGGGGGCACCAGAGAGCCTCGGAATCGGCCAAAAAGGCCAGAGGACACCTCGGCTGACCTCAGCAAACCTCAGAAAGACTTCGTTCCCGAGATTTGCTGAGGTCAGCAGAGCTGTCCTCGGGCCTTTCCGTGCATTTCCGAACGGCGCTGATTGCCAATGTTCAGCTCCAGCGCCCCCCCCCCCCCACCTCAGGCAAAACGCGGTACTGCACACCGCTTTGGCCTGAATCGTGCTCGTATTGTGAGACAACTTCTCGCAAACCAAGTTGCGACTTTTGAAAATATGGTGCTCGTATTGCGAAACGCTCGTTAACCGCGTTACTCGCAATCCGAGGTTCCACTGTAATCACATTCCCTCTGTTCTCCGCTTCATAAGAGCAGGGGAAGGAGAAACAGCAGGACACTGATCTTTCCAGTGGCTGTGCAGGGGGGGCGTGTCATGACAAATTTGATCATTGGAGGAGAGCAGGCTGAGTTCCCAGCACAACAAAAGAACTGACTAGGCTGTGCTCTCATGCTGAGTGTGGTCAATTTTTAATAGGAAAGCAAAAGGACCGGCAGGAACCCCAAGGATTTCACACACAGGAAGCAATACAAAGAGAGCAGGATACTTTCTCATACAAGTTTATAGTACAGCAGGCACATATCAGGAGTATGAAACTTTATTCTTATACAGGATTTATATAGCGCCAGCAGTTTGCGTGATGCTTACAACATAAGGGCCGACAGTACAGTTACAATTCAACACAGGAGGAATCAGAGGGCCCTGCTTGTTGGAGCCTACAATCTGGGAGGGTTGGATTTATATATTCTTTAAATCATAAATCAAGGCCTTAGTTTGCTCAAAAATAACAAATCAGCACAAGGGACTCGACTTGCTATCAATGCGATGTGTCCCTTGTGCTGCTGGCTCCTGCTTTAGTTGACCACTTTCAGACCGGACCAATTTGCAGCCAAAGGACCAGGCCCCTTTTTGCGATTCGGCACTTCGCTTTAACTGACAATTGCGCGGTCGTGCGACGTGACTCCCAAACAAAATTGACGTCCTTTTTTTTCCCACAAATAGAGCTTTCTTTTGGTGGTATTTGATTACCCCTGCGGTTTTTATTTTTTGCGCTATAAACAAAAATAGAGCGACAATTTTGAAAAAAATGCATTATTTTTTACTTTTTGCTATAATAAATATCCCCAAAAAATATATAAAAAAACATTTTTTTTCCTCAGTTTAGGCCGATACGTATTCTTCTACATATTCTACATATCATAAGCGATTATTGATCGGTTTGCGCAGAAGTTATAGCGTTTTCAAGATAGGGGATAGTTTTATAGCATTTTTATTAATAATTTTTTTTTTTATTAGTAATGGTGGAGATCTGCGATTTTTTTTTTTTTTTTTTTTTTGTGTCTGCGACATTATGGCGGACACATCAGACATTTTTGACACATTTTTGGGACCATTGTCATTTTTACAGCCATTAATGCTATTTAAATGCATTAATTCCTGTATAAATGACACTGGCAGTGAAGGGGTTAACCACAAGGGGGCAGTGTAAGGGTTAAGTATGCCTAGGGGTGTGTTTCTTACTGTGGGGGGGCGTGGCTGTCAGCTAGTGAATGCTGATCTCTGCTCCAATCACAGGGAGCAGAGATCGGCGTCACTAGTTGCTAGGCAGAACGGGGAGAGGCTGTTTATCTCGGCATCTCCCCGTTCAGCCTTCCCGTGAGACGATCGCGGGGGTCCCCGCGGCGATCGAGTCCGCGGGGACCGCGATCGGACTCACTGGGGTTCCGACCGGCGCGGAAGCGCCGCTCCCGATGGCACGGACAGGCTAAAGGAGGGACTTATATATACGCCCTCCTGCCTGTACGTGCCATTCTGTCGACGTATATCGTCGTGCGCCGGTCGGCAAGTGGTTAATCCAGACATACAGTTTTCCAGCCCCCTGCCATAATATTTCAGTATGGTGGGTATTAATAGAGCCGAGGGACCTGTCGCTCTCGTCAAGAGTTCTAATTACGCCTGCCTTTTCTGCCCCCCTCCTCCAATCATATAAGCTGTACTATAGCTTCTATGAAAGATAACCTATGAATGGAGGAGGGGTGGATGAATATCCCAGAATAAAATATCCCCCAGTCATGAGTGGGGTAGACACCAGGCATAACTGAAAAACAATCTTTGAGAATCCCGTTTGTATCTCAATCTGCTCAGAACCTATTACTGTACAGCACTCTATATGATGCTGCCACCACCATGTTTCACGGTGGGGTTGGTGTGTTCAGGGTAATGTGCAGTGTTGGTTTTCAGCCACACATAGCGTTTTGCTTTTAGGCCAAAAAAGTTTAAGTTTGGTCTCATCTGACCAGAGCACCTTCCTCCACATGTTTGCTGTGTCCCCCACATGGCTTCTTATGGCTTTCTTTCAATAATGGCTTTCTTCTTACCACTCTTCCATAAAGGCCAGATTTGTGGCGTTCACGACTAATAGTTGTCCTGTGGACAGATTCTCCCACCTGAGCTGTGGATCTCTGCAGCTCCTCCAGAGTTACCATGGACCTCTTGGCTGCTTCTCTGATTTATGCTCTCCTTGCCCAGCCTGTCCGTTTAGGTGGACGGCCAGGTCTTGGTAGGTTTGCAGTTGTTCCATACTTTTTCCATTATCGGATTTGATGGATGGAACAGAGCTCTGTTAAATGTTCAAAGCTTGGGATATTTTTTTAAAACTTAACCCTGCTTTAAACTTCTCCACAACTTTATCCCTGACCTGTCTGGTGTGTTCCTTGACCTTCATGATGCTGTTTGTTCACTAAGGTTCTCTGACAAACCTCTGAGGACTTCACAGTACAGCTGTATTTATGCTGAGATTAAATTACACACGGATGGACTCCATTTACTAATTAGGTGACTTCTGAAGGCAATTGCTTCCTCTAGATTTTAGTTAGGGGTATCAGAGTAAAGGGGGCTGAATATAAATGCACCCCACATTTTTCACATATTTATTTGTAAAAAAAAATTGAAAACCATTTATCATTTTCCTTCCATTTCACAATTATGTGCCACTTTGTGTTGGTCTATCACATAAAATCCCAATAAAAAAAATTTACGTTTTTGGTTGTAACATGACAAAATGTGGAAAATTTCAAGGGGTATGAATACTTTTTCAAGGCACTGTGTATATGTATGTGTGTATATGTATGTGTGTATATGTATGTGTATATATGTGTGTGTGTGTATATATATATATATATATATATATATATATATATATATATATATATATATATATAAATTTTATCTCTACAATGACATTTTTGCCTGGAGTTCAGCATTAATACGCATGTATTTTTTTATTGATGTAAAGCTTGTTTTTAATAAAATTAAGTATTTTCAATATTTTTTTTTTTTACATTTTCTTAGGTTGGGGAGATCACCAAGATCATGAGAGCTTACATTAATATGATTGTTAAGAAACGGTGCAGCGTCAAATCCACCACCAGCCAGGACAGCCAGTTCAGTAGCTGGGCCAGGTGACGCCCTCTACTGGTGAACTCCCAGAATGCATGCACTGGTTAACATCTGCGTCAGAGACTCTTACGTAATGGAAACGCAAAGACTTGTTTACGTGCACAATACTCATAGACTAGGAGGACAGAAGCCATCTGATTTAATGTGAAGGGCAGATGATGCTCTGAAAGTAATTCTGATCCTAGGAACTTTTTTTTATACTTTCATTATTATCTCACCATGACACCAAGTTGGTTGTAGCCTCCTTGCACAACAGACTGCAAGCCTTGTGCCATCAAGGTACCTTTTTCTGGAGAACCACTTATGAAAATATCTCTTTTCTATGACGCTATTGTCTTCCTGCTGATGATACGATATGAAGTAGCTTTGTTGCTTATCTGGTCTTCTGAATACTTCTCAGGGCAAGAATTCCAGGAGTTTATTCCACATTGCAGTACATGAAGAATATTATGGAATGGAAGGTCAGCGGATCTCGGGATCCCATGTAGATTAGCAGTATTAATGAGCCCTGTGGCCCATTATGGACTACCCCCTCGAGAGTAGTAGAACCTTTTTTCCCCCAGGGTTTTTGTATATTCCTTTTCACTTATTTAAAGATCTTTCCATTTGAGTGTAATGTATAAAGCACATAAAGTCCTATTTATTTTGTAATATTCCATCTGTCTTTTGCCCTAGTGTTGTCCAACTAGGAAACCATTTCAATTATGGGTGGTTGGCATGGGGTTGGGTCACCAACTAACTTTTTTTTAATAATTTTAAAGGACTCCAGTAGTAGGATTTGTCTTCCTGTGGCCATAAAGTGTGTCACTCCTGTTGCTGTAAAATAATTGAGCATAATTAGAAATTCATGTTAAAATGTGACTCCCACCCCCCAATTGTAAAGAATGTAGCAGGTGGATATGGCTGGGAGATTTTGCCAATGAACTTCAAAAGAACCCCCAAACGCACCCTAAAACTGAAATAGCGGGTGGACTTTGCATTTCAGATTTAGAAGCTCATTATAAATGTGTCCACCTTTAAAAGGCTGGACAAAAATGTTATTTAATATTCTTCTTAACCTGAAATTTTAACGTTCGATATTTCATCTCTTATCCCTTAGACAATCGCAGTATTAATGGGGCTGTTTGGAACAATCTCCAGCATTGTATGTCCCAGAGTATTAGCTAGGAAGTCACCAGCAGCCATTGCTTCTGCCCAAATGGCAGCCATCTTGTTGTTAGCTCAATTGGACTTCCATGACTTAGGCCTGAATTTAGTCAGAGACTGCAGTGGAATCTCTGCGGAGGTGAAACGGGGCTGATTCCTGGCCAGCCGAGGGAATCCAGGAGAGATTTTCTTGCTGCTTGATAAATGGAGGGCCTCACTTTGCCTGTGTGGCCCCACTCGTCATTAGACTGCGCCCTGGGCTGCTGCTGGCGGTGGTGCCCAGGACTGAATGTATCTCGCTTACTGTGGATGGTGGAACCGACTGTTACGGCATTTACATTATATTGCTAATAAATTATTGAGTATAAACACTTTCTGGTGATTGTGGTACTGTGCGTTTATTTTATAGAATTAAAGCGGTATAAAACCCCAAAACAATGTAATTGCAGCTTACCAATCCTTGAAGGATAAGTTCACCCTTCCTAACATGTTACCAACAGTGATGTAAGTAACTGAGTTAAAATAAACTGAGTTACCTAACGCAGTTACTTTAGAGGGTAACTAGTAATCTAACTGATTACTTTTCCCCTCATGGTAACTCAGTTCCCATTACTTTGGCTTAGTTACCCCAATTACATCTACCGCCACTAGATGGCAGTAGTGTAATTTCGGTGTCCTGCTGAAAAAGTTCCCCCGCCGGACAAGGACCCCCTGTACTGCGCAGGCGCAGCGCTTGCGCAGTACGAAGGACTACAGGGCTTCCGAAAATTGCCGAACCTAAACAGCTCTGAGTGAACTCTACACCGCGCAGGCGCAGTTAACATGTAATTGTACGAGGCGATGCCGCACGCTCCCGATGCTCATGCTACTCTGCAAGGGGCGTCTATCGTGTAACTAAGGGGTGGGTCTAGTATTACTGTTACCAAGGGGCGCATTTATTATTATTGTTGTATATCGAGCTCTGCCCATTAATTTAACATTCGCCCTCTTCTGTAGCCATCCGGCCCTTACACGATATAATAATAATAGTAGACCCGCCACTTGCTTACACGCTATAACAGATCTGCCCCTTGGTTACACGATATATAACAATAATAATAAATGCGCCCCTTGGTTACAGTAATACTAGACCCGCCCCTTAGTTACAAGTATAGAATATTTAAAAAAAAAAGTCAGTTACTTTGCTGTGTAACTAATTACTTTTCCAATGTAGTAACTGAGCTACTAACGCAATTACTTTTTGGGAGAAGTAATTTGTAACTTAACTAATTACTTTTTTAAAGTAAGATGACCAACACTGGTTACCAATACAGAAAGCACCCACACACCTGTGACCAATCACAGCAATTGCATGTCAGTTGTAAACCATGGCTTTCATTCATAGCCATCCTGTACTATTGCGATGATCTCTGTGATTGGTCACAGTGATCACATGGTACAGGGCCGAACACAACGAACCTGTACCATGTGATAGCTGTGACCAGTGACAGCTATCACAATAGTACACAATGGCACATAAATGGATGCCATTCACAAAGTAAAACTGATTGTTTATACAGTGATTATCACTGTATAAGCAATGATGGTGTCAAAAAGAATGTAAAAAATCCTGATCGCCTCCCGAGAGCAGTGTCATATTTTTTTTTTTTTTTTTATGTTTATATATAGCAAAAAAAAAAAAAAACAGTGGAGATTAAATACCACCAAAAGAAAGATCTATCTGATGCAAAAAAAAAAGATAAAATGTAATCTGGGTACAGTGCTGCATAACTGAGTAATTGACATTCAAACACTGACATGGGATGTCTCACAGTAACTCCCTTAAAGAGGAAGTAAAGCCTCTTAAAAAAAAAAAAAAAAAAAAGACACCCTGCAAGGCAAAGGCATAATGAGCTAGTATGCATAGCATACTAGCTCATTATGAAAGACTTACCTGAAAAACGAAGCCCCCGAAGTGGTCCTTATCCACGATCTTCTGCGCCGCCATCCAGGGCCGGAGTGACTTCCGGGTCTCGCCGCTCCAGCGCCATCATTCGCTGGAGCGGCGATGACGTCACTCCCGCGCATGCGCACGAGATTGGCATATCGCTGTGATCTCGGCATCCTCTGTGCGCCGCAGACAGCGATGCCTTTTCATTTCTAAATATCTCCTAAACCATGTAGGTTTAGGAGAGATTTATTGGACCTACAGGTAAGCCTTAATCTAGGCTTACCTGTAGGCCAAAGTGCTTTGGAAGGGTTTACTTCCACTTTAAGGTGTATTACCACTGTTGATCTGGTGAGTGCATAGATTGGTGGAGGTGCACATTGCTGTGACGAACTGTTTCCAGACACACTGGGTGTTTTACTTCTATGCTGAATTGTTTTCAATTTCTGGTAAGCAAATCATTTTTCAGCCACTTTGTTGGCATTCTTCACGTGCTTCCCAATTGGCCGCAAGGAGGATCAGTGTTGCAACAGCGAATTTTCATTCGCTGTTGCAACACACCTAGGTGGGCTCCAAACCCAATGCTCTGCATCCCAAGTCCAACCTATTTTGAAGCCTATTAAAGCCTATGGCTCTAATCACAGTTAAAAAAAAAAAAAACCTTGGCCTCTCCAACTCATAGGCCCGGTGACCTGAAAGGGGCCGGATACATGAATAGGGGGCGGTCGTGGATAGGTTCATGCTATGCATGAGTCTATCCACTGCATATAAGGGGGGGGGGGTGGCGAGGATAGGGGGGACGGTGCCCGGGCCACCCCTGCCACTCACCCACACTACGCAATACACGCTGTCTGCCATGTACAGTGAAAACCGGGATTCATCTGTAAAGAGAACACCTCTGGCAGACGCCATTGAATGTGAGCATTTGTCCACTCAAGTCGGTTACGGCGATGAACTGCAGTCAGGTTGAGACCCCGATTAGGACGACGAACATGCAGATGAGCTTCCCTGAGACGGTTTCTGACAGTTTGTGCAGAAATTCTTTGGTTATGCAAACAGATTGTTGCAGCAGCTGTCCGGGTGGCTGGTCTCACAGACGATCGTGGAGGTCCTGGGTTGGTGTGGTTACACGTGGTCTGCAGTTGTGAGGCCGGTTGGATGTACTGCCAAATTCTCTGAAACGCCTTTGGAAGACGGCTTATGGTAGAGAAATGAACATTCAATTCAGGGGCAACAGCTCTGGTGGACATTCCTGCAGTCAGCATACCAATTGCACGCTCCCTCAAAACTTGGGACATCTGTGGCATTGTGCTGTGTGATAAAACTGCACATCTTAGGGCTCTTTCACACGTATGTCGGTATTTCATCCATCCGTATTCGGATGACATACGGACGTACATGCATCCCTATGGGATAGCGGGTGTCAGCGGATGAACATCCACTGACACCCAATATCATCCGTCTCCGCTATGGTCCGATTCTGCAGACGGAGGAAAATCCTATTTTTCTATCCGTCTGCAGAGCGGATCGGATGAACACGGTCAGACTGTCCGTGTTCATCCGATCCTCCATAGAGGAGAGCGGAGATTTGACAGGGCGGTCCCTGCACAGTGTGCAGGGACCGCCCTGTCATCTGCCGCCGGATGTTTACGGGGCGGATCATTACAGATCCACCCCGTGTGAAAGAGCCCTTAGGCCCCTTTCACACTGGGGCGTTTTTCATGCGGTGCAGCGCTAAAAATAGCGCCTGTTCACCGCATGAAAAAATCCGGCCCCATTCACTCCAGTGTGAAAGCCGGCGGGCTTTCACACTGGAGCGGTGCGCTAGCAGGATGACAAAAAAAGTCCTGCTAGCAGCATCTTTGGAGCGGGATAGGAGCGGTGTGTTCACCGCTCCTATACCGCTCCTTCCCATTGATTACAATGGGAGACCGCGGTAAAACCGCGGCAATACCGCGGTTACCGCGGCAATACCGCGGCTACGGCGGCGCTCTGCGGGGGGTGTTTAACCCTTTTTCGGCCGCTCGCGGGGGGTAAAACCGCACCGCGAGCGGCCGAAAACTGCGGTGAAAACGACGGTAAAGCAGCGCTAAATATAGCGCTGCTTTACCATCACCGCGGCTCACCGCCCCAGTGTGAAAGGGGCCTTAGAGTGGCCTCTTATTGTGGCCAGCCTAAGGCACACCTGTGCAATAATCATGCTGTCTAATCAGCATCTTGATCTGCCACACCTGTGAGGTGAATAGATTATCTCGGCAAAGGAGAAGTGCTCACTAACACAGATTTAGACAGATTTGTGAACAATATTTGAGAGAAATAGGCCTTTTGTATAAATAGAAAAAGTCGCAGATCTTTGCGTTCAGCTCATGATAAATAAGAGGCAAACGCAAAAGTGTTGCGTTTATAATTTTGCTCAGTGTATCAGATACAATTAAAAAAAAAAAATTTTTCTTTTATTAATTTTTATTTTTTTTTACATTTTTGTGCATTTGTCAAAAACGGAGCATGGTTTCTTTTTCTTTTAATTTAAAGAGGGAGTCCACCAGAAAAAAGTCCAAAAAAAATTATTAAAAGGCAAGCCAGCAGCTATAAATACTGCAGCTGCTGACTTTTAATAAATGGACACTTACCTGTCCTGGAGTCCAGCGATGTTGGCAGCTGAGGCCGAGCAATCTCTCGGCTGCTGCCGGCGCCAGCGTTGCGGCTTCACTTCCCGGTTCCCTACTGCGCATGCGCGAGTCATGCAGCGCAATGAGAATGCTCCGTGCTGTCTCTGGGACCCGTGTGTGTCCCAGCAGACAGAGCGCCGGGACAGGAAGAGGCATAGACTCCCGTGGGAGTCTATGCCCGGAAGTGGGTGCAAATACCTGTCTTAGACAGGTAACTGCACCCCCCTCCCCCCTGAAAGGTGCCAAATGTGACACCAGAGGGGGGAGGGTTCCAAAAAGCAGAGGTTCAATTTTTGTGTGAACCCCGCTTTAAAAATAATGTATCAAATATCTTTAAAATGTGTGTAAAAATACGTAAATTAATTAATGGCATATTTATTCAGCAATGAATGTGACATTCACCAAATATTCACTGCAGGTGCATTATGTTTTAAAATACAAGGAATGTATAACCCCCTTTTATTAAGCAGTGTTAATTTTGGCAGCAAATTTCGATTTAGTTTTAGCCTTAGGACTAAAATGGCATTTTAGTTTTAGTCGCATTTTAGTCTTCTGAATTTGTTTTAGTCGTATTTAGTCGACTAAATCTCCAGTATATTTTAGTCGACTAAAACAAATTTTAATTGTCTAAAATTGAATGGGTGTAATGCATAAGTTAACAATTCTCTACAATTTGCAAACTCATTATATACTGCTGGAGTGAAAAATCTAATATGATATTTATTATTACATTGAGGTATGAACATGCACTACAGACCAGTGTTAATTTTGAAGTCAAATTACAATTTAGTTTTAGTCCCATTTTAGTCATTTCAGTTGTTTTAGTCGTATTTTAGTCGACTAAAATGTTTTAGTCAACGAAATTAACACTGTTATTAGGTCAACCGCCACATGCAGATAGTCCAAAGTTTAGTCCGGCCATCTAGGCATTAATCACAAAAGAGTATATAAATATAAAATTACTTTTCCAGATGTGATTCAAATCTCTTAATCAGATAGCAAAACCCTCCTTTTCTGCCAGGAGTCCTCATGTTCAGACTGTATATGTGGATCACACAGCCTCAGGTGCTATATTCTTAATGAATTAAACCTTTTCTGATTACAGATAATTACAGGTTTGCTCCTTTTATCATGCTCTCTATTGAAACAAGTCATACCATGCACACTTAAAGGAATAAATAAAGTTTGTGTCTGCTTACATTTTTTGTTACATACATTTTTACTCTATATCGTCAAATGTTGTTGTTATCTTATTACAAACCTATGACCATTAACCACTTGTCGACCGGCGCACGACGATATACGTCGGCAGAATGGCACGTACAGGCAGGAGGGCGTATATATAAGTCCCTCCTTAATGCCTGTCCGTGCCATCGGGAGCGGCGTGCTCCCGCGCCGGTCGAGACCCCCGGACTCTATCGCCGCGGGGACCTCCGCGATCGTCTCACGGGAAGGCTGAACGGGGAGATGCCGAGATAAACAGCATCTCCCCGTTCTGCCTAGCAACTAGTGACGCCGATCTCTGCTCCCTGTGATTGGAGCAGAGATCAGCATTCACTAGCTGACAGCCACGCCCCCCCCCCACAGTAAGAAACACACCCCTAGGCATACTTAACCCCTATACTGCCCCCTTGTGGTTAACCCCTTCACTGCCAGTGTCATTTATACAGGAATCAATGCATTTAAATAGCATTGATTGCTGTATAAATGACAATGGTCCCAAAAATGTGTCAAAAATGTCCGATGTGTCCGCCATAATGTCGCAGTCACAAAAAAAAATCACAGATCGCCGCCATTACTAATAAAAAAAAAAAAAATTATTAATAAAAAATGCTATAAAACTATCCCCTATCTTGTAAACGCTATAACTTCTGCGCAAACCGATCAATAATCGCTTATTGCGATTTTTTTTTTTTTTTTACCAAAAATATGTAGAAGAATACGTATCAGCCTAAACTGAGGAAAAAAAATGTTTTTTTATATATTTTTGGGGGATATTTATTATAGCAAAAAATAATGCGTTTTTTTTTCCAAAATTGTCGCTCTTTTTTTGTTTATAGCGCAAAAAATTAAAACCGCAGGGGCGATCAAATACCACCAAAAGAAAGCTTTATTTGTGGGAAAAAAAGGACGTCAATTTTGCACGACCGCGCAATTGTCAGTTAAAGCGACGCAGTGCCGAATCGCAAAAAGAGGCTTGGTCCTTTGGCTGCAAATTGGTCTGGTCTGAAAGTGGTTAAAGGAGTTCTGTGGTCACAGCTTATTCCATTTTATAACATCAGCACTGCAATAGCAACATAAACAATAGTTCTATTGACAATCCAATATAAACTTACTTGAAAAATCTCCTTTGTGAATGCTACCTGTCTGCTGGCTGTCTTTCCATAACGAACTGGATTCCCTGCATGCTTTGGAGCTTCTTGCTTTCTAAAGACTACATATCCCATGGTACCTTGCCTGCAAGTAATGATTGCTGTACTGACTCCGCCTCCTGAAACTCCTCCTCCTCAGCACCTCTGTAGGTCAGAAGGCAAGCTCTGTGACACAGCAGTGCCTGCTCAGAGGACATAGTGACTATTTGTCCATACCTTCCACCTTTCTGAGATAGAAAAAGACCCCTATTGGCAAAAAGTATGTAGGCAAAGGACACACTCCTGTCGCATCCCTGTTACATGAGAATGAAAACACAAAAAAATTAGTAAAAGAGATATATGGGATTTTTTTTTTTCCACAATCCTACTTACCTAGGTGGGAGCTGCATCTGTCCCCTACTGGCTCTAACACTGAGAACCGAGCAATCAAACATCGCCAATCACTCAGTTCACACAGTTACCTGAGCAAAAAGCTGGTGACAGTCACCACTGTCTGCTCTGCCCCCCGTGCTCACTGGAGTCCTGGGCTGTGGAGGGGGCGGGAGCAGCCGGCTCAGGCTCTCAGCGACCTGTGGGCAGATCCTGACTCCATTGTCTCGATCGTGCCCGAGCCTGGAACGGCTCTGTGACTTCAGCAGACAATGGACTTCAGCCCGCTGTAGGCTGAAATCGGGTCACAGGAGTGCAGAACAAACTACGCCTTTGCTATCCACAGAAGTACAGCCAAACCAGCTTTGGATGTACTTCTCTAAGCACACAAGTGCTTTTTTTCTTTTTCTTTTTTTTTTATTTTTATTTTTTTTACTACTATACCTTTTTTATACTGTTTTTGAATTCTAAAAATGCAACAATTTAGAAAGTGAATACAAGGTCTAGCCCTATTTAAATAAAATGTTGATACATTTACTACAGATATACAGTATACACCAGACCAAAATGAGGGACAAATGAAGACAGAGGGAATTTGTTCCCAAAGAGGGACAGTCCCTCCAAATCAGAGGGGAACATTACAGAATTCAAGATAGTAAATACTGTATGCGGGGATCTTCACAAAGTAAGTTTACAAAATTCTGTATAGGCTAGAAATAATTGAGATACAATGAGGAAATTAATATGAGTTTACATTTTGAACATAGATACATTTTAATGTAGGGATTAGTGAAAAAATATACTAAAGCACTGAAAAACTAATATTTAAAAAGGTAAGATGAATATAAAATAGCTAAATTTTTTTAATTGAAAAGCCAATGGCGTGTGTAACACACCCAAAAAACTCCACCCGGTGCCAAAAAAGTGCACACACATAAAGAGTGAAACACAAAAAGTGCAACGGGTGTTCTCTTGTCCTCCCTAGGAAGGACCTTGACCCTGATCCCCCGGGGCGTTAGGCTCCAGACGGGGACTAAGGTACTCACATGGTCCATCTGGCCGAAACCAGACGGACCCCTTTCTCTGGAGGGTCTGCCGAAACAGACCCACCCAAGTACTTGGTGGGGCTCTCCCGAAGAGAGACCCCATGAGAGAAGGCGAACTAAGCCAGAAGGCCATGTCCACCTCCTCCCAAGACTTTCAGGGCTGGCCCGAGGACCGAACACCCTACTCATCACACTGTGAAAACGTGACAACACCAAACAAAAATATACATAAAAGTGACAAACACGGGGGTAAATAAAAAGAGAGTGGGGAGAAGGAAGATGGGAGAGTGAGTGGAAAGTGACCATTGTGCAATACAATGGCCGGCCCTCCGGCCAGGAATAAAAAATTTCCCCTGGTCCTAGCCAAAAGGCTCGGCCCTAGAGGCAGGTGTGAAAAACGTGTGTTGTGATGAAAGTGACCATGGTGCCATAAATCAAAGTGGTTTCCCACAGTGAATGTACGACACCCCTGAACTGCCACTTCAGGGGCACAATCACCACTGGCTTTTCAACGTGCAGCCCTGACCCATAGCCAAGACCACAACAGCCCCCACCCCGGCCAGGAAGGAAAAGAGATCTGGAAGCCCGATGCGTGCCCCATTACTTAAGGGTCGCATCACCACTCCATCACTCCCTCCTAATTACAACCTGGAGAGTACTAGCCGCTCCCCTCCCAGCACTGAAGAGGAGCTAGCGTTCCTTCCCAAGAAGACTGACCGGAGCTAGAGCTGCCACAATCCAGGCCAAAAGGCCAGGGACTCGGCCCTTCAGCGCCAACCCAGTGGTTCTCCATCCCCATCAGAAGGTTTCCCTTTCGGCTACGAACCGCTCCAGGTCACCTTTACGCCAGCAGGCTTTGCATAGCAACCGCCAACCCTGCTCCACCTCGCCGTAGAACAGGGACGGAAGCAAGCGCCACCTCCTGGCAACTGATAAGAACAGATACTACACTTGATCTTAGCCAAAAGGCAGAGAAGCGATAGCTAAATTACCGTATTGGCGTATAACACGCACTTTTTTTCCTCTTAAAATCAGGGGAAAGTCGTGGGTGCGTGTTATACGCCGATCCCTGCTCCGCTGAGGGGAGAGGAGCGAGCACCACCGATATCGCATATCTGAGTGTACTCGGCTAGGCTCGCCCAGTCCCACCATTGGACCTGTATAAGGCTAGTTTCACACTGGGGCGCTGGCGGTAAAGCGGCGCTATACCGTCGTTTTAGCGGCGCAGTTCGGCCACTAGCGGGGCGGTTTTACCCCCGTGAGCGGCTGAAAAAGGGTTAATACCGCCCGCAAACCACCGCTGCCCCATTGTTTTCAATGGGAACGGGCGCTATAGGAGCGGTAAATATACCGCTCCTACAGCGAACCAAAGATGCGGCTTGCAGGACATTTTTCAGCTTCAGTGTGAAAGCCCTCGGGCTTTCACACTGAAGACACAGCAACAGCTGTTTCGGGTCGGTTTGCAGGCGCTATTTTTAGCGCAATAGCGCCTGCAAACCGCCCCAGTGTGAAAGGGGCCTTATGTCCATCATATGGGCGAGACTGCGAGAGGAGCCGAGCTTAGCCGAGTACACTCGGCTTTGTGTATGTCGCCGGTGTTCTGTGTAGAGCTCATGATCAGCTGTTGATGTTCGGAGACTTTCGGCGTCTTCTATGCCCTCCGTAATGCGCAAGCACTGCGCCTGCGCAGTACAGGGCGGACACTATCCGATGGGGGACATTATTTGACAGGACACCGGCGCTCGCTCCTCTCCCCTCAGTGGAGTCGAGATCGGCGGTAATTTTAAATAATCAGCCTGCCTGGGCAATGCTGCAAAGACACAAGGCTGCAATGGCAAAGACTGCAATGACATTGGACAAGGCTGCAGATGGACACTGATAAGGCTGCATTGATGGGAATTTTCCTTAAAATTCCCTCCTAAACTTGGGGCGTGTGTTATACGCTGATAAATACGGTAAGCTGCGACTATTCAATTAGTGTTCTAAATGAGAAATGTATAAACCAAACAATGGTGGCTACAATTAACTTTCTAATCAGTGCACAATCTCCAAAATAAAACAAATGTGAACAAAATTGTGATAAGGTGATTCAAATGACTGGGACCAATATCCCATAGCGTGCTTGCTTGAAGAAAATAGATAAATAATAAATGATCCACGTTATAAATATAATGAATGCCTTCAAATCACTAATGATGGGAACTGATAAACCAACTGATATCAAAGTTCACAAGGTTAGCCTCAATAAAAAAAAATTTAAAGGGGTTGTATACCCTCAATTACAACTTGTACCTACAGGTAAGCGTAGATTAAGGCTTACCTGTAGGTACAAGAAATATCTCCTAAACCTACACGGTTTAGGAGATATTTGCACAGAACATTTTACAACGTTGTCTGTGGCGCATGCGCGCCATAGACAACGGTGCATTTACAGGGTTAATCCTCATTCAGAACTTCGGCTCGCCGCAGTTGAAGTGTCCCGCGCGCACGCACGGAGCGACATCTTCGCTGCTCTGGCCAATCACAGTGACGCAGCAGCGCTGTGATTGGCCGGAGCGGCGATACCGGGAAGAGAGATGGCTGGAGGGGGAGAAGAGGACGGCGTCGGGGGGCCCCGATCTAAGGTAAGTGATGCATAATGAGCTAGTATGCTAGTCATACTAGCTCATTTTGACATTGTCTTGCAGGTAGTTTAAAAAAAATAAATAGCAAAACGGGTATAAAACCGCTTTAACACAAATCCTAGATCATAGTCCATTTCAAATACAAAGAAAGAAAAAATAAAGCCCATGAAGATCAACAGAAGTTCCCAGGTGTGTTCAGCATAAAAGCCGCTCCTTTCAGGCTTACAAATCACCGATGGTGTTCAGCTAATAAATCATGCTGCTCCTCTCAATTTCACCATTTGTGTTGGTACTCTCATGGAACAAAAGAAAGATATGTCATTGCGCAATGATTACCACTTGAACCTACACTCTGAGAATGCAGACAAATCGCTCACATTTGATGAGGATAACCAGCGCTTATTGCACAAGCAGTCATGGGCTAGCACAAAGGGATCATTCAATACAAATAAAGACCAATAAACACTTCTTTCTTTAACAATTATTTATTTATTTTGGCAAATTATTTATAGGCCACGGTGTTGTTCAAGGGGTAACCTGATAAATTTAATTATGAAGCCATCCTGGCTATAATAAATTAATATAAGGCCCCTTTCACACGAGGCGGACTCCGCTTCCATGGAGCCCGCCTCTGTCCGCCGGCTCAGCGGGAGATCTCTCCGTTGATCTCCGCTAAGCCGGCGGATGACAGGTCCCTCTCTGCTCACTGAGCGGGGAGGGGCTTGTGAGCGCCGCTGGTCTCTATGGAGAGATCGGATGAAAACGGACAGTGTGTCCATTTTCATCAGATCTCACCCGATCCGATCGGACCGAGGTCGGATGTCAGCGGACATGTTTCCGCTGACATCCGACGCTCCATAGACTAACATGGAGCGCCCGTTCAGATCCGCCCTCAAAACTGACAGGCGGATCTGAACGGTCCGTCCATGTGAAAGGGGCCTAAGACACGGTGTCCATCCAGACCCTGCTGAACGACTATTCCCCACTAAACAACACCTATGACAGAATTCAAGAAATGGGGAGGGAGGGTGGGAGTCCCGGTCCTGTCTTGAAAGGGTTCTGCGGGTAGCGGCTGGACTTCCTCCTTATATCTGCTCCAGATTCGCTGGCTTTGACAGCCCACCAAATTCATCCAATCCACCGCCTGTTGCTGCGCAGGTAACTGCCGCAGTAACCAATGACAACCTGTCAATGATATTAAATGGGTAAAACAGCATCCCCCCTTTGAGCTCTCCCATGTTGGTCCCGCATACTGCATGAACCTTTCACACGCTTGTAGCGGGTTGTCTCCTCATACCGCAGTGTGAGAAGACAATCCACTACAAGCGTCTGACTGTGCAATAAGCGCTGGTTATTCACATCAAATGTGAGCGATTTGTCTGCATTCTCAGAGTGTATGTTCAAGTGCTAATCATTGCGCAATGATCTATCTCTCTTTTGTTCCATGAGAGTACAAACACAAATGGTGAAATTGAGAGGAGCAGCCTGATTTATTAGCAATAAGCGTATATTGATTGGTTTGCACAAAAGTTATAACGCCTACAAAATAGAGGATCGCTTTATAGCATTTTTATTATTTATTTTTATTTTTTTTTTACTAGTAATGGCGGTGATCTGCGATTTTTATCGTGACTGCGATATTGCGGCGGACATATCGGACACTTTTGACACATTTTTGGGACCATTCACATTTATACAGCGATCTGTGCTATAAAAATGCATTGATTACTGTATAAATGTGACTGTCAGGGAAGGGGTTAACACTAGGGGGTGCTAAAGGGGTTAATATGTTCCCTGGGAGTGATTCTAACTGTAGGGGGAGGGGATTCACAAGGGGAGGAGAC
Organism: Lithobates sylvaticus; assembly: GCA_028564925.1. Taxonomy (NCBI): domain Eukaryota; kingdom Metazoa; phylum Chordata; class Amphibia; order Anura; family Ranidae; genus Lithobates; species Lithobates sylvaticus. The sequence goes on from CM053031.1 coordinate 31,817,668, forward strand.
CGATCAGTGTTTCTCTGTACTGAGAACACACCATCGGTCTCCTCTCCTCTGACAGGACTGTGGATCTGTGTGTTACCGGGCAATCGCGGGTGCCCGGCGTCTGCGATGTCCGCCGGACATCGCGGACGCTGGGCCAGCGCAGCGGGTGCCCCGTAACACGGCAGGTGCGCGCGCTCCCTGAAGGGCCAGGAAGGGGAGGGCGGTCGCCATAAGAGCTGTGCCGCCTGGCTGTAAATCGACAGCCTGCGGTCACAAAGCAGTTAATATAGATGGAGTGTGTCTGTGGAAATTGGTAACCATTCAGCCCAAAAAAATTTGTGAGGTCTGTTACTGATAAGAGATAAGAAAATCCGGCTCACAATTGGCGTTCCAATTCATCCCAAAGGTGTTCAGTGGGGTTGAGGTCAGGGCTTTGTGCTTGCCACTTGTGTTCCTCCATACCACACGGTGCCTTTCCCTAATTACCAAAATATTACCCATTTTGTTTTGGGCCTCTTGTGGTAATGACATAGTATCTCTCAGTGCAAAAGCTAACATATCTGGTTGATGCTACCATAGATCATCTGACTGTCGCTACTCTTCATTGTCCATATTTAGAGAAAATAGAGATGGTCAATTTCTGCATGTTCTACTTATAGTATAATGTTCCTTTTGCAGCAGCAAGTGGTGGTCTCGCATCATAATCAGAATTTCCAACAGGATCACTTACTTTTAGGCTGCTTAAGCCAGGCATAGACTGTTCGAATCTCAGGGGGTTCAGCAGGAACCAGCTGAGATTCGATCCATGTATGGGCGGGCTGAATGCACCCAAGTTGATTGATCGATCAACTTGGGTACAACCAGCCTGCCAAATTTTACATGTGATTATTGCAAGTGGCTGTTACAGCTGCTTGCAATAATCACTGTCTTCTCCCGGTGGGAAAGACTTCCCCTGCCGGGAGAACACAATGGCTCGGCGGGAGGGGTTGCAGGAAAGAAATTAGCTCCGTCTATGACCGGCCTTATGCGGCATACACACGGTCGGAATTTCCGATGGAAACAGTCCGCTCGGAGCTCTTCAACGGATTTTCCGACCGTGTGTACGCCCATCGGTCTTTTTCTGTCGGAATTTCCGACGGACTTTGGATTGAGAACCTGTTCTCAATTTTTCCGACGGAAAACCTTTCTATTGGATTTTTCGATCGTGTATATGCAATTCCGACATGTAAAATTCCGACGCATGCTCGGAAACAATTTGACGCATGCTCGGAAGCATTAAACTTCCCCTTTATAGTGCTGTCGAACGTGTTTTATGCCGCTGTGTTACAGACCGTCGGAATTTGGTGTGACCGTGTGTAGGCAAGACAGTTTGAGCGAAATTCCGACGGGAAAACCATCAGAGCTTTTTCCAACGAGAATTCCGACCGTGTGTATGCGACATTACTCTAGATGGAGGACCATTGACTCTCCCCCTTAGTCTAAACTCCACAGAGGAGGCATGCTTGATTAACCCCATAGCTGACAGTGCTATACTCTCCCAGGCTAAGGGAACCTGGAAAACCTACACGGTGACTTCTAATTCACCAACTCTGGAGAGACCTAAGACGCAACCTCTCGCCCTTCAGATCTCTGCTGAACTGCGACATGCACAGCAATGTGCTCTCTCTTGACCAGGGAAACCATGAATCGCAGAGAGGGTTGAACAATTGGAGAATGAAATTATTTTAAAGACACCCTATATATATATATATATATATATATATATAATCTCAACTGTGGGTATTGGATGGTGTATATGGAGGTTTTCTATTTGAGTGTGTTGGTTTTCTTGACTGCTGAGGCGCAATGTGCTTAGGTCCCAATTAATGTAACACCAAGGGATCGAATCCCCCATCACCACTTGCCCTTCAATCCATTACCACTTCCCGCCCGGTCATTGACGTCCGGGAAGTGGTTCTATTATCCTGACTGGTCGTCATATGACGTCCTTCATATGACGTGGGGGCACGCATCGCGGCGATCGGTGGAGCGGTCTGACACACCGCTCCACCGATCCGGTGGAGGCTCTTTACCACATGATCAGCCGTGTCCAATCACGACTGATCACGATGTAAACAGGAAAAGCCGTTGATCGGCTTTTCCTCACTCGCGTCTGACAGAGACGAGGAGAGCTGATAGGCGGCTCTCCTGACAGGGGGGCTCTACACTGATTGTTTATCAGCGCAGCCCCCCCTCAGATGCCCACACTGGACCACCATGGAAGCCGCTTGGACCACCAGGGAAGTGGGCAACATGTGGATGGCCAGGTGACCATACCATACCCCATACCATACCATACCATACCATACCCCATGACCATCCACATGTGCAAATGAGGCCCAATCTGTGCCAGTCAGTGCCCTCAAATGGGCACTGACTGGCACCTTCATGTAACATGTAAAAATTTGATGCCCAGCAATGCCACCCATCAGTGTCCAGCAGTGCCGCCTATCCGTGCCCACCTATCAGTGCCACCCATAAGTACCCATCAGTGCCGCCTCATCAGTGCCTCATCCTGTAGTATGTCTGTAGTATGTCTGCAGTATCTGAGGGCAATCCTAGAAAAGAGTCAAGAGTAGGAGTGCTGCAGGGATGGGGGGGGTCACGGGAGGAGACAGACGTGTGGACTGTGGAGAGAAGACTATACAATAAATCCAGAGCCGCCAAGCTGCTGAAGCCATCTGACTGAGTCCTGCACGGTGCACCTGAGAGGTCAGTGACATTGCCGCTAGGCTGGTGTGAGGGTGGTTGCTTATGTAAGAGGGGAGTGAATACAATAATGTAAGGGGCACTGATATAAAGGTTCCCCCCTATATTAGTAACCCACCCACTTTAGTGTATTCACTCTGCAGAAGGGGGTCTCTAGTCACCAGAGCAAACCCCCCCCCCCCATTTTCAGAATTCCCCATTACATCATGATCTGTAGCGTTCCCCTTTCACTGTAAGGGGAAATCCTGGAGACTCTGATGTAAGGGGGAACTCTGTGCTAGTATCCTGACATTCACGTCAATGGAGAAATATGTTTTTTGACTTTTGTTTAACTTAAACACATTGCTAATAGCACTAGCTATGTGTTTATAGTTCACATATTGATATTTGCACTGTTTAGCACAGAAAACTTTTAGGTACTTTTTTGCAGTGCCAGTAAAAAATTTTGTGTTGTCAGTAAATTTCACGATTTCTGCCAGTAAAAAATTGGTGCTGTTTGTAAATTTTGGCATCTTGCCAGTAAATTTCACTTCGGGGGGTTGGCAACACTGCACACAAGCAGGAAATTATGTTTCTGGGGAGTGGTCAGTATACATTCTGTGTACAGAGCAACTCCATGTAGCCATATTGCATTTATAGAAAATTACAACTGCAGATTGAAAAGGAAAGGTCATTTTTAATAAATCAATTACAATATGACTTGTGTCGCAAATGTACATGCTATATTATGTTTTCTTTATTTGCTAATTTTTTTTCCCCATGAAAGTGGAGTTAGCCTTTAAGGTGTTCTCTGATTGGATGAGGTGAAGAGAAGGGGCTTTGATGTCATGATATTCCTCAAATCCAATCAGAGAACACCTTGTATTCACTGAAAAAAACAAGGCATTCTGTGACCGGTGGTGGTGCCAAGAAAGCAATCCCTTGTTTACTATGTAGAAGAGAAGCTGCTCAGCACAAGACTTGGAAGATTGCTGTTTTGACTGTAGTAGAGCTGAATACTACAGTGATTTTCACCTTTTATAGAGTTCCCTCAGGTATGGAAAATGCATACTTACATTGGGCTAAGCAGGACCAGTGTAACTATGCAATAATAATCATATTATCATGTACCTGGTAAAGACCGAGTTGGTGAGGGGGCTTCTTTTGCACCTCCTGCCTGAAACTTCTGAAGGTGGTGACAGATTGTGGGGGCACAGAGGCACAAGCGCAGGAAGGAACACTTGGTACCTGAGCAGGTTACAGGAAGAGACTGAGGTCCTCTCCAAGGGCGGATACATTCATGAAATGTGATACCAAATCGGGATATAGAGGTAGAGTCAGTCAGAGCACTAACCAAGGTCAGGAACCACCAAGCCGTGTAATACCAAATCAAGAAGAAAAAATGGTCCAGGATATAAACCAAAGACAGTAACAGCTGGCCAAACAAAGTAGAAGGCAGTAAGCAGAATCCAGAAGGCAGGCCAAGTTTACAATGAGAAGACAGTAGTCCAGAGGCAGGTCGGAGGGCAAGCAGGGTCATCTAAGGAGAGGCAGATTAAGCAGTTCAGGTTGAAGGTGAATAGACACAAGCTGAGGACCACTCAGCAACTTTCTTCTGCCATGCCTCAATTTATATAGATTGTTGGGCGCCAATACGAGTGTCGGGCATGCATGCTTAATTTTGTGCACATGCGCCTACTTGCTAATGTATGTCCAGCAGTTACCCTATACAAAGAAGTATAAGCCTGTCCCCAGATGAAGTGACGTAACGCGTAGGGAGTGGCCATAAGCAGACGTATACCGGAAGTAACGCGAGGAGGCGCTGAGAATGCCCCTCTGTTTGTTTTATCTGCCTGTTTTACATTTGTTTGATGTAAGAGTCTTTAAACATGTTAATAAACAACCTGTAATTTATGCTAATCATACTACACCATTGAAGGCACCTTCCTCTTCTTCTATTATTACACCACCTCATCCATACCTGAGAACACTGGAATAGGTTTATGGAGAGAAATAGAAATTAATGGGAAGTCGCTAGTGGCAGGATGTATATATGAGTCCGATTTGGTTCCATCTGGATGTTGCAGAAAGATTATTTTGCCTGATGTTATCGGTTGATGCTGATCTCTTCATATAACGTATATACTCGAGTATAAGCCGAGCTTTTCAGCACATTTTTTTGTGCTGAAAATGCCCCCCTCGGCTTATACTTGACTCAAGCACAGAGAATGACATTTTCCGACCCAACTTTGGGACCCCGTATCTCGGGGCCACTTGGTGATAGGAACACCAAATTGGATATGTTGTAGTGCTAGTTCCACTGGATTTGCATACCAAATTTGCACCAGATCCGGGGCCCCAAAGTCTGTCAACTGTGTCCATCTGCAGCAATGTCATTTCGGGACCCTTTGGGTCCAGAGACCCCCATTTTTGGCTGCAGCTAGGGAGCATCTAGGAACCCTTAACTACTGAGTTTGAAGTTCGGGAGACCTATGGCTGAAAATGGGCACAGTGAGGCAAGCAAATGGGCACAGTGAGGCTGCAAATGGGCATTGTTGACCCTCTCTTACACTTACAGTAGCTGCGCATTTCTCACCCTAGGCTTATACTCGAGTCAATCAGTTTTCCCATTTTTTTTGTGGTAAAATTAGGTGCCTCGGCTTGTATTTGGGTCGGCTTATACTCGAGTATATACGGTATATGAGGTGAGAGTTCTGAGAGACCACTGCTACAAGGAGACCACCTGTGGAACTACTCATGAACATCATTTTTTGATCCTTTCCGCACTAAGCCACTTTATACCTATATTTACATTTATTCACTTTTTGCACTTTATCTACTTTATTTATATATTTTTTAAGAAGGCCATTGAATTTATTGATCACATTCACTGTGCGTGCATTTATCTGTCTGTTTGCATTTGTTTGATTCCCTAGCCATTTGATTCCCCGGCCATTTGTGGGATATACATAGAGTGCTTTTTTTTACAGGAGATGCCATTTCGAAGACTTTGCACTATTGCACTTTTGATTGGTGCACCTTTTATTGTATATCATTTTGCACATTAGCACTGTGCACTTTATTTTGAGGGAATTGCTTATTATTATTTTAGTGATTTTATAAAACCGCGCAAGATCATTTTTATATTTTATAAGCCTGCACTGGTTTCTTTACACTGAAGTGAATCCCTGCTTTCTTGCACATACCAAGACTTAAGATTGGGCATCAAATGGAGATAAGAAGCATACTTTCCTAAAGATGACTGTTTTATTAAGAACATTCAGTCTAATGGCTGAGTGTTTATTGCAAGAAACGGGTATTGCGGTACTTGACATGGTTGATCCTTTGGCATGAAGTCTGTTTATGGCTCTGCAAGCAGACTCGGGAGGAACTTGACAGCTCAGCTGGCACAAGGCATGTAGGACACGACCAGAAACCAGATGGCTTGTGAACCCAACGCTCAAGTGCACTCAGGGCTGAAAAGCAAAACCCGCTTAGGTCATGGTTGAGTAACAAGGAATTTGGCTAGTCTTACAAGTAAAAGATGGGGTACCTGGCTGAAAACGTACATGTTTTTACAGCAGCTTGGACTGAAATGATCCCCATTATCTATCCCAGTGTTTCTCAACTCCAGTCCTCAAGGCGCCCCAACAGGTCATGTTTTCAGGATTTCCCTCAGATGAACAGCTGTGGTAATTACTAAGGCAGTGAAACTGATCAAACCACCCATGCAAAATAATGGAAAGCCTGAAAACATGACCTGTTGGGGCGCCTTGAGGACTGGAGTTGAGAAACATTGATCTACCCAAGCATTACTAGTAAGTCATCTATGCCTGGCCAAATAGTTTTAGACTATGTTCACAATGTCCCTAACTTTTCACACCTGCTGTACAGGGCATTCTTGGAGCCAGCTCTTCACAGCTAATCTGCAACATTAAATTACATTTGCTTATTACAGGTCTTTATATTGGAAATACTAAAGCCCCATACACACGGTCGGATTTTCCGATGGATTCTGTCCTATCGGACAATGTTGTCAGAAATTCCGACCGTGTGTAGGCACCATCGGACAGTTTCCATCGGATTGTCCGACGGACAAAGTTCTATCTCCTGCTGGAAAAAATTTCCGACAACAAAGTCCGATCACACCAATTCCGATCGTGTGTAGCGAATTCCGACGGACAAAGTGCCACGCATGCTCAGATCACATTACAAGACCAAAGCTATTGGCTACTAGCCTCTACGTAGTCCCGTCGTACGCAACAAACGTCACCACGTTCAGAGTGATTGGATTTTCCGACAACTTTGTCCGACCGTGTGTATGTAACACCAGTGTCGGACAAAATCCGTCGGACCAAATCCGATGGATTTGGTGGTCGCATTTTCCGACCATGTTTATGGGGCTTTAGACCATTTCAGAGAAAAGCCAATTAACCAGCACTTTCACATACCAAATAGACATGCTGGTAGGTTAAATTGCTCTTATCTAAATTGGCCCTGGCATATGTTATCCCCAGTGGAAATTTTCACAATCCAAAAACATATTGCTAGGTCAATTGGTTCCTGACTAATTTGGCTCTTATATACAGTATATTAGCCCTAATATGAATTTTATCAATGCAAAGACATACTGGTAGGTTATTTGGCTCTTGTGTAAACTGGCCCTACAGCAATATACAATCCAAAGGCATGCTGGTAGGTGAACTGGGTCATGTCCAAATTGGCACTAATATGGGCTTACTAGAGTATGAATGTATTGCGAAACTTGTCAAAAAGATGTATGTATGATTGCAGATGGAATTATGAAACCATCACTAATGTGTCTAAGAGATTACGCCTTTTGCCCTACGGGTGCAAGTGTTGTGCAACCCAAACATATAAAAAGAAGGTGGTCCGCTCGGTCGTTACAAATACAGAGAACAACAGAACTTTTGCAGCTCTACACCAGATCTCACATCGTAAGTACAATAAATGCTTTCTTAGCCTAGTGGAGTGTAGTTTGTCATACAGAAAAATGTTTCTAGATAATTATAGATGTTAGGATTTTGTTTTGATATTTATAGATGATTCAACCACTTTGCTTTTGTTTTTTGTTAGCCCCCGTACACACGCTCGGAAATTCTGACCACGAAATCCGTCCGTTTTTTTCCGACGGATTTTGTCCGACACTGGTGTTGCATAAACACGGTCGGACAAAGTTGTCGGAAAATCCGATCGTTCCGAACGTGGCGACGTTCGTTGCGTAAGACGGAACTACGTAGAGGCTAGTAGCCAATAGCTTTGGTCTCGTAATTTGATCTGAGCATGCGTGGCACTTTGTCCGTCGGAATTTTCTACATACGATCGGAAAAAGTCCGTTCAGATTTTGTTGTCGGAAAATTGGAGATCCTGCTCTCAAATTTTTTTCCCGTCGGAAATTCCGATGGAAAAAGCCTGCTAGAGCCCACACGCGATCGGATTTTCCGACAACATGATCCGATCGTACTTTTTCCATCGGAAAATCCGACCGTATGTACGGGGCATTAGTTTGCACATAGTATACTGTGGAGTATGTGCGGGTATAGTCTGCAGACACCTCTGGTACCATTGTCCTCAGAGGAGCAATAAGCAAGTAAATGGACAAACCAAATAATGATATAGACCTTTCCTGTTCGATATCCATCAGCCAATGAGTACAGCAAAGCTCTGTAGGTACACATAGTCTTGCTGACCTCTGCCTGATTCATCCAAAGTCTCCAAGATCAGATGACCATCTTCAAATGTTATTTGGTGCCCTAAGCTGGACTCTATATATATATATAAAAAAGACAATTATGCAGCTCTGTAATCATGAATACATCAGTAAATGTACATGTTAAATACAACCAGGGTAAGGACCTGGTATCAGCCTCTTGCTGTCCTTGGGCAGCAGAGCTGGCGTGTCAGAGAAAGAAGCAGCACAAAGAACATATCAGTTCATGTGCTGATACACATGCTCAGGACCGCTGACAGGCCAGTACAATTGGTACTTTTGTACCGGTCCTCCCCTCATCAGCTCAGCAGGGGGGGTAGGGGGCCTTGGCAGCTTCAGAGACAGTTAAAATGTTACTAAACCCACAACCGTAAAATCAGCCTGTATATGCAGTAAAGCGTGCTTCTTATACTCACTGTGGAACCTAAGGGGTTAATCCTCTGCATTGTCTAAAAAATGCTGTTTGATTCTGTATGCACAGCTCCTCCTCCTCTTGCATTGGCCCCATAACATGTACGGATAAGACAGAGTTACTGGAGTTAGGCTGCACATGCTCAGTTTGGTGTGTATTGCTAGAGAGTTTTTTTATTTTTTTTCTTGGGAGGGTGCATGTGATCAGCACAGGGCCAATCAGCACTGTCCAGACAGAGGGTCAGGGGTCCTGCATCCTGATAGGGCAGCCGGTGCATTATGAAAGCTCCTCCAACCAGCTTTATCCAGGCACTGATAGAAGTCACAAGACTGCTATATACTGCTGATGAGAAAAGGTATTTAGCAGTTTATATTTAGTAAAATAATTGCATTTCCATGTTCTGTGTACTGTGGGAGACCAGATATAGTGAATGCAGCATCCTGGGTTTAGTAACACTTTAAGTGCAGAGAAAAAGAAAAGAGCTATTTAAATTACACCACCACTCGGACGCTCGTACTAGCTTAAGGGGGTGTACTGCTACTATTTTTTGGACACCTTTCTTATAATGTCATGGTGGAGCAGTCGAGGGACATTTTTTCTTTTTCAATTTCGGGCGCATGTGCATTCCTGGCTGCTCTGTTCAAGTCCCGGCCGTCTGCTTCTGCAGCTGCCCATTACCTGCCCTGGCGGAGTGATCTTCTCCACCCTCAGTAGCTGAGACTGAGAGGCTTTTTGTGAGGCAGCAGGCAGCCAACTGGAAGCAGAACTTCACACTTCATTGTAGTTGCAGCACAGCGGTGCCTGGGGTGAATATGAAGATATACTGCACATTACTAGGGTGACATAACACAGCGGCAGAGGTTGGCAGGTGCTCCATCATGGCTGGCTCTGTCAGTGTTTCACATGACATGACTGTTGGGTGCTGATTTTGTTAACTTCTTGGTCATAAGTAACAAGGTCAGCACCCAACAACCATGTCATGTGTCACCTTGTTGCAGAACCAGCCCTAGTTGCATAGTCAGGTTGAAAAAAAAGAACACAAGTCCATCTAGTTCAACCAATAAAAGGAAAATAAATAAATCTATCTATCTATCTATCTATCTATCTATAATCCTATACTCACAGTTGGGGAAGGCAAAAAACCCCAGCAGAGCATGCTCCAATCTGCTCCAGCAGGTGAAAAAATTCCTTCCTGATCCCCCGAGAGGCAATCGTATATTCCCTGGAACAACTTTACCTATAAATGTTAGTACTAATCCAGGCCTTTCTTAAAACAAGCTACTGAGCTGGCCAGAACCACCTCTGCAGGGAGCCTATTCCAAATTTTTACAGCTCTTAGGCCCCTTTCACACTGGGGCTGGAGCCGCGGTGACGGTAAAGCAGCGCTATATTTAGCGCTGCTTTACCGTTGTTTTAGCCGCGGGATTCGGCCGCTCGCTGTGCGGCTTTACCCTCCGCGAGCGGCCGAAAAAGGGTTAAAATCCCCCCCAAAGCGCCGCCGTAGCAGGGCTTTGTGGCGGTATAGCCGCGGTATTACCGCAGTGTCCCATTGATTTCAATGGGTAGGAGCGGTATAGGAGCGGTGAATACATGGCTCCTATACCGCTCCAAAGATGCTTCTAGCAGGACATTTTTTACCGTCCTGCTAGCGCACTGATCCAGTGTGAAAGCCCGACGGCTTTCACACTGGAGTGAATGGGGCTGTTTTTTTCAGGCGGTGTACAGGCGCTATTTTTAGCGCTGTACCGCCTGAAAACCGCCACAGTGTGAAAGGGGCCTTACTGTGAAGAAACCTTTCTGTATTTGGAAATTAAAGCGGAGTTCCGCTTAAAAAAAAATAAAAAAAAATTAGACGTCACCAGCTACAAAAAGTGTACTGACTTTTAATAATAATCGGACACTTACCTGTCCCAGGGTCCAGCGATGCGGGGGGAACGTAGCCCCGTTCGTCTCCCCCCTCCTCTTTGCGGCGCCGGCATTTTCACTGTGGGCGCCCGGCTGTGGCTTCACAGCCGGGTATGCACTGCGCATGCGTGAGCCGTAATTGGCCGGGCAATCATCTAGGACCTGTGATGTGTCCCAGATGATTGCTGAGAGGGAGGCGGGAGAGGTGATCTCCCTTCCGGCGCCATGGTGTGCCGGGAAGTGGGAGCCGAAACCCTCTAAAAAGAGGGTATCCACCCCCCCCCCCAAAAAAAAAAATGACATGCCAAATGTGGCATGTCGGGGGTCACCTTCCCTTAAAGCAGAAGTTCCATTTTTGGGTGGAACTCCGCTTTAAATCTTTTTTCCTCCAGACATAAAGAGTGCCCCCTTGTCCTTTGTTATGGAGCAGGGGTCTCAGACTGGTGGCCCTCCAACTGTTGCGAAACTACAAGTTCCTTGAGGCATTGCAAGGCTGACAGTTACAAGCATGACTCCCACAGGCAGAGGCATGATGGGACTTGTAGTTTCGCAACAGCTGGAGGGCCGCCAGTTTGAGACCCCTGCCTTAAAGTAATTAACTCAACACCAAGTTCACTATATGAACCACTTATGTATTTGTACATGTTGATCGTATAACCCTTTATCTCCTCTTCTCAAGAGAGAATAAATTCACTTCCTCTAATCTTTCCTCACAGCTGAGCTCCTCCATTCCTCTTATCAGTTTGGTTGCCCTTCTTTGCACTTTCTCCAGTTTCCTGATATCCTTGTGCTACATGTATAATGGATGTATAGTCTTAGCTCCCAAGTGCATAACTTTACATGTATTAACATTAAACCTCATTTTCCACATAGTTGCCCAATTAGTGCATTGAGGTCAACTTGTAAATTGGAGACATCCTGTAAGGACGTTATTCCTCGGCATAGCTTGGTGTCATCTGCAGAGACAGAAATGGTACTTTTATTCTCAGACCCAATATCATTTATAAAAGATATTAAAAAGTAAGGGTCCCAACACTGAACCTTGGGGTACACCACTGATAACCTTAGACCATTCAGAGTAAGAATCATTAACCACGACTCTCTGAATTCTGTATTTTAGCCAGTTTGCGATCCATTTACAAATTGATCTTTCCAAGCCTGTAGACTATACCTTACACATGAGCCGTGTGTGGGGAACTGTGTCAAATGCTTTTGCAAAATCCAAGTATACCACGTCCACCGCCACCCCTCTGTCCAAGGTTTTACTTACCTCCTCATAAAAAGAAATCAGGTTTGTTTGACAACTTCTCTCAGCTCTTCTCTCCTCTCACTTCCGGGTCTCGCTGGCTTTGCTGGGGCACTGGGAGCCATCGGCTCCCACTGCTGTCTATCAAAGCCAGTGACGAGGGAGCGGGGGCGAGTCCTGCTGTCTGTGTCAATGGATGCAGCAGTGGGACTCGGGGGGGCGAGCAGGCACGAGTGCCCCCATGGGAAGCATCTTTCCATGGGGGCACTAAAAAGAGAGGAGGGGCCAGGAGTGCCGACGGAGGAGGTTCGCCACCACTCTGTGTAATTCCATTGCACAGAGCAGGTAAGTATAGACGTTTGTTTTTTTTAGAAAAAATTTCAATTACCTTTACAAATCACTTTAACCTGTGCTGTGTGTTCTCAAGGCTTCTCTCACATGGGGCAGAATCTGCTTGTTCTGCAAGGGTTCTGTACGCTGATCCCCTGCTGAGCAAAGTGGGTGGATGACAGGTCCGTGTCCACTCAGCTTTTGCAGAGCAAACACGGACACAGCCCGCTCTGCTCTAAAGCCCCATACACACGGGCTGAATGCTGTCGACATCGGCCATTTTTTATTGAACCGCTCGGCCCATGTGTATGGCAGCCATAGAAGTGAATGGAAGGTCAGATCAGGTCCACCTAAAAATGGACAGGCAGACCCCATCAGACCTGTTGTGTGAAAGGAGCCTAATGCGGCGTACACACGGTCGGAATTTCCGATGGAAACAGTCCGATGGGAGCTTTTCATCGGATTTTCCGACCGTGTGTATGCCCAACGGTCTTTTTCTGTCGGAATTTCCGACGGACTTTGAATTGAGAACCTGTTCTCAATTTTTCCGACCGAAAACCTTTCTATCGGATTTTCCGATCGTGTGTATGCAATTCCGACATGCAAAATTCCGACGCATGCTCGGAAACAATTTGACGCATGCTCGGAAGAATTAAACTTCCCTTTTATAGTGCTGTCAAGCGTGTTTTATGCCGCTGTGTTATTGACCGTCGGAATTTGGTGTGATCGTGTGTAGGCAACACAGCTTGAGCGGAATTCCGTCGGAATTCCGACGGAAAAACCGTCAGTTTTTTCCGACAAGAATTCCGATCGTGTGTACGCGGCATAATGCCAATGATCATAAGAAAGAAATGGGATGCTACTATACACTACGTTTTTACCACCCCTGACCTTTCCCCTTTAACTGTTTGCCGCCCGCCCTCAGTACATTTACTGTGGCACGGCGGCATGGGCAGGCTGGATCACATACATGTACGTCATCCAGCCTGTTTCGGGTTAGGAACGCGCATGCAGCTAACCCACTCTGTCACTGGCTACAGTTGGATTTTGTCAGCAGGCCTGGTCAATGATTTTTGGCCGAGACGTGCTGATCGGCTGTAGCCAATCACAGCACAAAGACAAACCTGCACTTTGTTTACAGGCGGGGTCTGGGGAGGGGCCAGGGTTGGGCTTTAGGGTGGGGCTAAACGGGGCCATAGGCTATACGGGGCCCCATGTTTTCTATCAGTGGCCCTGCACATACATATACACACGCATAGTATCTTACAAAAGTGAGTACACCCCTCACATTTTTGTAAATATTTTCTATCTTTTCATGTGACAACACTGAAGAAATGACACTTTGCTACAATGTAAAGTAGTGAGTGTACAGCTTGTATAACAGTGTAAATGTGCTGCCCCCTAAAAATAACTCAACACACAGCCATTAATGTCTAAACCGCTGGCCACAAAAGTGAGTACACCCCAAATTGGGCCCAATTAGCCATTTTCCCTCCCCGCTGTCATGCAACTCATTAGTGTTACAAGGTCTCGGGTGTGAATGGGGAGCAGAAGTGTTAAAATTAGTGTTATCACTATCACTCTCTCATACTGGTCACTGGAAGTTCAACATGGCACCTCATGGCAAGGAACTCTCCGAGGATCTGAAAAAAAGAATTGTTGCTCTACATAAAGATGGCCTAGGCCAGTGATGGTGAACCTTGGCACTCCAGATGTTTTGGAACTACATTTCCCATGATGCTCTTGCACTCTGCAGTGTAGTTGACCATCATGGGAATTGTAGTTCCAAAACATCTGGAGTGCCAAGGTTCGCCATCACTGGCCTAGGCTATAAGAAGACTGCCAAGACCATGAAACTGAGCTGCAGCACGGTGGCCAAGACCAGATAAAAAACGGTTTACCAGGACAGGTTCCACTCAGAACAGGCCTCACCATTGTCGACCAAAGAAGTTGAGTGCATGTGCTCAGCGTCATATCCGGAGGTTGTCTTTGGGAAATAGACGTATGAGTGCTGCCAGCATTGCTGCAGAGGTTGAAGGGGGGGGGGGGGGGGTCAGCCTGTCAGTGCTCAGACCATACGCCGCACACTGCATCAAATTGGTCTGCATGGCTGTCATCCCAGAAGGAAGCCTCTTCTAAGGATGACGCACAAGAAAGCCTGCAAACTGTTTGCTGAAGACAAGCAGACTAAGGACATGGATTACTAGACCCATGTCCTGTGGTCTGATGAGACCAAGATAAACTTATTTGGTTCAGATGGTGTCAAACGTGTGTGGCGGCAACCAGATGAGGAGTTCATCCATTCGGATCGGCACACTACGCGATCCGCGGAGCTGCCTCGGCCATAGGAAAGGCAATGGCTTCGGCCTAGCTCCGGAGCCATCTTGGTCCCCCTCGGTGGTGGCCAATGTCTTGTCAGGAGGTGATGTTTCGTCGCCGCCATCTTGCTACACCCCACCCTCCTGCACAGTAATGATAGTGAGAAGGGGGCAAGCGGACATCTTGTTACACCCACTGGTGTTTCAGATTTCACAGTTTTTAACTAAATGTGAAAATCAGGTGTTCTGCCACATTAGCAACCATGTAAGGTCAGCAGGTTTGCTGCTGCTTTTAAAATTTAACATCTAAACTGTCCGTTCGGATTTACAAATACTGTATTTAAGCATAAAAGCTCAGTTTTGTGTTGAAAATAACTGAAATCTAAAATTCCGGTGGGTGTAACAAGATTTGTCTTTTTTCTTTTGCTGATCCGAAAAATGATCCGATCCGTGACTCTGATCTGAGGAAGATCCGATCCATGAGTTTTTTGATCCGTTGCACCCCTAATAAGAGTATATATATATATATATATATATATATATATATATATATATATGTATATATATATATACTCTTATCAATAAAATGTAAACAAACATTTTAATATGTATTAAAACATGGACGGTGTCAGTAGAGTAGTGGATGGTGTCAGTAGCTGGGGCAATCTGTGCAGCATGGGGTGATTAGGGTGCACCCAGCACACCCTGTGCACATGCCTAGGCTGTCTCCGTTTATGTTGTAAAGAGTTGCAAAAACTAGGGAGGGGGGAAATATAAATCCTATCATGTTCCCATTCAGAAATATGACAACCCTATTGGGTTGAGGTCAGGACTCTGGAGGCCAGTCCAGTTCCTCCACCCCAAACTCGCTCATCCATGTCTTTGTCATTTCATTAGTCCTGTCATACTGGCTTCTGATGGAAGTTACAAGTGGACATTTTAACTCATATTATTTAGGCTACACTGTTGCCACCGTCAGGAAGTTTGCCCTTAGAAATGTCATGCAGGCATTGCTGAAGTTCATGTAGACCTAAAGTGGTTGCACAGAGTTCAGTAGCACTGTGATGCAACAAATTGCAATTGTTTGATACACAGTCAGTGCATTAGGGGTTACGTCTAGACAGTTTAACTCTACTCCAACACTGACTTCTAGGGGAACTACTGTATATAGATTTTACCAAAATAGTTCATAGATTTGTATGTTTTCCTGTTCTAAATACATTTCTGTTAATTTCATCATGTTATATTTCTGAATGGGAGGGTCATTATTATTATTTTTATCCCCCCTCCACAAAATGATTTGGACCAGTGCACAAAGCAAGGCCCATAAAGACATGGATAAGCAAGTTTGGGGTGTAGGAACTTGACTGGCCTGCACAGAGTCCTGACCTCAACCCAATAGAACACTAATGCCGCGTACACACGGTCGGAATTCTCGTCGGAAAAAGCTCTGATGGTTTTCCCGTCGGAATTCCGACGGAATTTCACTCAAACTGTCTTGCCTACACACGGTCACACCAAATTCCGATGGTCAGTAACACAGCGGCATAAAACATGTTCGACAGCACTATAAAAGGGAAGTTTAATGCTTCCGAGCATTTGTCGAATTGTTTCCGAGCATGCGTCGGAATTTTGCGTGTCGGAATTGCATACACACGATCGGAAAATCCGATAGAAAGGTTTTCCGTCGGAAAAATTGAGAACAGGTTCTCAATCCAAAGTCCGTTGGAAATTCCGACAGAAAAAGACCGATGGGCATACACACGGTCGGAAAATCAGTTGAAAAGCTCCCATCGGACTGTTTCCATCGGAAATTCCGACCGTGTGTACGCCGCATTAGAGATGAGACTGCGAGCCAGGCCTTCTTGTCCAACATCAGTGCCTGAGCTCACAAATGCGCTTCTGGAAGAATGGTCAA
This sequence comes from Lithobates sylvaticus, assembly GCA_028564925.1. Taxonomy (NCBI): domain Eukaryota; kingdom Metazoa; phylum Chordata; class Amphibia; order Anura; family Ranidae; genus Lithobates; species Lithobates sylvaticus. The sequence continues at coordinate 31,834,234 of CM053031.1, forward strand.
ACATTCCCATAGAGACACTCCTAAACCTTGTGGACGGCCTTCCCAGAAGAGTTGAAGCTGTTATAGCTGCAAAGGGTGGGCCAACTCAACATTGAACCCTACGGACTAAGACTGGGAAGCCTTTAAAGTTCATGTGCATGTAATGTAAAGGCAGGAGTCCCAATACTTTTGACAATATAGTGTAATTTAAAGCCTGAAGATTCATGTTTAAAACAGTGCATCAAAACAAAAGGTGTGCAACTGCAATAACTTACAGTTTAAATGTGGCTCTCGCGCTATCACTTTAAATAGAGTAGCTTAACTACTGCAAACATTGGTTAGTAAATCTGTGACTAAAAGCAGTACAATGAGGGATAGAGTGATGATGTTGCGCTGTCAAGTAACCAATGTATCAAAAAAACAAGTGGAATAAGTAAATAAATGTCCAATGGAATATAATCAAATGGCATAATATATAAAAGAATAAAGTACCACACTCGTGCCAAAAGGGAATTTGCAGTGATAGATAAATATATATAACACAATATAGTCCAAATAAAGACTCAACAATGTCAAATATAGTGAAAACACTTGCGCCTGAAACGAAACAATGTACCATAATCCAGGAGCGCCGGGCTTGTCCTCTTGCGTCACTTACGGTATGCCCGTTGCCCAATCCCGACGCGTATCGCCACACCACGTGACTTCATCAGGGGGATCACCACCTGACTTCATCCCCTGATGAAATCACGTGGTGTGACGATACGTGCCAGGATTGGGCAACAGGCATACCGGAAGTGATGCAGAAGGGCGAGCTCGGCCCTCGTTTTTTTTAAATAAACCCTTTTTACAATGTACTACACTATTGGAGATTCATTCCTTATATTCTAATACTGAGGAGACATGGAGGAGAGTATCGGGTAGGATCCCCAGGATTCCCATAGAGGAAGTTTCCCTAAGGACCCTCAAGCCGATAATATCTAGGGAGGCGGGTGGAGATTATGGTTGCCACCTTTTTTTTCCAAGCTAAACCTGAACACTTTAGCGGAGCACAGCAATTAGATTTGTAAGATGGAAGACTGTGGACTCTGTTGTAAATGGGAACTCTGATGTAAAGGAATTGCTGCTTACTAAACCTCCAACTTACATCAGAGTTCCCAGCATTCCCCCTTAAATTAGGCTCCTTAAAGCCCCCCTTATATCAGAGTCCACAGGGCACCCCTTACCTTAATGTACTTTCTTGCTTGGAGGCAGGAGAGAGAAGGTAGGGAGGGGGGGGGGGAAAGACTTCAGTAACAGACATTGGATGGTGAGCTCACTCACTCGGAGGATGGAGGTTCAAGCTTCGACACCTTCCATCCACCATGTATCTGAGCTGCTGAGCTTCAAACTTCCAGCCCACACATCCCTTTCCTGAGGCACAGAACACTGGGGATTGGAGTGTGGGTGGGCAGACAGAGGGGTAGGTGAGGGGAGGAGCAGATCAAGCCCTCCCTCCTGTCCGTGTATGGGGGTGGGGCCCGTGTGCACACCTGTGCACTTGGCATTTGTGGTACTTGATTACTTGGGTCTGGGTTTCAGATGGTCTGAAACCCGGACACATGATTCAAAACCCGAACTGTCTGGGTGAATCCCAGACAGGTGGTAACCCTAGTGGAGATATATGGACCCCTAAAGGAAGATCTGTGTATCTAAATGCTGTTACCATACAGCAGTGAGGTGAGCTGCTAGAGAGCACTGAGGTGTCACGAATAACCACAAGGAATAGACACCAGTCACTTATTGGTTGGATGAGAAATAGTTCACTTACTTCTGTCACCATCTTTGACACTGTTGTGTCTTTATTTTGACTATATTGTGTTATATATATATATATATACCCATCATTGCACATTCCCTTTTGTCATGGGTGTGGTCACTGTGTACTTTATTATTTTATATATTATGCCATATTATTGTACATTTATTTACCGTATTTATCGGCGTATAACACGCACTTTTTCCCCCCTTAAAATCAGGGGAAAATCGTGGGTGCGAGTTATACGCCGATCTCCCGCTGATTGTGAGCGGAGGAGCGAGCGCCGCCGATATCTATACATAGCCGAGTGTACCCGGCTATCCTCGGCTAGTTCCGCTCACAGTCACGCCCTATGACGGACATAACAGAGGGACTGGGCGTGACTGTGAGCGGAGCTATCCAAGCCTAGCCGAGTACACTCGGCTATTGTATGTATATGGGCGGCGCTCGGCTTCGCTTACAGTCAGGCCCAGTCCCGCCATTGGACCTGTGTTATGTCCATCATAGGGCAGTACGGGGCGGGACTACGAGCGGAGCCGAGAAGAGCCGAGATACACAGGGCCGGCCTTGTGTATCTCGGCGGCGTCATTTTTAAACTGCAGTGACACTGACATGTCACTGCAGTTTAACTGCAGCCTGGGGAAGGCTGCAGATGGACACTGACAAGGCTGCAGATGGACACTGATAAGGCTGCATTGATGGGCATTTAAATGTACGTTTTTTTCCTTAAAAAGTTGGGGTGCGTGTTATACGCCGATAAATACGGTACTTATTCCACTTTTTTTGATACATTGGTCACTTGACAGCGCAACATCATCACTCTATCATTCAATAACTTACAGTTCATTTTTTTCAAAGCCTGAGTAAAGTAGTAGTAGTAGTCCCCTGCTATCATGCTAAAAAGAAGGACCGTCATTTTTTTTCTACTACAAAACCACCTATGTAAAGTCTCATACACACGATCGGACTTTGTACCAACTTTCCCGTGGATTTTTGTACAAAAAGGCGTTGGTCCCAAGTTTGTATTGCATACACACTATCAGACTTTTTAGGCAACAAACGTGAACGTAGTGACGTTTCAACGTACTGACGACACTTCAAAAGCGGACGTTTAAATAATCCAGCGCCACCTTTGGTCAACTTCTGTATTGTTGTCTGATCTTTTTCATTGGTTCTGAGCATGTGTGTTTGTACTTTGTACAAAAGTCTGATGGTTTTGTGTACACACGGTCGGACTTTGCTCCATCGGACTTTTGTTGGCAGAAAGTTGGTCCGTTCGCACAGCCAACAAAAGTCCGATGAAGACTGAAAAAGTTGGCCCGATGGAGCGTACAAACGGTCGGATGTTGGTCCAAAACAGCTCATTTGCATGTTTGTTGTCAAAAAGTCAGATCGTGTGTATGGGCCTTTAGCATGTAAAAAGCCTTGTGTAACATATTTACAGCTTAACCGATTAATCAATTAGCTTTTATTTGCAAGAAACAATAATTTATTCACTTACATTTTACGTTGCTTTCTTTCCAGCGTATCAGCCATGGTGAAGATTATCCCCAAGTGCAAAAGCAAAGCAGATTTTTGTGGCGTTGACAAATATTATTATATTGTCAGGCCAGACCTCACTTGTTACATGAGGTCAACAAATTTTAACCGCGGAGAAGATCTGGAGGTCTTCAGCTTGCACCCTTCCTGCAGGAAAGGAGATCATTACTTGGCCTTTGAAGATGATCACTTCTACATCATCCAGTCTAACTTTTACCGTCGAGTTATAAACATGAACACAGATGAAGATGCCGTTGTTTATACCCTACACCCCAACTGTCAAGGAGGGGATCATTATTTATCGGCTTTTGGATACTTCTATATCATTTTCCAAAGCCGGGGGGTCTATCGCAGAACAACAAACATGAACAAAGATGAAAAGGGCGAAGAATTCACGCTACACCCAGAATGCAAAAATGGCCTTTATTATTTTGGTGTGAAAAATTACTACTATTTTGTGAGGCCTGATGACCAATGGGGAATTCAGTACACAAGATGTACCAACTTCAACACAAACGAGGGTGCCGAAACCTTCTCCTTCCATACCAACGTCTACAGCTTTCTGCCAGGAGGTCTGGCCCTCGCCAAAGGTCCATCTTTTGGTGAGTGGGTGTGCATCAAGACCATCAGCAATGACTCCCAGACCCCTGTTGAATGGAAGAACCGGGTCAGCAAGAAGGTTGGGTTTGAGAAGGAGAAGACATCCAGTTTGCAACACAGTTGGAAAGTGTCATTGACCGTCTCGACTGAGACAGGAGGGTTGGGGTCTTTGATTGCTAAAGCCCAGTTTGCAGCTACAACTGAATATGGTGGGTGTAGTACAAACACAGAGAAGGAGGTTTGGAGCGAGGCCACTGAAGTTGAAGAGACATTAACTGTCCCCTTGAAGCCAAATGAAAAAATATATATCTATGTCTACCAGATGGGCCTAGGGAAAGATCCTCTGCTACATTGCCGGGACATGAGACTTCTTGGCAACTCTACCCCACCGACTGATAACCCCCTGCCACCTGCATTAAATTAGTTTCTATCATATACACATGGCAAAACAATGTACCTGCTTTCTTACCAATATTTGTAATATGCAATGTAACAGTTACCAAGTTTATTTGTGAAGCCAACATAACATGTATGCACCGTTTGATTAATAAAAACCTTTGTTCAACGTAAAAAAAAAAAAATTAGTTTCTATACTTTGGTGATGGGGCTTCCTTGAATTTCTGCCAACTATTAGCATTGCATGGTAATCATTTAAAATAGATCTCAGCCTTAACTGGATGACATTTAGTTTGCTAATGAACGATTTATCACAAATGATTGCTATCTTTTTTAAAGGATAAGTTCACCTTTACCTTTGTAGGTAAAAAAAAAAAAAAAAATGTGCATTTATTATTACCGTATATACTCGAGTATAAGCCGAGGCACCTAATTGTACCACAAAAAAACTGGGAAAACGTATTGACTGGAGTATAAGCCTAGGGTGAGAAATGCGCAGCTACTGTAAGTGGAAAAGAGGGTCAACAATGCCCATATGCAGCCTCACTGTGCACATTTGCAGCCATAGGTCCCCTGAACTTCGAACTTGGTAGTTAAGGGTTCCTAGATGCTCCCTAGCTGCAGCTAAAGGGTCCCAAAATGATATTGCTGCAGATGGACACAGTTGACCAACATTGGGGTCCTGTATCTCGGGGCCACTTGGTGCTAGGATATGTTGTAGTGTTGGTTCCATTGGGTTTGCACACCAAATTTGGGGTTCCTAGCACCAAGTGACCCCGAGATACGGGGCCCCAAACTCAGGTCGGAAAATGTCAAGCACTTTTCTGCAGCAGAGAATGACATTTTCCGAACCGACTTCGGGGCCCCATATCTCGGGGCCACTTGGTGCTAGGAACCCCAAATTTGGTGTGGCCCCAAAGTCGGGTCGGAAAATGTCATTCTCTGCTGCAGAAAAGTGCTTGACTCGAGTATAAGCCGAGGGGGGCCCTTTCAGCACACAAAAAATGTGCTGAAAAACTTGGCTTATACTCGAGTATATACGGTATTATTATAATTTTTTTTTATTAGGAGCCTGTAAACCATTGCGCCCACAATCAGCAACTCGTGGGTGTAATGCGATTGTCCTGCAGACTGTCTGTGTAGTTATCTGCTCGTACCTCCGATACAGGCAGGCAGCTACTGAATGACAGGTAGCAGAACTACAAGCCGTCAGGCTGATGGTACTTGTACTTCATTGATGCACAGGGATCTGTGAATAAATGGTGCAGCCATGTGGGTGGAGCCCCGCACGGTCGCCATCTCTTTAAATTTCATCTTAGTATTGATGATTCCTTCCAGCCTCTTTTATCCATCTTCTGTCTACATGCACTCTCTCCGGCATTGACTGCATATTTTCATAGTTGTCAACATTAAAAAAAAAAAAATTCCAACGGCATCAGGGTAAGGGCAGCTACTCCACAGAAGTATTGGGGCGGGGACACCCCGGGGACTCCACGCACTTCCACAGTACTGATTATATTGGGGTGGGGTGCGTGGGTCTTTGAGGGACAGCCATCCACTTGCTATGGCCCTGGCTTACAATCTGGGAGCTCCACACCAATACTTCCTGCACCTTACGTCCACACTGTGCAGACAGCTAATTTAAGTAATGGCCCGGTACCTGTATCTATCTTGCTCCATGCGAATGTTGAAGTAGTAATGGATATTTTGATTTTCGTTTATTATTACTGTACCATGGATTGTTATGCATATTCAGTAATGTTATGTCTGAAAATTTTCAATAAAAATGATTTGAAGTTAAAAAAAAAATAATTCCAGGGACACTTGATTTGCTGCAATTCCAGCAAGCCATTGTAGGTAGAGAATGTACTTTAACCACTGGAAGATTTTACCCCCTCAATGACCAGGCCATTTTTTGCAATACGGCATTGCGTTGCTTTAAGGCCCCTTTCACACCGGGGCGTTTTTCATGCGGTGCAGCGCTAAAAATAGCGCCTGTTCACCACATGAAAAAATCCTGCCCCTTTAACTCCAGTGTGAAAGCCGGCGGGCTTTCACACTGGAGCGGTGCGCTAGCAGGATGACAAAAAAAGTCCTGCTAGCAGCATCTTTGGAGCGGGATAGGAGCGGTGTGTTCACCGCTCCTATACCGCTCCTTCCCATTGAATAGAATGGGACACCGCGGTGAAACCGCGGCAATACCGCCGCAAAGCGCCGCTACGGCGGCGCTCTGCGGGGGGTGTTTAACCCCTTTTCGGCCGCTCGCGGGGGTTAAAACCGCACCGCGAGCGGCCGAAAACCGCGGTGAAAACGACGGTAAAGCAGCGCTAAATATAGCGCTGCTTTACCGTCACCGCGGCTCACCGCCCCAGTGTGAAAGGGGCCTAACTGACAATTGCGCAGTCGTGCAATGTTGTACCCAGAAAAAATTGATGTAATTTTTTTTCCCCCACAAATAGAGCTTTCTTTTGGTGATATTTAATCACCCCTGCGGTTTTTATTTTTTGCGCTATAAACAAGAAAAGGCAGACAATTTTGAAAAAATAAAAAATGTTTTTACTTTCTGCTATAAAACCTATCCAATTAAAAAAAAAAAAAAAAAAAAAAAAAGTAACAAAAATCTAATTTCATCATCAATTTATTTTATTTTTTTTATTTTTTGTTTTTAAATTATTTTTATTAAATTATTGTGAACATACATACAAATTCTTCCATATCATTTCCAATACATGAATATAAAACATTCAAATAAAAATGCATACACAATTACAAAAATAACAGAGAAAATAAAAAAATAAATAAAAAATTGGATCTATCCCTCTCCATTGGCCAAATTTCTAAAAGAATTATAGTCAAAGCATTTTCTTATACTTTCCCCTTTCCTCTCTCCCTATCTCCTTGTTTCCGGTTAAGTGTGGAGGCGAGGATACTGCGCCCTTAGCTCCCCATCCCCCCTTTCATCATCAATTTATGCCAATATGTATTCTGCTACATATTTTTGGTACAACAAAAAATACCAATTGGCGTATATTGATTGGCTTTCACAAAAATTATCGCGTCTACATACTATGCGATATTTTTATGGTGTGTTATTATTTTTAGAGGGATGTATAATGGTACTGGGTACAGGCGCTACCTATACCACAAGTCAATAGTCAACCTGTATATATGTGTACGTACGTATGTGTGTCTGAAAATCACTGTGCACACTTACACAGAGCACAAGGAGGCTAGATACGTGCCTAAACCAGCTAGTAAGAATCTACTATACTGTGCTATGTAAAAAAAAAAAAACAATGGTCCACATTATATCCGTCTTGTTACATCAAAGTGGTGCATAAATTGGTATGTAAGCTAGTATTAATGTTAGATCAAACCAATGTGTAGTAAACCCAGTAGTTTTTTTACATAGCACAGTATAATAGATTCTTACTAGCTGGTTTAGGCACGTATCTAGCCTTCTTGTGCTCTGTGTAAGTGTGCACAGTGATTTTCAGACACACAGGAGTGCATGTACATACGTACGTACACATATATACAGGTTGACTATTGACTTGTGGTATAGGTAGCGCCTGTACCCAGTACCATTATACATCCCTCTAAAGTATAGGGGCCCCTCATTGAGGCACACCCCTCTTCTTTATTTCCTGGGTGGCAGCAACCTTGTGATAATCCACCTAAGCGCGGCATTTAACATACAATCTCTGTTATTATTCTTATTCTGTTATCAGCGATTTTTAGCAGAACTGCAACAAATCTGACACTAAGTGACACTTTGAGGACCCGTGACACCAATACAGTGATCAGTGCTAAAAAAAAAATGCACCGTCACTGTATAAATGACACTGACAGGGAAGGGGGTCAACATCAAGTGCAATCAAAGGGTTAAGTGTGCTCCTAGGGAGTGAATTCTAACTGTGTGGGGGATGGACTGACTCTAGGAAGAGAGGAGATCTGTGTTCTTGATTAGCAGGAATCACAGATCGCTCTCTTCCTATCTGACAGACTGACGCTTTGCCTTGTTTACATAGGCAGACCGCCTTTCTGTCTCTCCTCCAAACAATCGCAGGTGGTTGGCAGCCAACGTGGCTGCAGGACCTGCTGATTGACACAGCGGGAGCGGGTCACCGATGGTATGCACGCGTGCCACCGACCAGAAGTCGTGACCAACGCACGGGTATGTTTTGCTCAGCCGGGCCACCCTGCCGCAGTATATGTGTGGTGGGTGGTCCGGAAGTAGTTAATTAGGGGTGAGGCATTCAATAATAATGGGCATGGTCCTATAAGAGGCATATTATTATTCTATTGCAGCACTTTAAACATCCAGTATTGGAGACACTTCTGACTGCTGTACTCACAGCATGCAATGTGCAGATGTCAGGAGTACATAACACACAGCATTTCCTTACCTCCACCATCCCATTCTACCACTGCTCACCTCTGCACCCTAATTCCAAAACTTCACCACCAGCACTCATGAATGCCTCTTTCATCACTGTCTCCCATGCACTACTCTTCCCTTAGTGTAGTCCCCACACTCCTCTGACACCACTGCCATTTCCTCAACACTATTGCACAGCTATACTCACCTATGACAACACTATGCTTCCCACACACTTGTGCCACCAGTGTCCCCAAGCATACCTCTTCTACCTCTGTACCCTCCAAAACACCTCTGCTACAATTATACTCCAGCACACCTCTGCCCCAAATGTCCCCCCCCCCCACTTTTGTACCCTTGCACACCTCTGTACCCCTAACACACCTCCCCAACTGTATCCTCGCATATCTCCACTTCCTCTTCTGGGCAGTTTAGGAGTGTGATATGAACAAAGTGCAGGGTTCAGGAGTGTACTATGTACAGAATGCAGGTTTCAGGAGTGCGCTACATATAGAATGCAGAGTTTAGGACTGCACTACATAAAGAGGGCAGAGTTCAGAAGTGTGCTACATATAGAGGGCAGTGTTAGGGAATGCACTACATAGAGTGCAGGATTAGGGAATGTGCTACTACAGCATGCATGGTTCAGGAGTGCGCTACATAGAGAGTGGAGGGTTCAGGAGTGCACCGTGTTCAGATTGCAGAGTTCAGGAGTGCATAACATCCAGAGGGCAGGGTTCAAGAGTGCGCTACATACAGAGTGGAGGGTTCAGGAGTGTGCCACGTAGAGTTCAGGAGTGTATTGTGTACAAAGTGCAGAGTTCAGGAGTGTATAACATCCAGAGGGAAGGGTTCAAGAGTGTGTTACATATAGAGGGCAGGGTTAGGGAATGTGCTCTGAACAGAGTGCAGAGTTAGGGAATACATTACATACAGACTGCACTGGGTTAGGGAGTGCACTATGTACAAAGTTCAGTAATGTACTACTACAACACGCAGGGTTCAGGGGTGCTCTACATACAGAGGGCAGGGTTCAGACGTGTGCAGTATACAGAGTGCAGCGTTCAGGAGTGTATAATATCCAGAGGGCAGAGTTCAGGAGTGTGCTACATACAGAGGGCAGGGTTCATAAGTGTGTATGTGCAGAGCACAGGGTTCAGGAGTGCGCTACATGCAGAGGACAGGGTTCAGGAGTGCACTAGATACAGAGTGCAGAGCTCAGGAGTGCACACTATACAGAGGGCAAGGTTCAGGAGTGAGCCTGTAGGCAGGTTGCCTACAGTGTGAGTTTTTCTGTACTAGTCAGGTAGTCGAGTTGCCCAGCCTGGGGAAAGGATTAACTGTTGGTACATCAGGTCCCGGGCTTTTTGGTCTTGGGCTGGCCTTCCACCCGGTGTGATACATAAATAAGGTGGAGGGTCTGATTTGGGGAGGCTGAAGAGAGTCCAGTGGGAGCTTGAGAATCAAGAAACCACACAGTACATGGAACCTAGGAACCCAAGAAACAGCATGTAATCAGTACAAGACGTCTGTATTCCGGTGGACAGTACCAGTCATTTGGGATCACCACCTTTGGACTAACAGCTGTCCAGATATGCCTGGACAGCCACCTCCTTTAGTCAGTTAAGGCTCTGGACTTTGTTATTCACGTTATCTATTCTGCCATGAGAAATTGCAGTAAAGTTTTCAAACTGTCTCACCCCCAGATGATGCCTCTATAAGGCGAAACATGTCGGGAGACTAATTTGCTGATGCCACTGCTGCCAATTCTTTCCATATATGCTTGCATTTTCTCTGCACATGTGAGTACCCATCTGCTTTTTAAAAATAAATTTTATTAGCCTATACGGTATTACACTATATGGCCTCATTCCTTTTTTTGCCGGTAATACTGCTGGGGATGAACTACACTGTACACCTTCCACCACCCCCACCTTGGGCTTCCATTGAGCGTCCACTGTCTGCATTTATCCGTGGTCTTCACTGCATCATAATCCTGGAACAGCTGCTCAACTAGGTGTAGTCTAAACACCATTCAGCACGTTTGACTCACACGGCATAAGCCTACTGAGTCCACGAAAGTCGGTAAGCCTTTTGTCCAGTTGGTGATTGAAAACTTCAGACAAGCCGCACAAGTCACTTTATAATATTTTGCACACACCTATGTCACTATTTTTGGTGTAATATTGTTGCTTTTTATTATTGTCTCATATAATCACTTCTAATTGATTATGAATATTTATTATTAATATCCTTCAGCATATTTATTATCAATAATTTTCAGCATATATTGATTTTTCACTACTTATTCACAATCTATATTCTAATAGTTTTATTTATTTACCTGTTCAAATATAAATTTTTTGAAACACTTTAGGAGCGCCGCACTTTATATATATATTCACGTTTTTCCCATTCAAACTGTCTCAAGCCTGGTCTGAAGTCATTCAATGGGTGCATGATGGTTTCTGGCGTATGAAAGAACAGGGTCAATTAAGCTCATGTGGGGTATTAACCACTTACGGACCGCCCGCCGCAGTTTTACGTTGGTTGTTTGAAGGAGGCTATCGTTGTTATGGCACCAGCTAGCTGCCATAACCCTGGTATCCTCCTTTTCAGCGGGCGGTCCGCTACAAGATAAAATCCGGAGCCCTCCGCCGCTTACCGGAGCCGTCGGCAGCGGCGGAGGCGATCGCATCCTTTTTGACCCAAGATCAGATATTTAAGAGGTCCTGTCATGCTCTTTTAGTTTACATTCCTTGTAATAGGAATAAAAGTGTTATTTTACCTTTTTATTAAAAAAAAAAAAAAAAAAAAAATTTTTTAACCGCGCCCCGTCCCGACGAGCTCGCGCGCAGAAGCGAACGCATATGCGAGTATAGCTGGCATATGAAACCGGTGTTCAAACCACACATGTGAGGTATTGCCGCGATCGGTAGAGTAATAGCAATGATTCTAGTCCTAGACCTCCTCTGTAACTCAAAACATGCAACCTGTAGAATTTTTTTAAACGTCACCTATGGAGATTTTTAAGGGTAAAAGTTTGTCGCCATTTCACGAGCGGGTGCAATTTTGAGTTTAGTTTAGAAAATTAAGAGGGTATAGATGTTCATTAGTGCACACTATAGAGTCTTGTGCAGATTTCATGTGTATATATATGTGTATATGTTCTTATGTGTTGAGTCATGATAATTTAGGTTTTAATTTCAATATAATGATTGCCTTTATATTCATGTTTAGATCAATATAGTCCTCCGGGACTGTGACATCATATGTGGGCAGGGTCACCATGTGCCCCTTGTCCCTATATAAGTCACAACACCGCGTGTCTCTGCCATTCCAGCCCGAGAGAGCGACGAGTCAACATCTGAAGAAGAAGATGACGGCGACAGCGGCAAGAACAGAAGAGACCCTGAAGACCCCCAAAGGCGGAACGAGACCCCCCAGACGACGGCGACGACGAAAAAGAAAGCCGGGCCTGGTATGCTCCTGGAGGGGGAACCCATGCCGATTTTTTATAAAAATTGGGCATGGATTTCCCCCTCAGAAGTAGTACAATGAGTTGCGAATTTATGTTAGCAGCTGATTCGCACCTAAACGCTGACAAACCGCAGAACAGCCGACATTTCAGTGCGCAGTTACGCTAACCATGAAATTTGCACCGCACTGGTGTGAACCCAGGCTAAAGTAGACCTATTGGAACTTTGCAGTAACTGTAATTTATTATTTTTTCTTTAAATCTACTTTTTTTTTTGGATGCAGTATTTATGTGCTAGGTAAGTTAGCCAAGGCACGGGAATTGCTGCAGCACAGAAGAAAGCATCTCCTAAGGCGGGCCAATCGATGGATTGACATGGATACACAGTCTGCCCATGCATGGAGCAAATCTCAGCCAGACCCTGCTGAACCAGCCGAGATTCAAACCATCTATGGTCGACTCAAATCTTGTGAAAAAATAAAGCAAACACCGCGCTAATACCTTAAGAAAAAATTTAAAAATTAGTGAGAAAGAATATACATAATAAAAAATTATATATATAAAAAAAATATACAAATATAGCAGCAGCTAAAAAAAAATGTGGGATATACACACTAAACAGAAATACAAAATAGAAAAAGCCACGCTGTGTATTAAATATGATTCTAAATACCAAAAGAATATAATGCTGTGACAGTATTAATCAATAAAGTCCATGTGAAAATTAAAGTGACTGGTGAAAAAAACAATAATAATGTGAAGTCCAATGTCAATTCAGTGACTGTGAAATGATCCACCAAAAAAACGTGATCCACCACCGCTCTAAGGGTATGCTTACCGGAAGGCAAGCTTGGATAAGCCTGTAAATCAATAATATCCTGATGTGACCTGGACCATCAGACCTCAGCATCAAATCCAAACATCCAAGAATTTGACTGACCAAAGGATGGACCGGACATATATAATATTTCCAGGGCTCAAGTCCTGCGGGAACGCATGGGAACGGAGTTCCTGTACTTTTTCCATAACAGGAACTCAGTTCCCGTTAGCAGCCGTGTCCTGCAAGACTTTGAAGTATGCGAGCTGTGTGGCAGGTGCTACACCAGCAGCCGCCGACACAGCTTGCAATAGTAAGTGACGCACACCAGGGGTGGACTGACCATTCAGGCATTGCCAGTAGGGGGCCCCATGACAGCTACCTCTTCGATCTACCTGTTAATCATAGCTAGCTGACGGGTAGATCAGGTCCCTGCTGCTAAGAGATTGTGTTTAGTCAGACCTCTCGTGATGCGCTCCTGATTTTCTGTCTCCTCATCCTCCCCCCCCAGTCTCCTGCATACCTGCATACCTGTTCTGTGTGTCCCGCTGTGTGTCCCGCTGAATCCTCCCCTCCTCTATCTTCAGTGCCATATGATGAGAGAACCCAGAGGAGGAGCACAGCTATTCTGCTCACAGGACATGCAGGGAGAGAGGTGAGCTGAGGGAGGAACATCAGTTTGGGGGGGTAAGATGAGCACAATACCTGTCAAAGTTTAATGCCAGGAGGGAAGTTTATGTGGAAATATGTGAAGGGTTGGAATAGCAGCGAGTGTGTGTTGGAGCCCTGCAGAGTTTGCAGCCCCCCCCCCCCCCAAGCTAACATACATCTCCTAAGCAGGAACACATCACTATCTCCCCAAGCATTCTGTCCAGATAATGTGCAGTTCATTTATGACCTTTCCGTTTAACCCTGTGTTATCCAAACTCTGTTCAGTGAAAAGTGTAAACTTACCACATAAACACTCTATATACAAAATAAAATTCCCCAGTAAAGATCAGAACATGATGTTCACATTTGCATGGAAGCACAATTGAATGAATGCTGATTATTCAGAGAATTACCGTATTTGTATTAATTGAGGATTGTTTTTTTTTAATGTACTAACAGTTAAGCTTCATACACACAATACAAATATTGGATGAAAAATACCACTTTTGAAGCGTTCGTGCATACGAGCGTATCATTTTTATTTTTTTTTGGTGGGGGAATGGATCTTGGGTGGGAGTTCCCACACTTTTTTCCCCAGGACTTGACCCCTGAATATTTCCCTTTAAATTGCCTTAGTATGAGATTTCTCCAGGGATGTAAAACCAGGAATCATCGTTCAGCCTCAGCATGAAATCATATAAAGACAAGGGATGCTCCCATAGTGTAAAACCATACTACAATTTATTGGGCAAAAATTAAAAGTTCTACTTACACAAAGTGAAGTATGCACTCGCAAAACATAAAACAAATACGCCGGCCGGCTAGCAGAACACCCGCTCTCACTGCGGAACGTGATGACGTCAGTGCGTCAGCCTCCCTATGTCCGTTTCGTCTATTGACGTCTTCTGGGGAACGACTCAAATCTTCCCTGCCAAGTGATTACTGTTCAGTGCAGAGTTTTGGTCGGTGGCACCAGTGTGGCTATCTTGTGATAGATTTGGAAGGTCAGAGTGAGAGGGAACACAGAAGTAGTTGTAGATGACGGATTGTATGCTGCATGGTCATGGAGAGGAAGCAGGAGTTTTCTGAGCTGTATGAAGCCATGCGAGGACATAGCAAAGAACATAAAAAAAGTTACTGGCAGCCAAAGGAATTTTTTTGAAGAACTGACAAGTTGTTTTTATGAATTTTTAACATTCAGGAAAAAAAAAAAAGGGAGGTACAGGGCAGTATTCAGGTTGCAGAAGTACAAAAGTTCTGAAACACGGGTATCTGATTAAAGATATAGCAAATAAACCTCCTGCCAAGGCACACCACAGCAAGCCAAATTAATTTTATATGATTATGTTATATCTGAGCCAGCATCCTAAACCTGGCTATCAATTGCAGCGACGTTTGGGGTATTTAAAGTGGGGTGCCCCTTAAAAAAAAAAAAAAAATTAAGTCAGCAGCTACAAATACTGCAGCTGCTGACTTTTAATAATCGGACACTTACCTGTCCCAGGGTCCAGCGATGCGGGGGAACGAGGCCCCCCCTCGTTCCCCGCTCCGCGATTCTTACTGTGGGCACCCGGCTGTGACTTCACAGCCAGGCACCCACTGCTCATGCACGAGCGGTGCCACGCTCCGTGAATGGCCACACAGTCATCTGGGACCGGTCACGTGTCCCAGATGACTGACTGTGCCGAGGGGAAGTGATGTCAGTGCCCGGGCACTGAAGGAGGCAGACGAGGGACCCCATAGCAACAGGCATTTAGAGGGGAGTTAAAAAAATAAAAAAAAAGCCCTAGAAATAGCAATTTCAAAACATACCCCTTCAAACATGGCAAACCAAAGGAATCTCTGACCTGAGCCAAATACTCCAAAGCGGTTCCCTTAAAACCTTCGAAACACTCCAGGCTGAATTCAATTTACCGCACGCGGCTCGTTTTACGTATAGTAGAATTTTGCATTTTTTGAATTCCCTCAGCTCACCGGGCATACTAGTACACACACCAAGTTGGCAATATCTTACCAATAAAAAAGGGGATAGGAAAGGGACTTCATTGTTCTACAATCTTTTACAAAACAAACTTACCTTTTACAAATCTACACCACATATGAAGTGGGAATCAGATCTAGGAACCTCATTCACTTCCGCTCAATGGGTTACAGCTAGCAAACATGTGTATCAAGCCTCTAAATGTGTCAACCATTGGGAACTAGCACACAAAATTACTTTACGATGGTACTTAACACCATACAGGATTTCAAGGTTCTCTCCTACACTGTCTCCTTTATGTTGGAGGAACTGTGGAGGAGTTGGTCAGATTATGCATATCTTCTGGTCCTGTAAGCACCTGAAGAGTTTCTGGAATAAGTTATTTCACATTATCTCTGCAATAACCAACATACTAACCCCCCCCCCCCCCCCCCCCACAGCAGCCTTAGCCATACTCAATATTGGCATAGAGCTTTACCCACCTGACTGCCGCAGAATAGTTACCCATATCCTTTTAGCAGCTAAAATGCTCATTGCAAGAAAATGGAGAACAAACTTAGCTCCCAGTGTTTCCGAAGTACTTGATATGGTACAATACAACTTTACATTTGAGAAGATTTTAGCAAGTAGACAAGGTAACGAACGCACCTTTGATTACCACTGGAAACTATGGGTCTCTTGGACAAAACGCAACAACTGTAATGCAAAATAATTCCTGAGGATATGCGTAGTTTGACCGACCGGGTGTTGGTTGTGCCTACCCCTCCTTTGTTGATCACTCTACAGTATTTTACTGCACTCTAATGGCGTGATTATCCAATCTCATCTTCTCAAGAGACATGACTCAGCTTTTCCTTTTCTCTCTTCTATTTCTTTCTTTCCCATGAATCCTACTCTTCTGAGGATTTATTACATGAGATCGTAAAGTTTTTCACCTGTTCTGTGTTCACAGAAGTTTTTGATATGATATCCTGATGTTGTAGGATACACACCCGACAATGTAATTCCTGTACACACCTCTATGCTAATTTTGCTTAACCTTCATGTATGTTATTTCATTGTTTATATTTTTGTAAACTAAATTTTCTTAATAAAAACGAATTAAACAAAAAAAAAAAAAAAAAATAAAAAATTCCAAATTTTTTTCTTTTAGGAATTTTAATCTTTTTTTTTTTTTGGGAGGAAACACCACTTTAAGAAGCAGCACAGCCTAAATACAAAACATAAATACAAAATAAAATAAAAAAAAAAATCCCAATAAGTGTGTATTGATTGGTTTGTGTAAAAGTTATAGGGGTCTACGAACTGGTGTGTGTAGATAGATAGATCAATATATACCCGAAAGCCGAGCCCTCTATTCATGCTTTAGCCTTAATGAAAGGAATGACATAAGCTGGAAATTCTGAAGTGCCAATTTCTCTTGTCCGCTTCCACCATAAACATGAAACTGGGGGAGTTTACCCGTCACAAAAGTAAAAATGCCAATAACCGCCTTCACAGTAGTAAAAATGCCAATAACCGCCTTCACAGTAGTAAAAATGTCAATAACCGCCTTCACGGTGGTGTTAATTGTTGGGGTCAGGTGATAACAGAAACACAAAGTTTGAATATAGCAGAGGGGCATCTCTAGGCAATGTCTTTGCTTTGGATAGATTGGGAAGGGTCGGACCCAGTCAAGTTTGTATTACTGTCTGCCTCCCCATTGGTACTGAGAAAGAAAGGGATAGGAAATCCAACATTTTCAAACTGACCCCAGAATGAGAGGTAAGGGTATATTTTACAATGGGAACAGCTGTGAGAATTGGATGTGGGTTCCACCGCAATCCAATTCGCATGACAGTAGATTGTGATCTGCTCTCAATGAAGCCAGTTCACACATCTCTGGAGCGTCCGCGTACGAATTGCACAGGAGTCCTGTGCGTCTTTGGCTCATTTTCAGGTCCGAATTCAGGCCAAATATCAGGCCTGATTAGTCTTTGAACTGGGGGGGGTCGACCAATATCGTTTTTTCAGCTGCCAATATTCTTTAGATTTAAACGTTTTTATTTTTACACTGTCCTTTTTCATTTTATTTTTTTCAATCACTTTTATTGCTGTCACAAGGAATGTAAACATCTTGTGAGTGTAATAGGTAGTGACAGGTACTCTTTATGGAGGGATCTGGGGTCTAGAAGACCTTAAACCCCTCCACTTAAAAAAGTTTTCAAAATGCCAAGATGGGCACTTTTGAATACTTTCTAATTAAAAAAAAAAAAAAAAAATTAAAATGACGCCTAGGATGAGAGAAATCCGTAAGTGAGGTCATGACAGAAAAAAGTGTACATAAAGAGAGGTAACCTTAAAGAGTTTAAGAAGATGTGGCTTCCCTGGATGGTAAAAATGAATGCCCTGGAGTGGAGGGCCTAATTTACAATGGCACTCTACCCAGGATGGAAGAAGAACAGTTAAGATTGGGAATAGGGGCATAAGAACCTATGTATGAACAAGCGGGGGTGGGGGAGGAGAGGGGGGTAAAGAAGAGGGAGGAAGGGAAAAGAAAAGAAAAAAAAAAAAATATATATAAAAGTTTAAGATCCAGCTAACTTGCACTTTTTTATAATTATTAAGAGTCTGTCAAATGTTGTGGGTTTTCTCTTTTTTGCTTATGTTTCTGATTTGAAGTGTCAAATAATTGTGAAAAATTGAATAAAGATTGAAATTATAAAAAAAAAAAAGTTTTTATTTTTACACTGTCCTTTTACATTTTTTTTTTTTAATCACTTTTATTGCGGTCACAAGGAATGTAAACATCTTGTGAGTGTAAAAGGTAGTGACAGGTTCCCTTTATGGAGGGATCTGGGGGTCTATAAGACCTCAAACCCCTCCACTTAAAAAAGTTTTCAACATGCCAAGATGGGCGCTTTTGAATACTTTCTAATTAAAAAATAATAATTTAAAATGCCGCCTAGGATGAGAGAAATCCGGAAGTGAGGTCATGACATTTCTTCCCGAGTTACTAGATCTGAGACCCAAACAAAGCAATCGGCTCCGTTCGGACATCCCCCTCCCGCTTCTTGTGATAACGGCCGAGAGGCTGCTTAGCCGCATCGGTTATTATTACAAGAAAGCCGACCATCTGCTCTAAAGAATGCAGCTGCAGGAATCACCCCGGTATAACCACTTAGCAACATCGATAAGTTTGTTACTGATAGCGATTCTTCAAAAGAAGTGGATATCGGCCACGCCCATAATCGGTCCACCCCTAGTTTGAACCCAGCCTAAGAGACAGGAAGCGAAGGTAAATTTACCCAACGGTACACAGAGCATAAAAATAACCGGGCATGGGTTTTAATCCCCCTTCACCTTTTAAAATACATTTGAACTGTGAACATTTTTCCTTTGTCATGTTTTATTGTTACTTCATATTTGGATAGAAAAGCAAAAATCTCTCTATTTTTATCATCGCTATCTAGAATGAATGAATGAATGTATATATACACACACACACTGGCTACTTTATTAGGTACACCTGTTCAATTTCTTGGTACCACAGATACCCAATTAGCCAATCACATGGCAGCAACTCAATTTAGACATCTAGACTTGGTAAAGATGACTTGCTGAAATTCAAACCGAGCATCAGAATGGGGGAAAAAAAAGGGGATTTTCCTGACTTTGAACGTGGAATGGTTGTTGGTTCCAGATGGGCTGCTCTGAGTATTTCAAAAGCTGCTGATCTACTGGGATTTTCACGCACAACCATCTCTAGGATTTACACAGAATGGTCTGAAAAATATCCAACGTGTGTGGAGATGTTTGGAGGAAAATGCCTTGTTGATGTCAGAGGAGAATGGGCAGACTGGTCCGAGATGATAGAAAGGCAACAGTAACTCAAATAACCACTCGTTACACTCAAGGTATGTGGAATAACATCTCTGAACGAACAACGCATCGAACCTTGAAGCAAATGGGCTACAGCAGCAGAAGACCACACCGGGTGCCACTCCTGTCAGGTAAGAACAGGAAACTGAGGCAACAATTAGCGCACAGGATCACCAAAATTGCACAATAGAAGATTGGAAAAATGTTGCCTGGTCTGACGAGTCCTGATTTCAGCTGCGACATTCAGATGGAGGGTCAGAATTTGATGGATCCACCCTGCCTTGTATCAATGGTTAAAACTGGTGGTGGTGTAATGGTGTGGGGGGGGGGGGGGGGGGATATTTTCTTGGCACACTTTGGGCCCCTTGGTATCAATTGAGCATCGTTTAAATGCCACGGCCTACCTGAGTATTATTGCTGACCATGCCCTCATCTTCTGATGGCTCCTTCCAGCAGGATAATGCACCATGTCACAAAGCTCCAATCATCTCAACACTGGACAATGAGGTCACTGTCCTCCAATGGCCTCCACACTCACCAGATCTCATCCAATAGAGACACTCACCAGATCTCATCCAATAGAGACACTCACCAGATCTCATCCAATAGAGACACTCACCAGATCTCATCCAATAGAGACACTCACCAGATCTCATCCAATAGAGCACCTTTGGGATGTGGTGGAGATTCATATGGTTGGATGGATGTGCAGCCAACAAATCTGCAGCAACTGCGTGATGCTATCATGTCAATATGGACCAAAATCTCTGCGGAATGTTTCAAAAAACATCTTGTTGAATCTATGCCAGGGAGAATTAAAGCGGTGTTCCACCCATTTAAAAGTCAGCAGCTACAAAAAGTGTAGCTGCTGACTTTTAATAAATTGAACACTGACCTGTCCCAGGCGCCCAGGCGCTGCGATTGGCTGGGCAATGTTCTTGGACCTGTGACGTGTCCCAGAAGATTTCAGGGGGGGGGGTGAACTTCCATCCAGCTCCGCGGAGTCCCGGGAGAAAGTCGGAGCTAGATGCCTCTAAAAAGAGGGTATCCACTCCCCCCCCCCCCAAAAAAAAAAAATGACATGTCAAATGTGGCATGTCAGGGGGTCACCATCACTTAAAGCAGAACTTCCATTTTTGGGTGGAACTCCGCTTTAAAGACAGTTCTGAAGGCTAAAGGGGCTCTAACCTGGTACTAGCAAGGTGTACCTAATAAAGTGACCGTTGAGTGTATATCATCTACAGTCTATTAATAACAATCTATTTATCTAATAAAAACAGAGATCCTCCATTTAAAAGATTTAGAGAGCTCTTTATTATATTTGACCCGGCTACGTCAATCGCCAGAATTTTTTTAGATTAAAATGGATACCCACCACTCACCCAGTATAATCTAATGGCACAGTATTAGGCTTGATTCACACTAAGGCCCCTTTCACACCTAAGCGTTTTTTCAGGCACTACAGCGCTAAAAATAGCGCCTGAAAAAAGCGGGTCCTTTAACTCCAGTGTGAAAGCCGGAGGGCTTTCACACTGGAGCGGTGCGCTAGCAGGACGGTAAAAAAAGTCCTGCTAGCAGCATATTTGGAGCGGTGAAGGAGCCGTGTATTCACCGCTCCTACCCATTGAAATCAATGGGATATGGCGGGGATACCGCCGACAAATCGCCGCTACAGCATACCGCGGCTAAAACTACTGTAAAGCAGCGCTAAATATAGCATTCCTTTACCGCCGCCCCCACCGCCCCAGTGTGAAACGTAATGCGTAATGCGTTTTTTGATGCCTTTTGCAGAAATGCAGGGAATTTTTTTTAACATGGGTCATGTATGGAACATATTCACATTAATGCATTTTTGTGCCTCTGCGTTTTTGGAAAGGGTCTGGGACTTTTTTCATGCAAAATGCAGCGTTTTGCATGTAATAGAAGTCAATGGACCTGCATCCAAAACGCAAGTACCGCGATTGGCATTTTTTTATTTTTTACTGTATATAGCTGGTTGCTAAGCAACCACAGTGTAAAAAATGAAAAATAAGAACCCAAAACGCGTCAAAAAACACGTGCCTAAAAACGCTCAAAAGCAACATGCATAGATGTGAATCGAACCTGTATATATATATATATATATATATATATATACACACACACACGCCTCCTGCATGTATCCATACTTTTCAAATGTCAACCCCTTTAGCAGTAGGAGCCCCACAAAACTCTGGAATCAGTGGGTGGGTCTCTTTGCGGGAGTGATTCTAACTATGGGGGGGGGGGGGGATGGGCTACCACTGACATGACAGCTATCACTGCTCCCGATGACAGGGAGCAGTAGATCTCTGTCATGACACAAGGCAGAACGGGGAAATGCCTTGTTTACATAGTCATCTCCCTGTTCTACCTCTCCACACTGCAATCGTGGGCCGCTGGCGAACATAGAGTTCCCGGGATCCAAAATGCGGCAAATTTAAAAGGGATGTACCTGTACGCCCATTTGCCTGCCTGTGCCATTCTGCCGATGTATATATGTGTGCGGCGGTCGGCAAGCGGTTAATTCCCTTGTGATTACTTAACCAGTTCCTGACTGGCGCACAACGATGTACGTTGGCAGAATGGCACGGCTGGTCAAATGGGCGTACCTGTACGTCCCATTAAATTTGCCGCCGTGCCATCGCGTGCGCACCGACCGGGAGCTCCGCGAGTCGGGTCGCGGGTCCCGCGGACTTAATCCCTGCGGGGATGCCGTAATCGTCTCACGGAGAGGAAGAACGGGGAGATGCTAATGTAAAAAAGCATCTCCCTGATCTGCCTAGTGACAGTGTGACTGATCAGCTCTCCGTGTGATCGGGAGCAGTGATCAATGATGCGTCACAGCTAGCCCATCCCCCCTACAGTTAGAAACTCTCCCCAGGACACACTTAACCCTACAGCACCACCTAGTGTTAACCCCTTCACTGACAGTCACATTTACACAGTAATCAATGTAATTTTAAATCGCACTGATCGCTGTATAAATGTGAATGGTCCCAAAATTGTCCGACGTGCCCGCCATAATGTTGCAGTCATGATAAACAAAAAAAAATAAAATAAAATTGCCGATCGCCGCCATTACTAATAAAAAAAAAAAAGATTTTTTTAATAAAAATGCCATAAAACTATCCCTATTTTGTAGACGCTATAACTTTTGCTCAAACCAATCAATAAACGCTTATTGCGATTTTTGTTACCAAAATATGTAGAAGAATACGTATCGGCCTAAACTGAGGAAAAAAAAATATTTTTTATATATTTTTGTGGGATATTTATTATAGCAAAAAGCAAAAAATAATGCGATTGTTTTGTTCAAAATTGTCGCTCAATTTTTGTTTATAGCGCAAAAAAAAAAAAACCGCAGAGGTGATCAAATACCAAAAGAAAGCTCTATTTATGGGGGAAAAATACGTCAATTTTGTTTGGGATCCACGTCGCACGACCGCGCAATTGTCAGTTAAAGCGACGCAGTGCCGAATCGCAAAAAGTGCTCTGGTCTTTGCCCAGCAAAATGGTCCTGGGCTTAAGTGGTTAAAAAAAAATGATCTGTGTGCACCAGAATACGTTCATAATAAAGAATCAATTGAATAGTTTTCAATTGCAATTTTTTTCACTCATTGATTATAATTTTTGTTTACATCAATAGCATGACACAATACCATGTTGTGTTGCAGCAATCTATATTTTAAAGAGGGAGTCCGGCGAAAAAAAATTTTTTTTAAAAGTCAGCAGCTACAAATACTGTAGCTGCTGACTTTTAAAATAATGACACTTACCTGTCACAGGGTCCAGTAATGTCGGCACCGTCCCTCGGTCCTCGGATGCTGCCGCCACCATCTTTGGTATGGGAATCAGGAAATGAAGCCGCAAGGCTTCACTTCCCGGTTCCCTACTGCGCACGTGCGAGTCGCGCAATGCAATAGGAATGCTCTGCGCTGTCTCTGGGACCCGTGTGTGTCCTGGCAGGCAGCACGGCGGGACAGGAAGAGGCATAGAATAGCTAATACAGCCCCAGGAGGTAGCCCGGGTCCTGACGGATTCTCTATTATATATTATAAAAAGTTCTCCAAGCAGTTAGTACCTAGATTATGCAAATACTTTAATGCAATAGGGATAAGTGAGAAATTTAGAGATGAGACACTTCTGGCACATATTACTCTGATTTTGAAGGAGGGGAAAGATCCGATGGCAGTGGAAAGCTACAGGCCAATTTCCTTACTAAACTCGGACATAAAGCTATTTGCAAAAATAATTGCCGAGAGATTGAAGTCATATCTGCCAGAATGGACCCATAATGATCAAGCTGGGTTTGTACAGGGGAGGGAAGGTAGAGATAATTCTCTGAAATCAATAATGCTGATCCAAGAAGCCGGTAGGAGGGGCGCGCCAACAGTCCTTATGTCAATTGACGCCGAAAAGGCCTTTGACCGGGTCAACTGGGTATTCCTGCTCGAAACATTGAGCTATATGGGACTGTGCGATAGGATGATGAAATGGATCGAGGCCCTTTATCAGCATCCGACAGCAAGAATAAGAGTCAACGGGACCCTGTCTTCTCCCCTCGACTTGTTTAACGGGACAAGACAGGGTTGCCCACTCTCTCCTCTCTTGTTTATAATTACCCTAGAACCCTTATTGTCAGCGATGCGCAACAATCCCGATATCCAGGGAATCCGAGTGGGCGATAGGGAGTACAAGGTATCGGCATTTGCGGACGACTTGTTGCTCTATATTTCCAACCCCAGAATATCAATTCCAATGGTTATGAAGGAATTAAAACAATACAGTAAATTGTCGAATTTCAAAGTTAATATGTCTAAATCCGAGATATTAAACTTAACCTTACCAACCCAAGACCAGAGCGCCCTACAGTCTAGATTTCAATTTAAATGGTGCAAAAACGAACTTAACTACCTGGGAATAAAATTAACGCCTCAAGTAGAGAACCTTTTTAACCACAATTACATTCCACTGATCAATAAAATTAAAAAGCAACTTAGAGGAATGCAATATAAAGCTCTTTCTTGGATTGGAAAGATAAACGCGGTCAAAATGTTCATTCTCCCCATATTCACTTATACCTGCCAAATGATCCCAATCTCTCTCCCTCAGTCACACTTGAAGAAAATAAAGTCAATAATAACAAAATTTATCTGGGCGGGTAAACGGGCGCGTATCGCATTTGACACACTAGTCAGAGAAAAACAAGATCTTAGGACGTGTTTTTTCAACAGCAAAAGACATACAGTCAGTAGAAATGTCCTATAAACTTCTAGCCAGGTTGTACGTAACTCCGCAAGGAGCGAACGCTTACAATGGAGATAATTCTCCAAACTGTTGGCGAGGGTGTGATGCAGTGGGGTCCTTCTAACACCTGTGGTGGAACTGCCCGAAAATAAAAAAATATTGGGAGCAAATAATAGAAATAATTTTTAACATAACACGAGTTAGGGTGAAGAAACTTCCATGGGTCTGTCTATTCCACGATATAGAGAGGGGAGAGGGACGGAACGCTAGAAATCTTATCCCTTATCTATTAAACGCAGCCAAAGCCTTAATCCCTTGCTACTGGAAATCTCACGAGATACCCTCAATGAAAGATTGGGTAGTGAGGGTGGAGAGGACAAGAATAATAGAACACTCACTATTCACCCTACAGAATTTAGAAAGAAAATACCAGGGGATATGGCAGCAATGGATTGAGTTTAGGGAAACAGAACAATACCTTAGGATAATGGAAGAAAATACTGTTGGAAATGGGGGGGGGGGGGGGGGGTGAGCGAGACGGGGTAGGCCTCTTTTTTTTTTTTTTTTTTTTGTGAGTTTGAAAAAAAAAAAAAAAGGAAGAGGCATAGACTCCGGTGGGAGTCTATGCCCAGAAGTGGGTTGCAAATACCTGTCTTAGACAGGTATCTGCATCCCCCTCCCTCCTGAAAGGTGTCAAATGTGACACCAGGGGGGGGGGGGGGTTCTGATGAGCGGAAGTTCCACTTTAGGGTGGAACCTCGCTTTAATTGACGATTAAGTAATTGTTTTTTGTGATTGTTTACAACTACTATATATCGATACCAAATGTCTGTGTGTACGGCCACCATTGTGTCCTCTGCCCTTCTCAGGTACCGGCCTATTTGCTGTGACGGCACGCTGGCTTTTCCTCCAGTCTCAGTGGAGGAGTTCAGTTGCCATGTAACAAGTAGTCAATAGACGGATGCAGAGGTCACTGGGAGTCGTAGTCACGTAGGATTCGTTACCAACTATCTGACATCACACACACACACAGGGGGGGGGGGGGGACAGAGATGACACACACACAGGGGGGGGGGGGGGGGGACAGAGATGACACACACAGGAGGGGGGCAGAGATGACACACACACACACAGGAGGGGGGGACAGAGATGACACACACACACACAGGAGGGGGGGGACATAGATGACACACACACACACAGGGGGGGGCAGAGATGACACACACACACACAGGGGGGGGCAGAGATGACACACACACACACAGGGGGGGGGACAGAGATGACACACACACACAGGGGGGGGCAGAGATGACACACACACACACACAGGGGGGGGACAGAGATGACACACACACACACAGGGGGGGAGGCAGAGATGACACACACACACACAGGGGGGAGGGGGGACAGAGATGACACACACACACACACACAGGGGGGGGGACAGAGATGACACACACACACACAGGGGGGGCAGAGATGACACACACACACACACACAGGAGGGGGGGACAGAGATGACACACACACACACACGAGGGGGGGGACAGAGATGACACACACACGAGGGGGGGACAGAGATGACACACACACAGGAGCGGGGGGACAGAGTTGACACACACACACACAGGAGGGGGGGACAGAGATGACACACACACGAGGGGGGGGGGGGGGGACAGAGATGACACACGCACACACACAAGGGGGGGGGGACAGGGGACTTGGTGCAAACCCACCAAGACATGGCCGTCCACCTAAACTGACAGGCCGGGAGAACATTAATCAGAGAAGAGACAAGAGGTCCATGGTAACTCTGGAGGATCTGCAGAGATCCACAGCTCTTTACCAAGATCGGGGTCATGCTGTCATTGCTATGTCATATTTGTCTTGCTTCATAACATAAATACATGTTAAAAAAAACAGTGGGCATGGATGGTGGGCTGCTTCGGTGGTACAGTGGGCCACTCGACTGGACTGGCCCCCCAGGCTTAAGGCTGTCAGCCCTCCCCTGGGTGTATGGGGGGGGGGGGGGGGGAGTGGTGAGGACTGTATGTATGGTGTATGGAGGGGGAGGGGTGAGAAGAACCCTTTGAAATCCTGACATACTAAGATCACAAAAACTTACTTTACAAGCTAGTCTGACACCGCGATCTTCGCACACTTTTCAAAAGAGCAGCAGGGAACGCAGGGGCTCTTCCTTCAACCTCACCTCCGTGTCCCTTCTTCAGCCAGCCAGAGGAGAGCACCCGGCAACATGGAGGCTCCGCCTCTGCGTCCCGTCGGCAGTACACTGAGCGGACGGAGGTGCGCTGCTGACACTGACAGTGCAGGGTGTAGATGGGGAGGCAGCAGGAGCAGATACCATTGCAGACCCAAACTCAGGGACACAGCCGTGGTGGCACAGCTTAGGCAATGCACGCCGCACAGGGAGCCACCGGCGGGTCTGAATAATGTGCCCGGGTCTCAGGCGGGCAGAGACCCAGACACATGTTTCAAAACCCGTACTGTCCAGGTGAATCCCGGATAGGTGGCAACCCTAGCTAAAAGTTTTTTTTTTTACATATGTACAGTATCTGCACAAATTTTCTATTATATTCAATCATAATATGTTTACTGCCCCTTTTACACGTTTTTTTCTTGCTCTGTTGACACCCGGAATGTTTACTGATTTCTTAGCCCACCTACATCGTGTAGCTGCAAAAATTCATACCGGTTTTCATATTTTCCTCTCTAAAGATCACATATTTCCAGAAGTATTTTTACAAACACTACAAGGACTTGTGCACTTATATTCACCACTTGCCGACTGCCGCACAACGATGTAATGTCGGCAGAATGGCTCAGCAGGCATATGGGCGTACCTGTACGTTCCTGCCTCCCAGCGGGCGGGGGGTCCGATCGGGATTCCCAGCGGGCGGGGCCCCCCACCCCCCCCTGGTGCCTGCGGTGGTCGGATTAGCTTCAGGAGCGATCCGTGCCGAGCCCCCCAAAGAAAATGTGTCTGCAGAAAGCGCGGATATAGGCGTGACACCCGTTATTATTGTCCTTCCTGTCCTGACAATCCTGGTCTTTGCATTGGTAAATGTTTTGAATGCTACCATACACTAGTGGAGTTTTAGTGTATGGTACAGCATTGCACGGACTAGGCACACTTTCACAGGGTCTCCCAAGATGCCATCGCATTTTGAGAGACCCGAACCTGGAACCGATCCGTTACAGTTACAAATAAAAGTGTAAAAAAAAAAAAGTAAAAAATAAAAACACAAAAAAAAAATAGTTGTCATTTTATTGTTCTTTCTCTATTCGCTCTATTGTTCTGCTATTTTTTTACTGTATTCTATTCTGCAATGTTTTATTTTGTTTTATTGTTAACCATTTTTTTGTTTTCAGGTACACTATTCAGCTGCATAGCGGATTTATTTATCTTGACAGCAAAAGCACTTGCTCCCACGATACATAAAGCCGTGACTCCAGCCCTGTCAGAGGTGATTTCACCACCGCAGTTAAAAAAAGAGCATATATGCCCGAAGCATGGGGGCAGCAGGGGCGGAGGAGCGATTTGCTCCTAACTTTTGCGGGCGGATGCCCCCATGCTTCGGCATATACAGTATATATTTTAGGCACAGGTTGCGTTTAAAAAATGTTTTATTTTTTACTGTTTTTTTTGTATTTGCTTTGCAGGTATGGTAAGTCTTAAGCCTTGTACACACGGTCGGACATTCCGACCACAAAATCTGTCGGATTTTTTCCGACGGATTTTGTCCGAAACTGGTGTTGCATACACACGGTCGGACAAAGTTGTCGGAAAATCCGATCGCTCGGAACGTGGTGACGTTCGTTGAGTACGACGGAACTACGTAGAGCAGGGGTGCCCAACCTTTTGAGGAGCGAGGGCCACTTTAGCGACTTGGTAACCGGTCGCGGGCCACAATGAGCGTAGCGGGCGGATGGCAGGTCTGTGTCCATTCTGCATATGTAGAGCAGACACAGATGCAGCCCGCTCTACCTTAAGGGCCCTCCTATCTGCCCAGACAGAAGGGGACAGATCCCCTTCTGTTTTTTAAGCAGATCGGATTGCAGATAGGCGTCTGTTTACATCTGCCGCTCTATAGAGGTGAATGGAGGGTCTGATCGGTTCTGCCTGTCTGTTTTTCAGGCGGACCCAATCGGACCGATCATGTGAAAGGGGACTAGGCTGCTTTCACACTGATGCACAGCGGTTTACCTGCTCCTCAACTGACCTCAATCTTCACTTCTTCCTCAGGATTCCTGCAGCTGGTTGCTGCTGTTCCCCAGGTGGTTATAACTGGTGGCTGCTGCTGGCTGTCCTTCAGGGCTGGTACTGCTGGCTGGTACTGCTGTTGGGTACTGCCTGCTGGTACTGCTGGCGGGTACTGGTACTGCTGGCGGGTACTGGTACTGGTGGCTGAAACTGCTTGCAGCTACTGGTACTGCTGGTGGGTGCTGATGGGTACTGGTGCTGCTGGTGGGTACTGGTGCTGCTGGTGGGTACTGGTGCTGCTGGTGGGTACTGGTACTGCTGACTGGTACTGGTACTGCTGACTGGTACTGGTACTGCTGACTAGTACTGGTACTGCTGACTGGTACTGGTGACTGGAACTGGTGGTTGGTACTGCTCGTGGGTACTGGTACTGCTGGCTGGTACTGGTACTGCTGGATGAAACTGCTTTCTGCTACTTGTACTGCTGGTGGGTACTGGTACTGCTGGTGGGTACTGGTACTGCTGGTGGGTACTGGTACTGCTGGTGGGTACTGGTGCTGCTGGTGGGTACTGCTGGTGGTTACTGGTGACTGGAACTGGTGGTTGGTGCTGCTGGTGGGTACTGGTACTGCTGACTGGAACTGGTGGCTAGTACTGGTGGTTGGTACTGCTGGTGGGTACTGGTACTGCTGGCTGGTACTTGTACTGATACTGCTGGCTGGTACTGGTATTGCTGGTGGGTACTGTTGGCTGGTACTGCTGGTGGGTACTGGTACTGCTGGCTGGTACTGCTGGTGGGTACTGGTACTGGTGGCGGGTACTGCTGGTGGGTACTGGTACTGCTGGTGGGTACTGGTACTGCTGGTGGGTACTGATACTGGTGACTGGTACTGGTGGCTAGTACAGCTGATGGGTACTGGTACTGGTGACTGGTACTGCTGGCTGGTACTGGTACTGCTGGCGGGTACTGATACTGGTGGCTAGTACTGCTGATGGGTACTGGTGGCGGGTACTGGTGACTGGTACTGCTGGTGGGTACTGGTGACTGGTACTGCTGGCTGGTACTGATACTGCTGGCGGGTACTGGTACTGCTGGCGGGTACTGGTACTGCTGGCGGGTACTGGTGGCTAGTACTGGTGGTGGGCACTGGTACTGCTGGCTGGTACTGGTGGTGGGTACCGGTACTGCTGGCTGGTACTGCTGGCGGGTACTGATACTGCTGGCGGGTACTGGTACTGCTGGCGGGTACTGGTGGTGGGCACTGGTACTGCTGGCTGGTACTGGTGGTGGGTACTGCTGGCGGGTACTGCTGGCGGGTACTGGTACTGCTGGCAGGTACTTCTGGCTGGTACTGCTGGTGGGTACTGGTACTTCTGGCTGGTACTGCTGGTGGGTACTGGTGACTGGTACTGCTGGTGGGTACTGGTAGTGGGTACTGGTACTTCTGATGGGTACTGGTACTGGCACTGCTGGCTCTGGCACTGCTGGCTGCTGTGAGATCTCAGGAACCATGCAGCTGCAGTACACATTCCTGTCACAGGCGGAGTGCATTTGATATCACTCCGCCTGTGAAGGAGCCGGCGCTATACAGGAAGCATCGGCTCTGCTTCCTTTAGCGGCGGCTCCGTTCTAGCTGATGCTCGGAGATGGCGGGTCGGGAGCCCGCGATCAGGGCTTCCCGACCCGCCATCTCAGGGCAAGACGTGGCGGGCCACCTCGTGGCCCGCGGGCCACGGGTTGGGCACCCCTGACGTAGAGGCTAGTAGCCAATAGCTTTGGTCTTGTACTTTTGATCTTAGCATGCGTGGCACTATGTCCGTCGAAATTCTCTACAAACGATCGGAAAAAGTCTGATCAGATTTTTTTGTCGGAAAATTTTAGATCCTGCCCTCAAATTTTTTCCTGAAAAAGTCTGATAGAGCCCACACACGATCGGATTTTCCAACAACATAATCCGATCGGACTTTTCCCGTCGGAATTTCCGACCGTGTGTACGGGGCATAACTGTTATACTGTAATGTTACTTTGTTTTGTTGTTATTTATCTTGGCAGCAACAGCGTTTGCTCCCACGATACATAAAGCCGTGACTCCAGCACCGTAGGAGGTGATTTCACCACCACAGTTAAAAACAAAATGGTGCATGTATGCCCATCATTAGAAGTGGGTGGATGAAGGGAGGTATTCTAATGGGGGGCATACCCACCGATCAAACTCTTTTTTTTTGTTCAGCCCACAGGCTACATGAAAAAAAGATTACAATATATGCCCAACAAGGACCAGCAACATACTGATATGTTGCTGGACTTTGAGTGGTTATACCAGAATGATGCCTGCAGGTTTAGGTATCATCTTGGTATCATTCTTTTCAGCCGGCGGTCATATAAAAGCAATCCTAGTGGCTAATTGGCTGCTAGACTGCTTTTACAAGCAGTGGAAGTGAACGACCCCCCTCCCACCGTCTTCCAATGGTTTTCTCTGGCTCTCCTGTCCCAACAGGGAACCCGAGAATGCAGCCAGTGGTTCCGCCAGCTGACCATAGAGCTGTTTAGAGACCAGAACGGCTCCAATCATATCTATGGCCTAAGAAGCCGGAAGCTACGAGCATTCCATGACTTTGGTTTCACCGGATATAAACAACGCCATTGGGAATTTGATCTTGGTGTGGGCAGATGCTTTGAGGGTAGAGGAGAGATCTAGAGTCTAATAGACCCCAATTTTTTCTAAAAAGCGTACCTGTCACTACCTATTGCTATCATGTATATGAGAATACCACATGTGTGAGACTTTTTGGGAGCCTAGCCGCGTACAGGACCCTGAAAACCAAGTACCGCATTAAGACCCCTTTCACACTGGAGGCATTTTTCAGGCGCTCTATCTCTATCCTCCGTTGTCCCCCTCCTCCTCTATCCTATATCTTCCATCTTCCTTCTCCTCTATCCTTTATCTTCCACTTTCCTCCTCTCTATCCTCCGTTGTCCCTCTCCCCCTCTATCCTCCATCTTCTTCCTCCTCTACCCTCTATCCTATAACCTTTATCTTCCATCTTCCTTCTCCTCCTCTATCCTATATCTTCCATCTTCCTCCCCCTCTATCATCCAGTGTCTCCCTCCTCCTCTATCCTTTTATCTTCCATTTTCCTCCTCCTCAAGCCTTCATCTTCCTCCTCCTAATCCTCCTCCCCCTCTATCCTCTATCCTCCTCCTCTTCTATCCTCTATACCTTATCCTCCATCTTCCATCTTTCTTCTCCTCTATCCTCCACCTCCAATATTCTATATCCTCCATCTTTCTTCTTTCTCCTCCTCTATCCTCCATCTTCCTCCTCCTTATCCTCCTCCCCCTCTATCCTCCATCTTCCTCCTCCTCTTTCCTATATCTTCCATCTTCCTCCTCCTCTATCCTCCATCTTTCTTCTTTCTCCTCCTCTAGCCTCCATCTTCCACCTCTATCCTCCATTGTACTCCTCTCTCTCTCTCTCTCCCTCTCTCTCCTCTCGCTCTTCCCTTGCTCTTTCTCGCTCTTTGCCTTTCTTTCTCTCTTGCTCTTCTCTTGTTCGCTCTTCCTCGCTCTTCTCTCTCTCTCTCGCTCGCTCTTCTCTCGTCAGCTCTTCCTCGTTAGCCTCTCGCTCTTCTCTCGTTAGCTCTTCCTTCGCTCTTCTCTCGTTAGCTCTTCCTTCGCTCTTCTCTCGTTAGCTCTTCCCTCGCTCTTCTCTCGTTAGCTCTTCCCTCGCTCTTCTCTCGTTAGCTCTTCCCTCGCTCTTCTCTCGTTAGCTCTTCCCTCGCTCTTCCCTTGGTTAGCTCTTCCCTTGCTCTTCTCTCGTTAGCTCTTCCTCGCTTGCTCTTCTCTCGTTAGCTCTTCCTCGCTCGCTCTTCTCACGTTAGCTCTTCCTTGCTCGCTCTTCTCACGTTAGCTTTTCCTCTCTCTTTGGATCTTCTCTCTCTCTCGCTCGCTCTTCATCTCTCTCGCTCTTATCTTTCACTCTTTCTTTCCTCGCTCACTCTTCTCTTGCTCACTCATCCTCGATTACTCTTGCTCGCTCTTCTCTTGTTATCTCTTCCTCGCTCGCTCTTCTCTCATTAGCTCTTCCTCTCTCACTTGCTCTTCCTCGCTCGCTCTTCTCTTGTTAGCTCTTCCTCGCTCACTCTTCTCTCGTTAGCGCTTCCTTCTCACGCTCGCTCTTCCCTCGCTCTTCTCTCGTTCACTCTTCCTCGCTCGCTCTTCTCTCGTTAGCTTTTCTCTCACTCTTCCTCGCTCGCTCTTCCTCACTCTTCTCTCGTTAGCTCTTCCCTGCTCTTCCTCGCTCGCTCTTCTCTAGTTAGCTCTTCGTCTCGCGCTCATTCTCCCCCCTCTCACACTATCTCTTTATATTTCTTACTTGGTTGCTCTTCGCTCACTCTTCCCTCGCTCTTCCTCTCTACCTCTCTCCCTTTCTCGCTCGCTCTTCCTCGCTGGCTCTTCCTCGATTACTCTTCTCTCGTTAGCTCTTCCTCTCTCGCTCTTCTCTCTCACTTTCTCTCTTTCTCGCTGGCTCTTCCTCGCTCGCTCTACCTCTCTCTCTCTCTCTCTCTTCCTCGCTCGCTCGTCTCTCATTAGCTCTTCCTCTCTCGCTCGTTCTCGCTCTCTCTCTTTTTTTATATGTCTTCCTTGGTCGCTCTTCTCTCTCTCTCTCTCTCTCTCTTCCTCGCTCGTTCTTCCTCCCCCTCTCTCTCTCCCCCCTCTATATCTCACTCTCTCTCTTCCTCGCTCGTTCTTCCTCCCCCTCTCTCTCTCCCCCCTCTATATCTCACTCTCGCTCTTCCCTCGCTCACTCTTCCTCGCTCACTCTTCTCTTGTTGGCTCTTCCTCTCTCGCTCGCTCTTCCCTCGCTCTCCTCTCCCCCTCCTGCTCTCTTCCTTGCTCGCTCTTACTCCCCCCCTCTCTCTCTCTCTCTCCCCCCTCTATATCTCACTCTTCCTCGCTAACTCTTCTCTCGTTAGCTCTTCCTCTCCTGCTCTTCCTCACTTGCATTTCTTTTGTTAGCTCTTCCTCTCTCGCTCGCATTTCTCTGTCGCTCGCTTTTCCTCGCACTTCTTACTCTCTCTTTATATTTCTTGGTCGCTCTTTGCTCGCTCTTCCCTCTCCCTCTCTCTCTCCCCCCTTTATATCTCGCACTTCCCTTGCTCGCTCTAACTCGCTCTTCTTTCTTTAGCTCTCTCTCTCTCTCTCTCCCCCTCTCTCTCTCTCTCCCCTCTCTCTCCTCTCTTCTCCCCCCCCACTCTCTCTCTCTCTCCCCCCCCCTCTCTCTCTCTCTCTCCCCCTCTCTCTCTCTCCCCCCGCTCTCTCCCCCCTCTCTCTCTCCCCCCCTCTCTCCCCCCCTCTCTCTCTCTCCCCTCTCTCTCTCTCCCCCCTCTCTCTCTCTCCCCCTCTCTCTCCCCCCTCTCTCTCTCCCCCTCTCTCTCTCGCCCCCCCTCTCTCTCTCTCTCGCTGTAAAAATATTTTTAATTGTATAATTTTTAAATTATATTTTTACTGTTTTAATGCTTTTTATTTTCTATTTAATTTTTATTAAATGTTGCTTCTTTTTTTTATATATATACAGTGCCTTGCGAAAGTATTCGGCCCCTTTGAACTTTTCAACCTTTTGCCACATTTCAGGCTTCAAACATAAAGATATAAAATTTACATTTTTTGTGAAGAATCACCAACAAGTGGGACACAATTGTGAAGTGGAACGAAATCTATTGGATATTTTAAACTTTTTTAGAAAATAAAAAACTGAAAAGTGGTGCGTGCAAAATTATTCGGCCCCTTTACTTTCAGTGCAGCAAACTCACTCCAGAAGTTCAGCGAGGATCTCTGAATGATCCAATGTTGTCCTAAATGACTGA
Source organism: Lithobates sylvaticus (assembly GCA_028564925.1). Classification (NCBI taxonomy): domain Eukaryota; kingdom Metazoa; phylum Chordata; class Amphibia; order Anura; family Ranidae; genus Lithobates; species Lithobates sylvaticus. The sequence continues at coordinate 31,869,073 of CM053031.1, forward strand.
TGGTGATAAATAGAATCCACCTGTGTGTAATCAAGTCTCTGTATAAATGCACCTGCTCTGTGATAGTCTCAGGGTTCTGTTGAAAGCGCAGAGAGCATCATGAAGACCAAGGAACACACCAGGCAGGTCCGTAATACTGTTGTGGAGAAGTTTAAAGCCAGATTTGGATACCAAAAGATTTCCCAAGCTTTAAACATCCCAAGGAGCACTGTGCAAGCGATCATTTTGAAATGGAAGGAGTATCAGACCACTGCAAATCTACCAAGACCTGGCTGTCCCTCTAAACTTTCAGCTCAGACAAGGAGAAGACTGATCAGAGATGCAGCCAAGAGGCCCATGATCACTCTGGATGAACTGCAGAGAACTACAGCTGAGGTGGGAGAGTCTGTCCATAGGACAACAATCAGTCGTACACTGCACAAATCTGCCCTTTATGGAAGAGTGGCAAGAAGAAAGACATTTCTCAAAGATATCCATAAAAAGTCTTGTCTAAAGTTCGCCACAAGCCACCTGGGAGACACACCAAACATGTGGAAGAAGGTGCTCTGGTCCGATGAAACCAAAATCAAACTTTTTGGCCACAATGCAAAACGATATGTTTGGCGTAAAAGCAACACAGCTCATCACCCTCAACACACCATCCCCACTGTCAAACATGTTGGTGGCAGCATCATGGTTTGGGCCTGCTTTTCTTCAGCAGGGACAGGGAAGATGGTTAAAATTGAGGGGAAGATGGATGCAGCCAAATACAGGACCATTCTGGATGAAAACCTGTTGGAGTCTGCAAAAGACCTGAAACTGGGACGGAGATTTATCTTCCAACAAGACAGTGATCCCAAACATACAGCAAAATCTACAAAGGAATGGTTCACAAATAAACGTATCCAGGTGTTAGAATGGCCAAGTCAAAGTCCAGACCTAAATCCAATAGAGAATCTGTGGAAAGAGCTGAAAACTGCTGTTCACAAACGCTCTCCATCCAACCTCACTGAGCTCGAGCTGTTTTGCAAGGAAGAATGGGCAAGAATTTCAGTCTCTCGATGTGCAAAACTGATAGAGACATACCCCAAGCGACTTGCAGCTGAAATCGCAGCAAAAAGTGTCTCTACAAAGTATTAACGCAAGGGGGGCCGAATAATTTTGCACGCACCACTTTTCATTTTTTTATTAGTTAAAAAAGTTTAAAAAATCCAATAGATTTCGTTCCACTTCACAATTGTGTCCCACTTGTTGGTGATTCTTCACAAAAAATTAAAATTTTATATCTTTATGTTTGAAGCCTGAAATGTGGCAAAAGGTTGAAAAGTTCAAGGGGGCCGAATACTTTCGCAAGGCACGGTATATATATATATATATAATTTTCATTTTTGAATTGTAAGTGTGAAGGAATGTAATATACATACTGATAATTAGAAAATGTCTATTTGCTTATGTGTATACATGTTTCTATGCAACTCCTTACTTATTATGTAGTATACAGATTGGCTTTCTGTTTGGGACTAAAGATGGCGTCTATACCCTCCATCCCACGCATTAGAAGAATGCAGAACGTCACGACATAACCAGCTTCAACCACACTTCAAGCATCAATTTTTTCCATTTCTCTTGTATTTTAACCAATGAGATGTACCTATTAGACTGACATAGCAATGACGTATCTTTCTGTATAAAATATTGATACTGCCCAGAAATAAATTAGAAGTTAGAAGTAACCGAGCTGAACGCTGTCTCAGAGAGTGTTTTCTTCTAATGTGCATGCACATTTATACTTTTTAATTAGAAACAGCAGCAGATAACCTTTAACTAGATTGTAGTTCTTATCCATTTCATAAGTAATCTTTATGTAAAATTGTAATAAACGTATTAACATATTTTAAGATTGTGTCTGTCTTTGTATTTTTATGTTATTATCATTACATTTCAATGAAAAAATATTAAATGAATTAAAAAAATAAATAAAAATTTAATTTAATAACATTTTTAATAAATATATATAAAAAAATGTGTGTGTGTATATGTATATATATATATATATATATATATATAAATATATATATAATTTAATATCTACAAAAACTGCCTGTCAGATCCCATAAGCCGGAATAGTCGAAGTCAATGGGGCTCGAACCTGCAAAATGCAAAGTTCTCACTGAAGGCTTATATGCAAGTTCTTTGCCATAAAAAGTGTATAGGGACCTGGGTCCTGCCCCAGGGGACATGTATCAATTGGAAAAAATGTTTTTAACCACTTGCCTACTGTGCACTTAAACACCCTTCCTGCCCAGACCAATTTTCAGCTTTCAGCGCTCGCGCACTTTCAGTGACAATTGCGCGGTCATGCAATGCTGTAACCAAATGAATTTTTTATCAGTTTGTTCGCACAAATAGAGCTTTAGTTTGGTGGTATTTATTCGCGACTCCGTTTTTTATTTTTTGCGATATAAGCGAAAACATAGCGGAAATTTTGAAAAAAAAACAATATTTTCTCCTTTCTTTTTTAAAAGAAATCCAATAAAATCAAATTTTGTCATAAATTTAAGCCAAAATGTATTCTGCTACATGTTTTTTGTAAAAAAAATTCCGTTAAGTGTATAATAATTGGTTCGCGTGATCACGGACATATGTACGCAAATGATCATGTAAAAGGGGTGTGCAGGTGATCACGGACATATGTGTGCAGATAATCATTGGCACATGTGATTTTAGTGGGACATATGTGAGGGACATGTGTTTTTTATTATTTAGGGACATGTGTGTTTTGGGGACATGTGTGTTTTGGGGACATGTGTGTTTTACTGTGGGGACATGTGTGTCTTACTGTGGGGACATGTGTGTTTTACTGTGGGGACGTGTGTTTTACTATGGGGGGACCCTAGACTGGTGATCAGTGAGTAAAAAAACATCTCATACTCACTGATCACCAGCCGGCTGCAGCGATCCGCTCTCCTCTCCTCACCGACGACTTCCGTGTGAGGAGAGGAGGGCCGATTGCCTAGCAACCGGCTGTTTGTTTACATCACATGACAGCCGTGATTCGTCACGGCCGTCATGTGATCAGGAGGGCCAATCACCGTGCCCTCCTGCCGATTCGAGATGCGCCGTGTCCGGATGACACAGCCGCATCGGGATCGCGCCGCTGCGCGGGTACGCGCGCTCGCGATCCCTCTACTTCTGAAGGACGTTCCTGAACGTCCTATCAGAAGTAGACGGCTCCCACCCGGCCGTATATCTACATTGGCCGGGTGGGAAGTGGTTAAAGAGGCAGTTTTTGCAGTAATTTTAAAAATGAAAAATTAATTTAAATATCGTGCCCGGGGGGTGTCTATAGTATGCCTGTAAAGTAGCGCACCTTTCCCATGTTTATTACTGTACTGCAGCAAAATGACATTTCTAAAGGAAAAAATTTTACTCAAAATTGCTTGCGGCTGTAATATATTGCCGGTTCCCGATGTTCTGCCGAATAATGCCTCCCGTCGAAAAATGCATGCGCAGTACGGATTAATTTTCTGACGGGAGACAAGCCACAGGGATTTGCCAGTGGAAGAAAAATCCAATAATCTGGGAGAAGAGACACCCTCTAAGCGGAAGCATTCTCTTTTCCTCCTCATCTGCTACCTCTTCCCTATCACTGCTCCTACTCTCTCCCATAGCAGCGGGGCTCTGTCCATAACCTACTCCGACCCTGTGGCGCACCAAATGGCGTATAAACTAGGGTGACCAGACATCCCCGGTTTCCGGGGACAGTCCCCGGATTGAGCACACTGTCCCCGAACCAAGTCTGTCCCCAGTTTTGTCCCCGGATTGGATTTGGACAGGAGCTGGGGCAATTTCAAAGACAGTCAGTGCAGAATAAAAAAAAGAATCGGAATTACAATATAACTGCCCAAATCTTTTGTGATTTCAACGTTCAATGAGAGATGCCATCCTCCCCAAGATGGAGCTCATAGCAGGAGACAATTTAGTCCTTAACCACTTCCCACCCGGCCGTCTACTTCTGAATGGACGCTCCGGAACGTCCTTCAGAAGTAGAGGGATCGCGCGCGCAGCGGCGCGATCCCGATGCGGCCGTGTCACCCGGACACGGCGCATCTCGGATCGGCAGGAGGGCTCGGTGATTGGCCCTCCTGATCACATGGCGGTCGTGTCGAATCACAGCCGTCATGTGATGTAAACAAACAGCCGGTTGCTAGGCAATCGGCTCTCCTCTCCTCACACGGAAGTCGTCGGTGAGGAGAGGAGAGCGGATTGCTGCAGCCGGCTGGTGATCAGTGAGTATTAGCTGTTTTTTTTACAGCTTTTTACTCACTGATCACCAGTGTAGTGTCCCCACAGTAAAACACACATGTCCCCACAGTAAAACACACATGTCCCCAAAACACACATGTCCCCAAATATGTCCCAGTAAAATAACATGTGCCAATGATTATCTGCACACATATGTCCGTGATCACCTGCACACATCTGTACATGATCATTTGCGTACATATGTCCGTGATCACGCGAACCAATTATTATACACTTAACGGAATTTTTTTTTACAAAAAACATGTAGCAGAATACATTTTGGCTTAAATTTATGACAAAATTTGATTTTATTGGATTTCTTTTAAAAAAGAAAGGAGAAAATATTGTTTTTTTTCAAAATTTCCGCTATGTTTTCGCTTATATTGCAAAAAATAAAAACGGAGTCGCGAATAAATACCACCAAACTAAAGCTCTATTTGTGCGAACAAAATGATAACAAATTCATTTGGTTACAGCATTGCATGACCGCGCAATTGTCACTGAAAGTGCGAGAGCGCTGAAAGCTGAAAATTGGTCTGGGCAGGAAGGGTGTTTAAGTGCACAGTAAGCAAGTGGTTAACCACTTGCCACCCGCTCTATTGTAAAAAGACGTCGGCAAAGTGGTTTTAAAATCCTGACCGGACGTCATATGACGTCCTCAGGATTTTGAGCCCCCGGGGGCACGCATCGCGGCAATCGTTGTTGCGGGGTGTCTGACACCCCGCAACTACGATCTTGGTAAAGAGTCTCTGACGGAGACTCTTTACCATGTGATCAGCCGTGTCCAATCACGGCTGATCACAGTGTAAATAGGAAGAGCCGGTGATCGGCTTTTCCTCACTCGCGTCTGTCAGACGCGAGTAAAGGAGAGCCGATCGGCTGCTCCTCTGATGGGGGGGGTCTGTGCTGATCGATTATCAGTGCAGCCCCCCCGAGGATGCCCACACTGGACCACCAGGGACGCCATCAGACCACCAGGGATGCCCAGCACCAGGTATGCCACCCTAGACCACCAGGGATGACACACAGTGCCCACAATGGGCATCACTGATTGGCATGCATTATTGTTTGGCACTGATTGGCATCCATCAGTACAAAACAATGCCGCCTATCAGTGCCTATCCGTGCCACCTATCAGTGCCCATCCATGCCGCCTATCAGTGCCCATCCATGCTCATCCGTGCCACCTATCCATGCCCATCTGTGCCGCCTATCCATGCCCATCCATGCCGCCTATCCATGCCAATCCGTGCCAGCTATCAGTGCCAATTTGTGCCACCTATCAGTGTCCATCCGTGTCGCCCATCAGTGCCACCTATCAGTGCTGCCTATCAGTGTCACATATCAGTGCCGCCTATCAGTGTCACCTCATCAGTGCCACTTCATTGGTGCCACCTCATCGGTGCCCATCAGTGCCGCCTTATCAGTGCCTGTGAGTGCAGCCCCATCAGTGAAGGAGAAAACTTATTTATTTACAAAGTTTTGAAACTGAAACAAAAAAAAAAACATTTTTTTTTCAAAATTTTCGGTCATTTTTTATTTGTTTAGCAAAAAATAAAAACCGTAGAGGTGATCAAATACCACCAAAAGAAAGCTCTATTTATGGGAAAATTATAAAAATTTAATTTAGGTACAGTGTAGCATGATCGCGCAATTGTCATTCAAAGTGCGACAGCACTGAAAGCTTAAAATTGGTCTGGGCAGGAAGGTGTATTAAGTGCCCTGTATTGAAGTCTCCTGGCAGCCTGAGGAAAGAACATAGTGCTACCTTCAGGTGGGCAGACAACCAGTGCCTCACATCGCTGCACCCTGTAAAAGTGTGCTGTATGGCCAGTATAAGTAGAGTTGCCACCTCATCCCTTTAAACCCGAACAAATATTAATTACACAAGTTCTGAGGCTAATTTAATGCGGATAAGTGAGTTTAATTACCACGGCTGGGCACAATGGCACAGCTGGGCTAAACGACGTTATGTAATGTCGCTTCGCCCTGAGGACACTAGTGGCGTGCACGCTGCTCGCCCCAGGAGCCGATGCGAGTGCCCCGTGGTCGCGATCACCTCCGGGCTCCCGCGATCGCTGATTACACACCGAGAATCGGGATCTGTGTGTGTAAACACACAGTTTCCGGTTCTCTGAGGGGAGAAGAGACTGATTGTCTGTTCATACAAAGTATGTACAGCGATTTGTCATCTGTCCTAGACAGCACCGCCCCCTTCAGTTAGAACACACTGAGGGAAAACAATTAACCCCTTGATCGCCCCCTAGTGTTAACCCCTTCCCTGCCAGTGACATTTTTACAGTAATCAGTGCATTTTTTTAGCACTGATCGCTGTATAAATGCCAATGGTCCCAAAAATGTGTCAAAAGTGTCCGATGTGTCCGCCATAATGTCGCAGTCCCGATAAAAATCGCAGATCGCCGCCATTACTAGTAAAAAAAAAATAATAATAAAAATGCCATAAAACTAACCCCTATTTTGTAGACGCTATAACTTTTGCGCAAACCAATCAATATGTATGCTTACTGCAATTTTTTTCTACTAAATATATGTAGAAGAATACATATCGGCCTTAACTGAGGAAAGAAAATGTTTTATATCTTTTTGGGGGATATTTATTATAGCAAAAAGTTAAAAATATTGTGTTTTTTTCAAAATTGACACTCTTTTATTGTTTATAGCGCAAAAAAATAAAAAAACGCAGAGGTGATCAAATGCCACCAAAAAAAAGCTCTATTTGTGGGGAAAAAAAGGATGTCAATTTTGTTTGGGCGCAATGTTGCATGACCGCGCAATTGTCAGTTAAAGCGACGCAGTGCCGAGTTGCAAAAAGTGCTCTGGTCAGGAAGGGGGTAACATCTTCCGGGGCTGAAGCGGTTAATCTGCCAAAGAACCTGTGTAATTAATATGTGTTTGGTTTTAAAGGGATGAGGTGGCAACTCTAAGTATAAGGGTAGACTGGGCAAGGAGGCAAGGGGCATTTGGCCTAGGGTTGCCACCTTTTCTTCAAGCCAAGCCCAAACACTTTTGCTTGTGGCACAGGGCAATTCAGTTTAATTTTTTTTGCAGTAAACACTATAGGATTATAAAAGACCTGGGAAACGTTTGGGTGCCCCAAGGAGGGAAGTAATGTAGCGCACAGAGCGTGTCAGTGGGTGTGGCCAAATTGCTATTGCTGACATCATCACCCCACCCTTCAGTGATGCCAAACCTGCGACAGAAGACCGGGCCAACGCTAGTAAAAGAGCTGGAAGAAGAAAGCAGAGGCCCGGCAAGAAGAACCGAAGAGCGGGACAAGACCCCCGAAGTCGGAAGAAGACCCCCGGACGGCAATGAAGGAGAAAGCCGGGCTCCTCCACTAGTAAAAGAGCTAGTAGAAGATAGTGGAGGAGTCCGGCGAGAAGACCCCCGAAGACGGAAGAAGAGAAGACCCCCAGAGCTGTCTAATAAAGTATTTTAAAAACCTGTGTTGTGTTTTTTTTATGTACACTTTTTTTCCCCAGGTGAATGGGTAGGGGTACATGGTAAACCATACTCATTTACATAGGGTGGGGGGCGGGATCTGGGGGCCCCCTTATTGAAGGGGGCTCCCGGATTCCAATAAGCCCCCTGCCCAAAGACCCCGACAACCAACGGCCAGGGTTGTCTGGAAGAGGCCTCATCAACATGGGGACAAGGTGCTTTGGGCTGGGGGGGGGGGCCCCTTTCCCCAAAGCACCCCCCATGTTGAGGGCACACGGCCTGGTACGGCTCAAGAGGGGGGGGCGCTCGCTCGTCCCCACCCGCGGACTAGCACACAGACGGCTGGATTGTCCGCTGGACTGCCGAGTCCGCCGGATAATTTTGAGTCAAAACTTCTTTCTAAGTCCGCCGGAAAGTCTGATCGCGTGTACGCGGCATAGGGCAGAGGAGGGTGTCAGTAGGGCAGAGGACAGTGTCAGTAGGGCAGAGGACAGTGTCAGTAGGGCAGAGGACAGTGTCAGTAGGGCAGAGGACAGTGTCAGTAAAGCAGTGGACATGTCAATAGGACAGAGGACAGAGTCAGTAGGGTAGAGGAGGGTGTCAGTAGGGCAGTGGACATGTCAGTAGGGCAGCAGATGGTGTCAGTAAAGCAGTGGACATTTCTTTCTAAGTCTGCCGGAAAGTCTGATTGTGTGTATGCGGCATAGGGCAGAAGAGGGTGTCAGTAGGGCAGATGAGGGTGTCAGTAGGACAGAGGAAAGTGTCAGTAAAGTAGTGGACATGTCAATAGGACAGAGGACAGTGTCAGTAAAGTAGTGGACATGTCAATAGGACAGAGGACAGTGTCAGTAGGGTAGAGGAGGGTGTCAGTAGGGCAGTGGACATGTCAGTAGGGCAGTGGATGATATCAGTCAGTAGAGTGGCGAGCAGTGTCAGTAGGGCAGTGGACATGTCAGTAGGGCAGCAGATGGTGTCAGTAAAGCAGTGGACATGTCAGTAGGGCAGTGGATGATATCAGTCAGAGTGGCGAGCAGTGTCAGTAGAGTGTTGAATAGTGTCAGTAGAGCAGAGGTTGATGTCAGTAGTCTTCTTTTTTCATTTATATTTTTATAATATTTTTTTTTACAATTTTTTTTTATTTTTACAGTTATATTTTTTATTATGTTTACAATATTTTTTGCAGCCCTGTTTGGGGTTTTGGTGAAATATCTTGGGTCTAAACAGATCCCTGATCTCTCACTTTTGAGACAGAGAAAGGAGATTGAGGACAGCCTACAAGCTCCATCTCTGTGGCCTCAGCTGCACAGAATGGATGAACGACAAGAGCTCTGCACAGTCTCCCTGTTCATTCACAAATGGAAGCATACCTAACACAGTTTACTATGCTTCAGTTATGAATGAACACATTGAGTGATCACTACTGATTAGTACTGGAGAGCCCCTAACCTAGTACTCAGTAGTCAGCTTTTTAAAAGTTATTAGAGATGCAAGCATTCAGACTGATGGTTCCCAAAAAAAGTGTCAAAAGTGTCAGTTAGGTGTTTTATTTTTCCGCTTCAATATCTCAGTATAAGTGGCTGATCGCCACCATTACTTGTAAAAAAATAAAATAAATATTCCATAAATATATTCCAAAGTTTGTAGACGCTATAACTTTTGCGCAAACCATATAGACATGTGCACTGACAAAAAATGTGTTTGTTTTTGTTTCATTCGCTTTTATTGCTTTTTTCGGAAATTCGAAAATTCAGAATTCGGAAATCCGAAAATTTGGATTTTCAAATTTCCGAATTTCAAATTTCCGAATTTCAAATTCAGAATTTTGAATTTCCGAATTTTTTAATTCAGAATTTCTGGATTTTTTTCTTGAAAATCTGCACTTGCTAAACCGCTGTGCGAATATCGTGCGCAGGGCCGGACTGGCCTACCGGGATACCGGGATATTTCCCGGTAGGCTGCCTGCCCTGGGGCCGTTTTGCGGCTACAGTGCTCCCCTGTCTCCACTCTCATGCGCCTGTAATCTCGGAGCTGGCCGGGTCAGTGTTCTGCGGCCGCGCACCGCGCTGTAACATGGCCCCGCCCCCCTAGAACGGCTCGTGTGATAGTATCTAGAATCAGTGTTCCACCTATCACACAGCCGGTCTGCGGGGGGGCGGGACCGTGTTACAGCGCGGTGCGCGGCCGCAGAACACTGACCCGGCCAGCTCCGAGATCACAGGAGGAGAGATGGCTGTGAGTACTACTCAGTACAGCCCTAACTGTGTGCCTGGATAGGGGATCAGCGGGGGCAGCATATAGAGGAGATTAGCTTTCTATATTCCTCCATGCAGCCGCTGAATGCTTGGAGGAGGGAGAGGAGGAGAATAAAGCATTCAGCGGCTGCATGGAGGAATATAGAAAGCTAATTTCCTCTATATGCCGCCTCCTGCTGATCCCCCTATCCAAATTATTTTACTGCCCCCCCCCCAGTTCTCCTTGTGCTCCCCCCCAGTGCTCTCCTCCCCCACCACACTCTCCACTGTCTCCAGCCCCCCCAGTTCTCTCAACCCCTGTTATTTCTGCCTCCCCTGCTCTCCAGGTCCTTGTCTAGCCCCCACCCCAGTGGTCTCCACCCCCACAGTGCTCTCCAGCCCCCCACCCCCCACAGTGCTGTCCAGCCCCCCCCATGCTCCCCACCCCCCACAGTGGTCTCAAGCCCCCCACCCCCCAAAGTGCTGTCCAGCCCCCCCGTGCTCCCCACCCCCACAGTGCTTTCCAGCCCCCACCCCAGTGTTCTCCCCACCCCCCCACACCCCCCACAGTGCTGTCCAGCCCCCACCCCATTGCTCTCCATCCCCCACAGTGCTCTCCAGCCCCCCCAGCCCCCACCCCCCACAGTGCTGTCCAGCCCCCCCCCCATGCTCCCCACCCCCCACAGTGGTCTCAAGCCCCCCCCCCCACCCCCCACAGTGCTGTCCAGCCCCCCCTGTGCTCCCCACCCCCACAGTGCTGTCCAGCCCCCACCCCATTGCTCTCCACCCCCCACAGTGCTCTCCAGCCCCCCCACCCCTGTTCTTTCTACCCCCGATGCTCTCCAGGTCTCCCCATCATTCTCCAGCCCCCACCCCAGTGCTCTCCACCCCCCACAGTGCTCTTCAGCCCCCCCATGCTCCCCAGCCCCCCGTGCTCCCCACCCTTGTTCTTTCTGCCCCCGGTGCTCTCCGACTCCAGCCCCCCCCCCCCCCACAGTGCTGTCCAGCCCCCGTGCTCCCCACCCCTGTTCTTTCTGCCCCCTGTGCTCTCCAGCTCTCCCCATCAGTCTCTAGCTCCCACCACAGTGCTCTCCACCCCCCACATTGCTCTCCAGCCCCCTGTGCTCCCCACCCCCACAGTGCTCTCTAGCCCCCCTGTGCTCCCCACCCCTCACAGTGCTGTCCAGCCCCCCCGTGCTCCCCACCCCTCACAGTGCTGTCCAGCCCCCGTGCTCCCCACCCCTGTTCTTTCTGCCCCCAGTGCTCTCCAGCTCTCCCCATCAGTCTCTATCTCCCACCACAGTGCTCTCCACCCCCCACATTGCTCTCCAGCCCCCTGTGCTCCCCACCCCCACAGTGCTCTCTAGCCCCCCTGTGCTCCCCACCCCTCACAGTGCTGTCCAGCCCCCCCCCGTGCTCCCCACCCCTCACAGTGCTGTCCAGCCCCCGTGCTCCCCACCCCTGTTCTGTCTGCCCCCAGTGCTCTCCAGCTCTCCCATCAGTCTCCAGATCCCACCACAGTGCTCCCCACCCCCACAGTGCTCTCCAGCCCCCACCCCAGTGCTCTTCAGCACCCCCGTGTGTATATATATATATATATGTATAAAGCCCTATGTGATTTCATATCTGTCTTTTATGTATATAATACAGTCTTCAAATGTGCTTTAAAATGTCTGGTTTTCCCTTTCATGAACCAGAAAATAATGACGTTATGTTGTTGCGCTGGTATAATAATGCTGTGGGGCTGGTATGAAATTTTTTCCAGGGCTGAATTTTATTCCCAGTCCGGCCCTGATCGTGCGACACAAAAATTGCAACAAGGAACATTTTACTCTCCAGGGCCTTTGCTTTCAGATAATATCTCATGTTTGGGGCTCCTAAGCCATTTTCTAGATAAATAAAATGCTGATTTTTAATGTGTGGGGTTGTCAGAGTGAGAGGTCAGCGTTGTCTTCGGCAGGAAGTGGTTAATAATAGAAAGCAGCTAATAATAGATAATAACAATAATAAATGATTCTCATTGGCCACTGAGGACAGCTGTGATTGGAGGATACTTGGTGTGGTATGAAGGAAATGTACGGAAATAAACCGGCGTCTGTCTCCATGACAACAAGCTAGGGGGCGTGCCTCTTCTAGGACTTCGCACCGAGGCATAATCTATTTCTCTGGGTGTGACTTCTACACCGCCCCGCCCTTTGGGGGGCGTTCCCGGATACCCTGTCAGCGCTGAGGGGGGTGTACGTACGGCGTGATGACGTCTTGTTGGTTCTGTCCGCTTCGTCATCGCTGTGTGTCCGAATCGCCGTGATAGGAATCGGGGGAGGGAGCTCGCCAGGCCGGGGACATGCTGTGGTTTCAGGGCTCCATCCCGGAGGCCATAGCCGCGGCCAAGGAGAAGCGCTCCATCTTCGTCGTCTTTGTGGCGGGTGAGAAGCGTGTGTCTGACTGGTGGGGGTGCAAGTCTCAGTGTGGACTGCCGGGGCACTTCCGGGACAAATGACAGAGAAACACGGGGTGTCCCAGACTAGGACCGAGAGAGGAGAGAGAGACCTGGGTCAAGGAGAGAGAGGGAGAGACCGGGGTCCGGGGAGGGAGAGACCGGGGTCCGGGAGGGAGAGACCGGGGTCCGGGAGGGAGAGACTGGGGTCCGGGGGGAGAGGGAGGGAGGGTCCGGGAGAGACCGGGGTCCGGGAGGGAGAGACCGGGGTCCGGGAGGGAGAGACCGGGGTCCGGGAGAGGGAGGGATAGACCGGGGTCCGGGAGGGAGAGACCGGGGTCCGGGAGAGAGAGGGAGAGACCGGGAGAGGGAGGGAGAGACCGGGAGAGGGAGGGAGAGACCGGGCTCCGGGAGAGGGAGGGAGAGACCGAGGGAGGGAGGGACCGGGGGAGAGGGGGGGAGAGACCGGGGGAGAGGAAGGGAGAGACCGGGGGAGAGGAAGGGAGAGACTGGGGGAGAGGAAGGGAGGGTCCGGGAGACCGGGGTCCGGGATAGAGAGACCGGGGTCCGGAAGGGAGAGACCGGGGTCCGGGAAGGGAGAGACCGGGGTCCGGAAGGGAGAGACCGGGGTCCGGAAGGGAGAGACCGGGGTCCGGGAGGGAGAGACCGGGGTCCGGGAGAGGGAGGGAGAGACCGGGGTCCGGGAGAGATAGACCGGGGTCCGGGAGAGATAGACCGGGCTCCGGGAGGGAGAGGGAGAGACCGGGGTCCGGGAGAGGGGGTCCGGGAGGGAGAGACCGGGGTCCGGGAGGGAGAGACCGGGGTCCGGGAGGGAGAGACCGGGGTCCGGGAGGGAGAGACCGGGGTCCGGGCGGGGGAGACCGGGGTCCGGGAGGGGGAGACCGGGGTCCGGGAGGGGGAGACCGGGGTCCGGGAGGGAGAGACCGGGGTCCGGGAGGGAGAGACCGGGGTCCGGGAGGGAGAGACCGGGGTCCGGGAGGGGGAGACCGGGGTCCGGGAGGGGGAGACCGGGGTCCGGGAGGGAGAGACCGGGGTCCGGGAGGGAGAGACCGGGGTCCGGGAGGGAGAGACCGGGGTCCGGGAGGGGGAGACCGGGGTCCGGGAGGGGGAGACCGGGGTCCGGGAGGGGGAGACCGGGGTCCGGGAGGGAGAGACCGGGGTCCGGGAGGGAGAGACCGGGGTCCGGGAGGGAGAGACCGGGGTCCGGGAGGGGGAGACCGGGGTCCGGGAGGGGGAGACCGGGGTCCGGGAGGGAGAGACCGGGGGAGACCGGGGTCCGGGAGGGAGAGGGAGAGACCGGGAGAGAGAGGGAGGAGAGAGGGAGAGGGAGAGACCGGGCTCCGAGAGGGAGAGGGAGAGACCGGGCTCCGAGAGGGAGAGGGAGAGACCGGGCTCCGAGAGGGAGAGGGAGAGACCGGGCTCCGGGAGGGAGAGGGAGAGACCGGGCTCCGAGAGGGAGAGGGAGAGACCGGGCTCCGAGAGGGAGAGGGAGAGACCGGGCTCCGAGAGGGAGAGGGAGAGACCGGGCTCCGAGAGGGAGAGGGAGAGACCGGGCTCCGAGAGGGAGAGGGAGAGACCGGGCTCCGAGAGAGGGAGGGAGAGACCGGGCTCCGAGAGGGAGAGGGAGAGACCGGGCTCCGAGAGAGGGAGGGAGAGACCGGGCTCCGGGAGAGGGAGGGAGAGACCGGGGGAGAGGGAGGGAGAGACCGGGGGAGAGGGAGGGAGAGACCGGGGTCCGGGGGAGAGAGACCGGGACCGGGGTCCGGGAGGGAGGGACCGGGGTCTGGGAGGGAGAGACCGGGGTCCGGGAGAGACCGGGATCCGGGAGAGAGAGGGAGAGACCGGGGTCCGGGAGAGAGACCGGGGTCCGGAAGGGAGAGACCGGGGTCAGGGAGGGAGAGACCGGGGTCAGGGAGGGAGAGACCGGGGTCAGGGAGGGAGAGACCGGGGTCAGGGAGGGAGAGACCGGGGTCCGGGAGGGAGAGACTGGGGGAGAGGGCGGAAGAGACCGGGGTCCGGGAGGGAGAGACCGGGATCCGGACGGGAGAAACCAGGGTCCGGGAGAGAGGGAGAGACCGGGGTCCGGACGGGAGAAACCAGGGTCCGGGAGAGAGGGAGAAACCGGGGTTCGGACGGGAGAGACCGGGTTCCGGGAGAGAGGGAGAGACCGGGGTTCGGACGGGAGAAACCGGGGTTCGGACGGGAGAGACCGGGGTCCAGGAGAGAGGGAGAGACCGGGGTCCGGACGGGAGAGACAGAGACCGGGGTCCGGGAGAGACCGGGGTCCGGGAGGGAGAGACCGGGGTCCGGGAGGGACAGACTGTGTACAGCAGGGGTCTCAAACTGGTGGCCCTCCAGCTGTTGCAAAACGAGAAGTCCCATCATGCCTCTGCCTGAGGGAGTCATGCTTGTAACTGTCAGTCTTGCAATGCCTCATGGGACTGTAGTTTCAAACTGGAGGGCACCGTGTACAGGGTCTGTTAGGGGGCAGGGATGATCTTAGCCTATAGGAACTAAAAGGCAAGATGGGGGGGGGGAACTGCTTGCATAAGGACTGACGGATAATGAAGTGTGTTTGTAGGGACTGACAGTCACAGGAGATCAAGGACTGTTAAGGGGCTAATAGGCACAGGAAACAGGGACTGCTTATGGAGACAGCTGGAGAATGACAGCCAGACAAGCTGGGGACTGATGCCAAGAAATGATAGGAGACTAGGAGTAGAGATCTGGGACTGTTTCTCTGGGGACTAATATCCACAAGAGGTCAGGGACTGATTGGCTGCTTTGGGCAAAAGCACCAGTTGAGACAGAACTTGTCTCGGACACAGATTTTTTTTTTTTTGTGGACAGGTGTCTTTTTTTTTTTTTCCTACAGGTAACAAGCTGAGATTAGGAGCACTCCCTTTAAGAGAGTGCTCCTAATCTCAGCTCGTTACTTGTATAGAAGACACCTGGGAGCCAGAAATCTTGCTGATTGATTGGGGATCAAATACTTATTTCACTCGTTAAAATTCAATTTATAACTTCTTTGAAATGTGTTTTCCTGGATATTTTTGTTGTTGTGTCTCACTGTTAAAATCTAACATTAAAATTATAGACTGACAAAATCAGCAGGGCATCAAATACATTCTTTCCCTCGCTGTACATATAAGAGCACAAATGTAAACAATGTATTTAGTTTGTATCCAATGGACAGGGCCTTACATGACAGATTTGGTGGTGGATGTAAAGCAGATTGTACAAAGATTGGAGTTGGACTTTTTTTTAACTTCAAAATGTTCCTTTATTGAGACAAAGAAAATTCAAGGCATAATACAACAGTCGTCCAAAATGGACCAAATCAAAAAGATACAGTACAGGTGGGAGTTGGACTTTAGTATATAAAATGTGAACCTGATGACGGTCCTGTAACAGCTGTGTCTGCTGGTGTGTACACAAGGCCTATATTCAGGCTCCCTCCGGACCCGG
>CM053031.1:31889975-32252475 GCA_028564925.1 Lithobates sylvaticus
CATGTTGAGGAGGGCAAAGGAAGAAACAGGGAAGACAAAAAAATGTAAATATATTTAACTTCATCTTTGTAGTTATTTAGTATTTTCTGGATTTCCAGACCCAAGACAACCTTTTCTATAGACTCTTTATATACTGTATATTTTCTTTTTGTGTACTGAGTGATGTGAACATCATTGTGTTTGTATATGATATTTGTTTTATCTGTTTTCTTCCTTTACAGTGAGACCTGCCTTCAGTTCTCCCAGATCTGTATCCTTTTACAGCAAGTTATTTTTTTTATTTTTGCAGGAAAACTGCAATAAATATAACAATTGGAAAATAATTGCTACACATGTCATCTTGTCATTTATTAAAATTGCCTTTTTTACCTTATTAAATTATTGTTGTGCACTGACACTGTCTCCAGAGCAGAAACAAGAGAGAATCTACTATTGCAGTAAATACAGGGAAGATGCAGATTTGGATCTGCTGTGACAGTATCTACAGAGCAGAGGCAGGCGAGACTATGCCGTAGAAGTATCTACAAAGTAGAGGCAGGTGTGAATATACTGTAAAGTAGGGGTGCAACGGATCAAAAAACTCACGGATCGGAACGTTCCTCGCATCAGTCACGGATCGGATCAGCAAATAATTGAATTTGCATAAACCTGTAAAAATTCCACCACCATATAGTCCCCACTGTAATATCCACTACATCTCCCCCACTGGAATATCCACTACATCTCCCCCACTGGAATATCCACTACATCTCCCCCACTGTAATATCCACTACATCTCCCCCACTGTAATATCCACTACATCTCCCCCACTGTAATATCCACTACATCTCCCCCACTGTAATATCCACTACATCTCCCCCACTGTAATATCCACTACATCTCCCCCACTGTAATATCGGCTGAGCATGGCTGGGTACGGCTGGGTATCGCCGAGTATGGCTGGGTATTGCAATACCCAGCCATACTCTGCTGGGTATCGCAGGGTGTGGCTGGGTATCGCAGGGTATGGCTGGGTATCGCAGGGTATGGCTGGATGGATCCATGGATGTGACTGCAATTGTCAGAGCAGCGCTGTGGGCACTACAGATCCAGCCCACAACGCTGCTGCCATCCGATCTCTCCCCTCCACTGCACAGATCAGTACACAGAGGGGAGAGAGGAACCGGCATTGTCACATGACGCCGGTTTGTTTACAAGTGATCGCTCCATCATTTGACGGAGCGATCACGTGGTAAACAGCTGCCGGGTGTACCAAGATGGCCGCCGCCCTGGAACTAGGCCGAAGCCGCGGCCTTTCCTAAGGCCGAGGCAGCGGAGCGCTCTGCGGATCGCGTGGTGTGCCGATCCGAACAGGTTCAGGATCACGGATCGGTGATGATCCGTTGCACCCCTACTGTAAAGCCTAGTACTTTTTTATTTATTTTTTATTTTTTTTCCACTCAACCCAGTGGGCTGAACGAAAAAAAAAAAAAACTGAAGAGCTCTGGAGGATCTGCTGTACTAACAATGTGATGTTAATACAGCGATCTCCCCCCCAATGTGCTATTGTGTTCTGTTGAGGGCAGATCTTTTTCAGTCCCTGCCCCTTCCATAGAAACCAGCCAATAAGCTGGCTTCTGTACACATGGGCCAAAAGTTGGCCAGTTTCTATTGAACTTGCTGATGCCACCCGATATTTGGCCAGTGTGTCCGACCCTTTACAGTATCTTCAGAGCTGAGGCAAGTATGAAAAAAATACGTAGTCACAGTATCCACAAGGTAGATGATTCTGATAAGAATCTACTATCATAGTGGGGTTATTTACTAAAGGCAAATCCACTTCCACAGTCGCTGTAGATCTGAGGGGAAGATCTGAAATGAGGGAAAGCTCATCATGTGCAAGCAAGAATGCTGTTTTTTATTTTAGAGGCATGTGAGAATGTACTGTCAGAATAATAGCAAATATTGTCACAGTATCTACAGGGCAGGTGCAAGTTGAGATTTGTTGTCGCAGAATCTACAGCGCAGAGGCAGGTGAGAATGTGCCATCGAAGTATCTATAAAGTAGAGACGGGTGATAATCTGTCCTCCCAGTATTTATGAAGTGAAGGAAAGGGCTAATCTGTCCTCCCAGTATTTATGAAGTGAAGGAAAGGGCTAATCGGTCCTCGCAGTATTTACAGAGCAAAGGCAAGTATAAATCCGCTGTCCCTGTATCTACAGAGCAGAGACCAGTGAGAATCTTTAGCAGGGTGGATCTGATTTAAATCACTAGTAAAAAGGATTGATTTAAATCCACTATATTTAAATCCCTAATTTTTAAAGAGCAACTGTCATCTCTGTCCCGCAGCGGCTCCTCCTCTGACCCGCTGTTGATTCTCCGACAGTCCCATTCACTTTAACCACTTCAGCCCCGGACCAATTTGCAGCTAAAGGACCAGGCACCTTTTTTGCGATTCGGCACTGCGTCGCTTTAACTGACAATTGCGCGGTCATGCGACGTGGCTCCCAAACAAAATTGGCGTCCTTTCCCCCCCAAAAATGGAGCTTTCTTTTGGTGGCATTTGATCACCTCTGCGGTTTTTATTTTTTGTGCTATAAACAAAAATAGAGCGACAATTTTGAAAAAAATTCAATATTTTTCAACTTTTTGCTATAGTAAATATCCCCAAAAAATATATAAAAAAACATTTTTTTTCCTCAGTTTAGGCCGAT
The DNA here is from genome assembly GCA_028564925.1 of Lithobates sylvaticus. Lineage (NCBI taxonomy): Eukaryota > Metazoa > Chordata > Amphibia > Anura > Ranidae > Lithobates > Lithobates sylvaticus. The sequence goes on from CM053031.1 coordinate 31,892,670, forward strand.
ACGTATTCTTCTACATATTTTTGGTAAAAAAAATCGCAATAAGCATTTATTGATTGGTTTGCGCAAAAGTTATAGCGTCTACAAAATTGGGGATAGTTTTATGGCATTTTTATTAATAATTTTTTATTTTTTTACTAGTAATGGCGGCGATCTGTGATTTTTTTTTTTTTATTGTGACTGCGACATGGCGGACACGTCGGACAATTTTGACACATTTTTGGGACCATTGGCATTAATACAGCGATCAGTGCGATTAAAAATGCATTCATTACTGTAAAAATGTCACTGGCAGTGAAGGGGTTAACCACTAGGGGGCAGTGTAGGGGTTAAGTGTGAGGTGTTTTTTTTTTTTTGTTTTGTTTTTTTGTTTTATACTGTAGGGGGGCGTGGCTTGGCGTGTGACATCACTGTTTGTCTTTCCCTATGACAGGGAACAGACGATCAGTGACAGCCTCACTAGAAAGCACGGGGAGAGGTTTGTTTACATTTACTTCTCCCCGTTCTTCAGCTCTGTGACCCGATCGCGGGACACTGGCGGCGATCTGGTCTCCGGGTCCCACGGCCACGGAGCTCAGGACAGGGTCGCGAGCGAGACCCACGGCTGGGCTCTTGTACGTGCTTGTGCCCTGCCATGCCATTCTGCCAACGTATATGTGCAGGAGGCGGTCCTTAAGTGGTTAATGGGACGGCTGGTGATGCGGCAGGGACACAACAAGGTGAGGGATGTGGCGGCAGCAGGTGAGTGGTCGCCCGCTAACAGGCACTGCCATGATGGATCTGAAATGACAGGTGCTCTTTAAATATAAGGCCTTATTCTTGCTGGTAGTTAGAATCTTCAATGTTTGCAAACAAAATGAAGGTTTCCTATTTAGAATAATAAGCTGTCAGGTTAGTAAATATTCCCAAACTGTTTTACGGCCTGATGCCATTTTGGGGGAGGAATAAAGCACAAGCCATGTGCAGGAAGATCACAAGGTTTATAAGCTGCTTAGAAGGTTTCACTTTCATTTTTATTTTATTTTTAATTCCTTTATTTTTCAAAGAGGATATGGTTTACATCCCAAGTAAATTACATAAAACATATAATACCATCATGAAACTTCACTTTCATTTTTTACTGCTTGCCCTTCCTCATCTCACTTGGAGCCTGGTACAGATGCATTTCTCTTCAAACAATCATACAGTTTTTAGTGTACATAGATTTGCAAAACGGAAAGGAATATTTCTGAAATTAGTTTTATCTCATGGTTACTGTGAAATATTGTGAATGCATCAATGCAGTGCCTGTTATCTCAGTTTGCAGAGCTTGGATTCATTGAATGAGTTTACCAAAAAATGTTAATATTGCAGAATATACAGCCTCATGCTACATAACTAAGCTCCATTTCATGCTGAATAAACTAAATCATTAATGTATTCTAAATAGAAAACTATATTTTTTAGATTGATTTTTACTCCAAAGGCATTTTAATAAAATCAGTTTGATAAAAGCCAAAATTCAATTTTTTTTTATTTATTTTTTTTAAATTGATTTTTATCTACTCTGATCTTTGGTGCAGATTTCAGAAATTCTTAATTTTTATAAATGACCCAGAGTTTATCTATAAAAGAGAATTGTGGTTCACACACGGGCAAGGCATGCTGCCCATATGGAATACTGTTTGGCATAAAAATAAATATAATAAATTCTCTACCTGTAAAACCTTTCCCTCTGTTTTCCCATTGAGCAGCAGGAAAATGTCACCATTAGACAGGGATATGAAATTAGCGGACCTCCAGCTGTTGCAAAATTACAAGTCCCATCATGCCTCTGCCTCTGGGTGTCATGCTCGTGGCTGTCAGTCTTGCTTTGCCTCATGGGACTTGTAGTTCTGCAACAGCTGGAGCTCCGCTAATTGCATATTCCTCCCATAAGAGATCTTTTTTGGAAAGGAAAGGATATGTAGTGGAACATCTAAGGTATTGAAGTTCACCATAGTAAACCCTCTGAAGAGGTCTCTTGGGAGCATGATCAGACAAGGGAGAAGCGGTGCATTTTGGGAGCCGTCATCCCACCACATCAACTACTTCATTTAACCTTCCTGACAAAAAATCTCCCCAAACAGACTGAGGTTGTCTCTGGGGAAAGTACAGAACTCACTTGTAAGATATGGCTTCTCTACTATGGAGAACACAAGGTACCCTGCTAGAATAGGCCACAGCTAGGGGTGGAGGTGAGCAGCTGATCTCGAGTATAAGCCAAGTTTTTCAGCACACTTTTTTTTTTTTTTTTTTTGTGCTGAAAATGCCCCCCTCGGCTTATACTCGAGTCAAGCAATTTTCTGCAGCAGAGAACGACATTTTGCGACCACAAATTTAGGGCCCCGAGATACGAGGCCCTAAATTTGGGTCGCAAAATGTCATTCTCTGCTGCAGAAAAGTGCTTGACGTTTTCCCAACCGACTTTGGGGCCCCGTATCTCGGGGCCACTTGGAGCTAGGAACCCCATCTTGAATACTGTTCTAGTTCCACTGGGTTTGAGCACCAAATTTGGAGTTCCTAGCACCAAGTGGCCCCGAGGGACACAGTTGACCGATTTGGGGCTCTGTATCTTGGGGCCACTTGGTGCTAGGAACTCCAAATTTAGTGCTCAAACCCAGTGGAACTAGCACTAGAACAGTATTCAAATTGGGGTTCCTAGCACCAAGTGGCCCCCGAGATACAGGGCCCCAAATCAGTCAACTGTGTCCATCTACAGCAATGTCATTATGGGACCCTTTGGGTCCAGAGACTCCAAATTTTGGCTGCAGCTAGGGGGCATCTAGGAACCCTTAACTACAGAGTTTGATGTTCAGGGGACCTATGGCTGCAAATGGGCACAGTGAGGCTGCAAATGGGCATTGTTGACCCTCTTTTCCACTTGCAGTAGCTGCGCATTTCTCACCCTAGGCTTATACTGGAGTTTTCGTTAAGTTTTCCCAGTTTTTTTGGGGGGGTAAAACTAGGTGCTTTGGCTTATACTCGAGTATATACGGTAAATAGAAAGGGGTTTCTATGGGATGAAGAGACTGAGGGAGGAGGTTGTCGAGAAATATACACTCACCGGCCACTTTATTACGTACACCTTGCTAGTACCGGGTTGTACCCCCTTTTGCCTTCAGAACTGCCTTAATTTTTCATGGCAAAGATTCAACAAGGTGTTGGAAACATTTCTCAGAGATATTGGTCCATAGTGACATGATAGCATCACACAGTTGCTGCAGATTTGTGGGCTGCATATCCATGATGCGACTCTCCCGTTCCACCACATCCCAAAGGTGCTCTATTGGATGAGATCTGGTGAGTGTCTCTATTGGATGAGATGTGGTGAGTGTGGAGGCCATTGGAGTACAGAGACCTCATTGTCCAGTGGTGAGATGATTTGATCTTTGTGACATGGTGCATTATCCTGCTGAAAGGAGCCATCAGAAGATGGGGGCACTGTAGTCATAAAGGGATGGACATGGTCAGCAACAATACTCAGGTAGGCCGTTTTAAATAATGCTCAATTGGTACTAAGGGGCCAAAAGTGTGCCAAAAAAATATCCTCTACACCAATAAACCACCACCCTCGATACAAGGCAGGATGGATCCATGGCTTTCATGTTGTTTACGCCAAATTCTGACCCGACCATCTGAATTTTGCAGCTGAAATTAACTCTGCAACATTTTTCCAACCTTCTATTGTCCAATTTTGGTGATCCTGTGCAAATTGTAGCCTCCGTTTCCTATTCTTAGCTGACAGGAGTGGCCCCCGGTGTGGTCTTCTGCCGCTGTAGCTCATCTGCTTCAAGGTTGGATGTGTTGTGCATTCAGAGATGGTATTCTGCATACCTTGCTTGTAACAAGAGGTTATTTGAGTTACTGCTGACTTTCTATCATCTCAAACCAGTCTGCCCATTCTCCGCTGACCTCAACAAGGCATTTTCCTCCACACAAATGCCGCTCACTGGATATTTTCTCTTTTTAGGACCATTCCTTGTAAACCCCAAGAGATGGTCGTGTGTGAAAATCCCAGTAGATCACCAGTTTTTTAAATACTCAGACCAGCCCATCTGGAACCAACAACCATTCCACGTTTAAAGTCACTTAAATCCCCGTTCTGATGCTTGGTTTGAGCTTCAGCAAGTCGTCTTCACCATGTCTAGAGGCCTAAATGCATTGAGTTACTGCTATAATTGGCTGATTTTAGCAATTTGTGTTACCAAGCAATTGAACGGGTTGTACCTAATAAAGTGGCCGGTGAGTGTACAGGGGGTCCCTGAGTTATGAACTCGTTAGGGACTGTCCTCCTGTTTGTAAATCGGAAATGTTCGTAAGTCGGCCGCGCATGCGCAGACCGACAATTACGGACATTTCCGAGGTTCCGTAGAATGCCGTTCTGCGCATGCGCGGCAAATTACGGACATTTCCGATGTTCCGTCGAATGCGGTTCTGCGCATGCGTGGGTAATTCCGGACATTTCCGATGTTTGCCGTCATTTTCCGAGGCTCCGTCTGGCCGGGCATATGCAGAACGGCCGAATGTCCGCGAAAAATGTTGGAGGGTCCCCCGCAGCGCCCGATTCGTAAGTAGGAGATGTTCATAGGTCGGGCGTTCGTAAGTCGGGGACCCCCTGTATATGTCAGCCTTTCTCAACCAGGGTTCTGTAGAACCCTTTAGATTCTCCCAGAGATTGCTAGGGGTTTCTTGAGCAGTAACATTGGATTGAATTCCTGCCTCAGTGTTTGCGGAATTCAGGGCCCAACATCAGTGGGTGGAGCCAGTGGCCTGGGATCTTACTTTATTTTTATTTTTTACAAAAGTAAGTAACCAATTTTTTTATCTCTCTAAGCCCTGGTTCACACTTGACCGCTTGACATGCGATTTGACATGTCAAATCGGCGGCAATTGCCATCAATGGCACTGTCCTAATCGGTGAGACGCCGCACCGATTACAAAAAGTGTTTCTGTACTACTTTTTGCGATTTTTGGGCTGCGATTGACATCTGTGCAGAAACTGCACAGATGTCTGAAATCGCGGCCAAAATCGGGACTGACATGCGGGAGTGAAATCGGCTTCATTCCCGCAGCTCAGTGTGAACCTGGGCCAAGAGTAACATTTTCCCCAGTGGCCGCTGCTGTAAGGAGGTTTTCTTTCTCTCGTTAACCACCAATGTGGGGGGCAAAAATAATCCATTTTGGGTGTCGGATACTCGAGGGATGTCATATTCTTTATTTTATGATCTCTACAACTTGCTGATGACACAAAGTGATTGTGAGCTTTCAATGCAAGCTTCCCTCACATCTGAACATTATTTAGGGCTCCTTTTGGCGTAAAAAGGTTGAGAAAAGATGATTTACCATATATACTCGAGTATAAGCCGAGGCACCTTAATTTTACCACAAAAAACTGGGAAACCTATTGACTCGAGTATAAGCCTAGGGTGAGAAATGCGCAGCTACTGTAAGTGGAAAAGAGGGTCAACAATGCCCATTTGCAGCCTCACTGTGCCCATTTGCAGCCATAGGTCTCCCGAACTTCAAACTTGGTAGTTAAGGGTTCCTAGATGCCCCCTAGCTGCAGCCAAATTTGGGTCTCTGGACCCAAAGGGTCCGGAAATGACATTGCTGCAGATGGACACAGTTGACCGAATTTGGGGCCCCGTATTTCGGGGGCCACTTGGTGCTAGGCACCCCAAATTTGGTGTGCAGACCCAGTGGACTACAACATATCCAAAGCTGGGGTTCCTAGCAGCAAGTGTCCCCGAGATACGAGGCCCCAAATTCGGCTCGGAAAATGTCAAGCACTTTTTTGCAGCAGAGAATGACATTTTCCAAACCGACTGTGGGGCCCCGTATCTCAGGGCCACTTGGTGCTGGGAACCCCAGCTTTGGATATGTTGTAGTGATAGTTCCACTGGGTTTGCACAGGTTTGGTTCCTAGCACCAAGTGGCCCTGAGATACGGGGCCCCAAAATCGGTTTGGAAAATGTCATTTTGACAGAAAAGTGCTTGACTCGAGTATAAGCCGAGGGGGGCATTTTCAGCACAAAAAAATGTGCTGAAAAAAACTCGGCTTATACTGGAGTATATACGGTATGTGAATTTTACCTTTTAAAAAAAAAAAAAAAAAAAAAAAAATCCTGACCAGCTCTGATTTAGAAAGAACATGCATGACGGGCACTTTGTTTGCACTCTTCCAGAGACATAGATGGCTTTGACCTTTGCAGTGTTTGTACATATCTGTGTTTTTTGTCTTTAGATGTAACCGCTGATCATAGATATTATTTTCAAGCTCTACTTATTTTGTGAGTTCTTGCATCATGCCCTGTAAGTTGAACCTGCTGTTTACTGAGCTTTATTTATACTGACATTTGAGAACAATACCGAGCATGTCACCACTTAAAACTGAACTTCAGGCAGTTATAGAAAAACATTTTAATAAAGTTGTGAATTTCTCTTATAAACTATATACTGTATTCTGACATACAACGCGATTAACCCCTTCATGACCATATTATATATATATGTGTGTGTGTGTGTGTGTGTGTGTGTGTGTGTGTGTGTGTATGTGTATGTGTATGTATATATATATATATATATATATATATATATATATATATATATATATATATATATATATATAATGTGTGTGTATATATATATATGTGTGCGCAGCATCCGGGAAATGGGCTTTAATCCTGTGTGCCGCGTATACTGTATGTGTTCCTCTGTGATGGAAGCGCACGCTCAGCACTGAGGCGATGGAAGTGAATTTACTAAAACTGGAGGTGCAAAATCTGGTGCAGCAATGCATGGTATCCAAACAGCTTCTAACTTCAAGCGGAGGGCCACCCTTAAAAAAAAAAAAAAAAAAATAGCATTAATATTCTTTAAAAAAAAAAAAAGAATTTTTTTATTTTTTTAACTTACCAGAAACTCCTGTTGCTAGGCAGTCTTCCTAATCTGCCTCTTCCTATTCCGCGGCGCTTCTCTTCGGCGACATGTGTCCCAGAACACAGCGGGGCCATTCACAAAGTGCCGCGCGACCTGCGCAGTAGAAAACGGGCAGTGAAGCCGCAAGGCACCACTGCCTGTTTCCCTTAGTTAAGATGGAGGCGCCTGCAGCTGATCCGATGGACGGGGCGGCCGACATCGTGGGCTTGCTGGACAGGTAAGTGTCCTTTATTAAAAGTCAGCAGCTACAGTGTTTGTAGCTACTGACTTTAAAAAAAAAAAAAAACACATCGCAGCCGGAACGCCTCTTTTAGCTTGTTCAATAGGAGCGCCTAGCGTCTCCCACAGAACATGGAAATGCAATAGTTTTAGTAAATATAAACTGCTAAAGGAGATTTAAAAAAAATTAATAAAAATAACAAAACTTTATACTTACCTCCACTGTGCAGCTCGTTTTGCACAGAGTGGCCCCCGAACCTGGTCTTCTGGGGTCCCTCGGGGCTGTCTCTGCTCTCCCCCCCCCCCCCCCCCGCAAGTACTGCTCACCTTAATGCGAGCTCCCTCACATGGTGTGGAGTACTTGCGGGCGCGCTACCATGATACAGCCGGTGGCTATAGCCGCTCGCTGTATCACTCGGCCCCGCTCCCCGGCACGCCGCGTCATTGGATGTGATTGACAACAGCGCGAGCCAATGGCTGTGCTCCTTTCAATCCATCCACTCTAGCCAATAAACGGCCAGGGTGAGCAGCGAAGAGGATGTCGGGGGCAAGCGCGGTACTTTTGAGGGGTCAGGTAAGTAAAACGGGGGGCTGGGGGGGGGGGGGCGGCATTGTCAGATGTTTTTTCACCTTGATGCATAGAATGCATTTAACCACTTTCCGACCGGCGCACGACGATGTACTTCCATTTTTTGAAGAGGGATATCTCGGTAACGGAAGCAGCTGCTGCCACAAACGAGGTATCCATCTCTTCAGGCGCCGGTCGGCTGTCCGATAATGGTGGTCATCGCGGCGGATTCGCCGCAAGATCACCGTTATCGGCGGCGGGAGAGGTGCCCCCCCTCCCGCCGCTCTCCTGCGCCTTCCGTCGCTTACCGGAACCGTCGGCAGCAGCGGAGGCGATCGGGTCCGTTCCCCTGATGTGTCTAGAGATGAGTGACGCTAAGATGGCCGCCACTCATCTCTATACCATAGGAGGGCGGAAGCGACGTCAAAAACATCACTTCCGCCCATACCTCTTAAAGAGGAATTTTTAAATGACATTTTTTTTTTTTCATTGAAGTCCAAATATGAGATCTGAGGACTTTTTGTCCCCAGATCTCATATTTAAGAGGACCTGTCATGCTTTTTTCTATTACAAGGAATGTTTACATTCCTTGTAATAGGAATAAAAGTGAGCCAATTAATTTTTTTTAAAAAAAACAGTGTAAAAATAAATAAAATCAAGAAAAATAAATAAGAAAAACAAAAAAATTTTTTTTTAAAGCGCCCCGTCCCGACGAGCTCGTGCGCAGAAGCGAACGCATACGTGAGTAGCGCCCGCATATGAAAACGGTGGTCAAACCACACATGTGAGGTATCGCCGCGATCGGTAGAGCGAGAGCAATAATTATAGCCGTAGACCTCCTCTGTAACGCAAAATATGCAACCTGTAGAATTTTTTAAACGTCGCCTATGGAGATTTTTGAGGGTAAAAGTTTGATGCCATTCCACGAGCGGGCGCAATTTTGAAGCGTGACATGTTAGGTATCAATTTACTCGGCGTAACATTATCTTTCACAATATATAAAAAAATTGGACTAACTTTACTGATGTCTTATTTTTTTATTCAAAAAAGTGAATTTTTTCCAAAAAAAGTGCGCTTGCAAGACCGCTGCGCAAATACGGTGTGAAAAAAAGTATTGCAACGACCGCCATTTTATTCTCTAGGGTGTTTGAAAAAAAAACAATATATAATGTTTGGGGGTTCTAAGTTTTTTTTTCTAGCAACAAAAACTGTTTTAAACATGTAAACACCTAAAATCCAAAATCTTAAAGTGGTTAAGGTGAAAAAACTTTTTTACAACCCCTTTAAAGCTTGTAGGAGGAGTTTTCATTCTACTCTGTCCTATGAGGCTGCAGGACCCCTGACCCTCTGTCTGGACAGTCCTGATTGGCCCTGTGCTGATCCAGTGCACCCTCCCAAAAAATAAAAAAATAAACTCTCTAGCATTACACACCAAACTGAGCATGTACAGAGTGCCCCAAGGCTCTGTTCTAAATGGAGATGGATTGGGGACAGTAAAAGAGGGGGAGGGTCAGAGAAGACAGGATCAAAAACAGCCTTTTTACACAATGCAGAGGATTTAACCCCTTAGGTTCCACAGTGAGTATAACAAGCATGCTTTACTGCATATAAAGACTGATTTTACGGTTGTGTGTTTACTAACACTTTAAAAGACATGAGGCTCATTATAGCATCAGAAAGTATTTTGTACATTCAGGGTGCACATCATCTCATGTGATTTCTCCTTGACAAGCCTTCCTCCAGATCCTGTGGTATGTGTCCCCTCCAGCTTCTTCATCGGGGACAATGGAATCCCACTGGAAGTCATTGCCGGCGGTATCTCTGCAGCAGAGCTCATAGGAAAGATCACCAAAGTTAAGCAGGTGCTGTTGGTTGTTGGATGTTTATTTGTTCTGTGCTTGTAGAGCCGCCAAGAATCTGTGCCAAGGCCGCAAAGCCATTTTGTTCTCCTTCATAGATTGCATGATGTTTATTTATATCTTTGACACTGTCACTTCTTTTAACCTGATCTTTACTGCATGGACTCTAAATTGAACCTTGCACACAAAATCCTCTTATCTGCTTTGCTCACCCCTCCAACCACGCCGAAACAATGCAAGCCGTCTTCATTTTAACAAAAAATTTCCATTTAGTTTTAGTCTTTTTGACTAAAATGCCATTTTAGTTTGTCGATTTAAAATCTCCAGTACATTTTAGTCTACTAAAATCGAATGGGTTTAGTTAAATTGTACAGCATTATGTGACCACTTCAGCTCTGGAAGGTTTACCCACTTTTCTGACCAGGCCATTTTTTTTGCGATCCAGCACTGCGTTACTTTAACTGACAATTGCGCGGTCGTGCGACGCTGTACCCAAATACAATTTATTCCTTTTTTTTTTTCTTCCCTCAAATAGAACTTTCTTACTATCACCTTTTGTGGTTTTTGATTTTTTTTTTGCGCTAGAAACAAAGATAGAACGACCGACAATTTTTGAAAAAATACTATTTTTTACTTTCTGCTCTAATACACATTCAATAAAGAAATCGAATTTCTTTGTAAACTTAAGCCAATATGCATTCTGCTACATTTTTTTTTTTTTTTTTTTGGTAAAAAAATCTCAAGCGTATATTGGTTTGCTCAAAAGTCATAGCATCTACAAACTATGGGATTTTTATTTATTTTATACTAGTAATGGCGGCGATCAGCGACTTGTAGCGGGACTGCGAGATTGCGGCGGACAAATCAGACACCTAATGCCGCGTACACACGATCGGATTATCCAGCGTACTTAGTCCGACGGACCAGGGTCCAGCGGACAATTTGTGTGTGTGTGGGGGGGGGGGGGGGGGGGGGGCTTCAGCAGACTTTTTCTTCCCAAAAGTCCGGCGGACTTAGAAGTTTTGACTCAAAAGTACAATCCGGTCGTCTGTGTCCTAATCCGACGGACTTAAACCGACGCTAGGGCAGCTATTGGCTACTGGCTATGAACTTCCTTCTACGTCATCACGTTCGAATCCGACAGACTTTTGGCGTGATCGTGTGTGGCCAAGTCCGTTCATTTGAAAGTCCGGCGGACCTCAGCTGCAAAGTCCATTGGATTGTCCGCCAGAAAGTCCGATCGTGTGTACGCGGCATTACTGACACTGGTTACTGGTGGGGGGTTATAACCCTTAATAAGATTTTTTTTTTTTTTTTTTTCCGCCGTGTTCCATTGCGGAGATTTCCCTTCACTTCCTGTCCCATAGCCAAACAGGAAATGAGAGAAAATCCCTGCAAATTAAGTGACTCTCTTGGACTCCCAGGTCACCAGAACTATTGTCTCCATGGGAAGATTACTTTTCTGGGGACAACCCAAAATTTTGGATTTTCTTTTACTTTCACTTCCAATGATAATAATGGAGAGGCAAAGGCTGTGAATACTTATGTACATGTGATTTTTTTTTTTTTTTTTTTTTTATAAATTTGCAAACAAACTTCTTTCATGTTGTCATTATAGGGTATTGTTTGTAGAATTTTTAGGAAAATCATGAATTTAATCCATTTTGGAATAAGGCTGTAATATAAAAAGTGAGGCTCTGTGAATACTTTCCGGATGCGCTGTATGCACTCTTCTTTCTTTATATTTTTGTTCTATTTTAATGTACTCTGCCACACGCTTTCACAGGTGTCTCCTGATACTTGGATTAGTGCATAATGTAATCATAATAAATGCAGTTGCTGGCACTTTTCTATGTTATGTCATCATTGAAATGCAATTATATGTAATGCTAGCAAAGGCTGAGACGCTTCAGTCAGACCTGCCAGTACATTTAGCAGTCAGAGCCGGAGCTTGACTTTCTTTTTATACCTTTGCAGTTGTTAATGGATGCAAATATATGCTAAATTCTAGATTTAAAGTGATTGATTATAAAGCTTCACATCTTTTATTTTTTAATAATGATGAACATATACTTACCTGGTGTGTGGAATGGTTTGTTCACATAGCAGCCCCAATCTCCTTAAAGTGGTGTTTCCACAAAAAAAAAAAAAAAATTGCTTAAAATTCATAATAAATAAATAATTAGGGAAAAAAAATGTTTCACTCTCCTCTAAATGCCTGTTGCTAGGGGGTCCCTCGTAATCTGCCTCCTTCAGTGCCCGGGCACTGACATCACTTCCCCTCGGCGCAGTCAGTCAGTCATCTGGGACACATGACAGGTCCCAGATGACTGTGTGATGTATCGTGGCGGCGCTCGCGCATCGCAGTGGGTGCCCGGCTGTGAAGCCACAGCCGGGTGCCCACAGTAAGAATGCCGGCGCCGCGAGCGGAGTGGGAAACAAGTGGGGGGGGGGCTTCGTTCCCCCACATCGATGGACCCTGGGACAGGTAAGTGACCGATTTTATTAAGTCAGCAGCTGCAGTATTTTTAGCTGCTAATTTAAAAAAAAATATTTTTTAAAGGGGCACCCCACTTTAAATCCCCCAGCAGGGTGCCCCCCCCCCATGGAAAACCACTTTCTATGGGGCACTTATTTGGGCTCGCTTCCATGCCACCCTGTCTGCATCTATTGACACAGGCATGGCATCGACCCAGTGAGATGGGAGAGCCTCTGCTCTCGGGCACAGCCCTAGTTTGAGATCTGGCTCAGGTAAGTATAGGGAGGGGGGGGGGGTTTATCAAGTACAGAATGTGTTTTTTTTTTTTTTTTTTTTTTTTTTAATAGAATGCATTAAAGTATACTTCGTTTTGGATATAGTGGAGGGGGATTAGAACCCCTGTCAGTTTTTCTTGCCGTCTGTTAAAGCGGAATTCCGCCTGCCTTTCGGGTTGTCCCCAGAAAAGTAGTAGAGGGGAAATCTTCCAACGGGGATACTAGTTCTAGTGACCAAGGAATTGCCTTAATTTGCAAGGATTTCCTCTCACTTCCGGTTTGGCTATCGGACAGGAAGTAAATGACAATCTCCACAATGGGACACTGATAACAAAGAAAAAAAAAAAGGGGTTATAACCCTCCCTTGCTCAAAAGTGTTGCCTATAGTTGTACTTTTAAGGTAAAAAAAAAAAAACTTTTAGGCTTTAGAACCATTTTAAATGTATCTAAATCTAAGAACAAAAGTGTATAATATTGCAATTTACCAGTCCTTTGATGTGGTGGCTGCGTTGGTTTTGGTGATCCTGCCAGTAACGCACTTCCTGTCCTAGAGTGACGATGCTCCCTCACCTCCTTTATTATTGGAAAGCATGGTCACCCTAGGCTTCTCTTTCCAGGTCTACACTACAAAACACATACCCCTTTCCACATCTCCATTACATGGGGGGTAAGTGGGTTCTGTAGTTCAGATGTAAACTTGGCAGGGCTGAAAACTCTGCTTAAAATTCATGTGCAGCGCAGGAAGTCAGGAGCTCACTTTCTGACAGTTTTTCCTTTAAAAAATAAATAAATGATTTGAATTTTTGTACGTGTGGCATTTTTAAAACTAAACCCATTGATTGTAACAGTTTCCAAGAACCGTTACATTCAAGGCATGCTGTGAATAACTGTCACAGCTGCTTGTGCTCTTAAGCAAACTGTCAAGTTATCAATCGGCTGGTGTAATAACTGATCACATGCAGCACTGTGGCAACCGCCGATCAGAGATTAATGCCTAGTACACACTATTCGTTTTTTTCTGTTCAACCCAGCAGGGCTGAAAGGGAAAAAAAAAAAAAACCTGACCGCTCCTTTATCAGCCATGCCCCATTGACGGAAGCCGGCCGGCTGCAGTACACATAGCCTGAATGTTTCTATTGAACCGGCAGCTGTCGCCCAACATTCGGTCCGTGTACTAGGCTTAAAGGGATTGTAAAGTCTCCTGTTTTTTTTTTTATTATTTATTTTTTTTATAAAACAAACACATTATACTTGCCTCTTCTGTGCAGTTGGATTTGCACAGGGCAGTCCAGATCCTCTTCTTCTTGGGTCCCTGCTTTCCTGGCCCCTCCCTCTGGTGAGTGCCCCCTCAGCCAGCAGCTTGCTACAGGGTCACCCAAGCCAAGTCAGAGTACCATGTATCCATTCAGACACGGAGACCCGGCCCCGCCCCCTCTCTCCTCTGATTGGCTGACTGATTTTGATTAGCAGCTGCGGAAGCCAATCATGAGGAGTGTCTGGGACAGCTAAGACACTAGTGGACATCACTGTAGAGAGAACGGGCACGGGTATGTGATTAGGGGGGTGCTGGGGGCTGCTAAACAGTTTTTTTTTTTTTTTTTGTTTTGTTTTTTATATGCATAGAATGCATTAAGATAAAAAAAAACCTTTTGCCTTTACAACATCTTTAAGGTGGCAGCTTCCTTGGCTGTAAAGAATAGAAGGGTTTAGTTCTGCTTTAACCCCTTAACACCAGCCGCGTGCATATATGTGGCAACATCGTGGTGTGCATTGAGCTGCGCTGCCACATCTGTGTATACAGGCAGCGTCACCGAGTTATTTATTTATTTTTATTTTTTTAGCGTGTATGGTGGGAGCTCCCATCCAAGCTGTCACCTACAGTTTTCAGTCGTTGTTTAAAATCTGAAGCCAATAGTGCCTAACTTCCACCTGATTACTTCCTTGGTCACGTGGATGATGTTACCCTCGTTGATCGTGTTTGTGACTACAGTTGGGATTGTTGGTGTTTGTCGTCTTCTTTTTTTTTTTTCTTTTTTCCTCTTTCAGTTTTTTATTTTTTTTTTATTTTTTTGCTGTATATTTTTCAATCTGGTTGGCTGAATGCCTAAAGGCTCTATTTTGTAGAGATTTTTTCTAAAACCAATAAAAGCAACTTTGAAAAAATAAATCAGAAGCCAGTAGGATGGGCTTCTGGTCATGTGGCCACTCTTGACAGTGATCACATGAACGGGAAGCCCTGAAAGTGCTTCCAGAATTTGAATTTTCTTTAAAGGTTGGGCTCCTGGTGAGGGGAAGGGGTTAGCGACAAAGCGTAGGAAAATGTGCTTGCATCGTAGTAATATACTCAATATGTTTTACCTAGAGATACAGTTTAATATGTAAGTTACAAGCCCTTTTAACCGTGTAGCTGTGTTTTCTCTGCTCCTTTACCCGTTCGTGGACTTTACCTGGTAGCTTTGAAAAGAGAGAAAATAAAGTTCTGTCCCAGGTTCTTATCCTTTAATTTATTAAATTTTTTTTCTTTAGATGCACACAGGAGAGAATGATGGGTTACCAACTAATCCGCACCTAGCCACTAGCCCACCAGTGACCTGCTCTGCTGAATCCTGCCCTGTACCACAGTGCCCCTCAGAGGACTTACTGCCCCCATATGTGGAAACCCCCAGCGATTCTTCAGCCTCCACCCCAGGTCAGAATCAGAACGCGCACTCAACTTTCTGATTCTGAACAGTTTACTGTTTTTGTTTTTAATTCATGTTCTCGCTGATCTCTGTAGTGCAAGATGAAAATCCACCCACAGAGCAAACAAAACTTCAAGAACTTGGAAATAGTGAGAGGCCAGACTCCCAGCCTGAAGAGGAAATTACAGAAAAAGTGGAGAGGTCAGCGACACACACACACACACACAATAACAAACACAAACACACACACACACACACACACACACATATATACACACACACACACACACACACACACACACACACACACACACTAATAAATATATATATATATATATATATATGCACACAAATGTGTCATGGCACCCATGATGACCCAACGCATTTGTGAGTTCAATCTCACTCTTCAGGGGTTGATGCATAATCTTTAACGTAAAATGGTCAAAAAATATAACCTGGAAATTTATCGGGCAGATTGAAATGTGGGAATCAGACTAAGGGAGTCCCACCAGCAGACACGTCTGACCCGGTAGCTGTGGGTAAAGGATCCAAAATGGGCCAGCAGCACAAAATGGAACAGGCAAACCGAACTATCCAGCATGGCCTGACAGGATGGTGGCTAGAAAGAGTATATATGGGTGATGATGTGCACTAATAAACTGAGAAAAAATTGGTGAGAAGGTAATAAGATAATGATTCCAAGAGCAATCATCTGGTACAATGGGGAATGGTGAAAGTGACCTGCACAGCTGAATTGAATGAGACTCCACATGTGAAACTAAATATATGCGTTATAAAGTATAAAATGCAACTTGGTAAAGCAGTGACACCAGTGCATGGGAATACCCCACTAGTGCAAGGTCAAATCGGGTCAAAAAAGTTAATATGTGTGACAAATAAGCAAGGGAGAGGGTTTGTACCTACCAGGATCAAGATAATGCGCACCAAAAATAACGTGTCCAACCACCTGCGAGGCGTTGCATAGACTGGTGTCTGAGCCCTCCTATTTACAGCCCCGCTGGCCCATCACAGGATCCCTCCCAAAGTCCCAATGGGCAAAACTCTGCATTTGTATATTGTTGTATTGTATGTACTGACTGGGCTATCGGTGGTGCCAGTGTCCAAGTAGTTACGCCAGTGTTCTGCCGAAAAGTGTCCCCCCATCGGTTAGTGTCCGCCCCGTACTGCGCAGGCGCAGCGCTTGCGCAGTACGGAGGACAAAGACGGCGAAAGTCTCTGAAGATGAACGGTGCCTGCGCACTTAAAGTGGAAGTAAACCCCCCCTATCATTTTCAGCCAAGCAGGCTGCCATCTTTGCCTCTGTTTGTTTAATCTTCAACTGCCACAGTGCTGCACATGTGATCCGTTATGACACCAGCCATTGGATGGTTTGACTGTTTGGTTGAGAGCACAACCAATGTGCAGTTAGCATTCCGGCATGCCTTTTTTTTTAAACTGTTAAATCGATGGGTTTACTTCCGCTTTAATAGTACCTTCTGCCCTGAGGCCAGGTTTAAGCCCCACCATGCAAGTGGACACACGGTAGATGATGTAAAACGGCACTTGGTAACGCCCTTGCGGGCATGGCCTCGCTTCGCTCTGCACATTTTTATTCTAACTTTATGTCCACTTGGATGGTGGGGCTTGAACCTGGACTCAGGCGCCGTTTATCTACGGAGACTTTCGGCGTCTCCTTGTCCTCCGTACTGCGCAAGCACAGTACAGGGTGGACACTATACGACGGGGGACAGAATTCAACAGGACACTGGCAACTCACAGTGACAACAGTGCAGACTTAAGAGTCACCCTTTCCAAGGAAGTGCCCATCCAGTGGTTCTACTGGTATAGGTAGCCTGCATCACATGATGTAAAGTTTGACCACAGCTCTATCATGATAGATTTGTTGGTGCAGGGGGTTGCCCAGTTCATCCAGAATTATCTAGAATTCACTTTATCTGCAAACACATGGTTTTAATCTGATGACAGATGACCTGAACATAGTTCTAAGCTGTGTTTTCCAATTTTAGGGTAATGCAGAAGTTGGAACAGAAGCAGGAGGAGAAAAAGAAAGAGGAACACGAGGTAGGAAGGTTTATATAGAAATTGTTATAGAAATGTGAATGGAGAAAGTTGCAGGTTTGTATTTTTTTTTTTTTTTTTTTTTTGCTTGTCTGTCCCTTGTTAGATTTACCATAGCTTTAAATAACCATTTGACGTTCTGTTGGTGTTTTTGGTGGTGATGCTTGTGTTTTGCTGTGTAGCTTTGTTTAAAGTTGCTAAACTTTCTTGTGTTCATGCAGAAGGAAATTAAACGAGAAATTGAGAGAAGGAGGTCGGGCAAGGATATGCTGGAATATAAGCGGAAACATGAGGATGACCAGCAACGGCGGGCACTGGAGGAGAGAAATAAGGAGAAAGCAGAGGAGAAAGCTGCCAGGGATCGCATCCGACAACAGATCGCCCAAGTGAGTTCTTTCGTGTCCGTTTCCTGGATTAACCACTTGCTGCCCGTCCACAATACATTTCCTGGAGGCGGGTGGCACCCCCAACATGCCTGTATGTCGTGGTTTACTTCCTGGTTTTGAGGCGCACATGCAAACAGCGCGAGTTTGTCAGGTTACAGCCAATGATTATGGCTGTATACCTGGTGATCGGCTGTGGCCAATCACAGCACAGACCTCTGTGTTTGTAAACACAGGCTCTGGGTGGATTTCTCCCTGCCGTTCAGAAATGAAAGCAAGGAGAGAAACCCAGCCAGATCAGTGAGCAAGTAACCCCTTGATTGCCCTCCTGATCACCCCCGTCACCCAGCCAGTGCTATTAGTACAGTGTCAATGTACAGTATTATCACTGCATTATTGTCACTAGTGGCGTGCCCCTCCCAGCCAGTGTCGGCGTCAGATTGTTCGTCACACTATAAGTCGCTGATCACCGCCATTACCAGTATAGTGTCTGTATGATGGATCAATATTAGTAGTGTCCCCAAAAACGCAGTGTTAGCAGGATCAACCTCTGATCACTGCCAGCACTTGCAACATGTAGTAGAATGCATTTTGGCCTAAATTTATGGAGAAATTTTAGATTTTATTGGATATGTTTTATAACTGAGTAGAACCTTTTTTTTTTTTTTTTCCCCCAATATGTTTTCGTTTATATAATAAAAAAAAAAAAAAACAATGCTGATCAAATACCCCAAAATATGGCTCTATTTCTGTGAAAATTTTTATATAAATGTAATTTTGGATGCAGTGTTGACTGACCGAGCAATTGTCAGTTAATAGCAAAAAATGGTCTGATCATGAAGGTGGTAAAACCTTCTGGTGGTTAAAGATGCGGTAACAACTTAATCTACGTGGAACTAAACTGTTAGTAGAATCCGTTTTTTTCATATAGGTGAGTGAAAGGGATAAAAATGTAATCTCATCATCAGACCACATACTATATTCCCCCTGCATGATGCTTTTGGAATTATTATGCTTTTATCATTGCTTTGGAGTTAATATCTGTATTTCCAATCTCAAAAGGATCGTGCTGACCGTGCAGCTCGCTATGCAGAGAAGAAGGGAGAACAAGATGCAATAAAAGCAGCAGAATTTCAAGCAAAGCAGGCAGAGATGGAGGCCAGAAAGGATGCAGCACAGAAAGAAAAGAGGTGATCCCTTTTTTTTTTGCTCATGTTATGTGTTAATAAAATGGAGTGCATGGTAATTGTTTGCTCTTGGTCTTCACTGTGTAAACACAGGCAGTTTTTTCTTTAACCCACCTATGCAATGTTAGTACAGTGATCTCCCCGTTTTTGAGCTATTGTTTTTGTAAGGGGGGGGGGGGGTCCGCCCCCTGGCCAAAACACACAGATGAGCGCTGGCAGCCATCGCTGATCAGATGCCGTTTTTCCAGTATGAGCGTTCGACAGAAGACGAACGTTCGGGGTTCAGTCACAGGCTGCTGTACACACGGGCCAGTACCGGCTGATATTTGGCCCATGTGTACCAGGCTTAACTGAGCAGATGCTTCTCATTCAGGAAGTACACTATTTGGAGCAGCCTTTTTCAACCAGGGTGCCCAGGGGTACCTTTTGGGTTTCTTCAGGGGTACCTTGGAAAAAAATGGCCAAAAATTGTACACAAGCCAGCAGATGGATCAAGCCTGCCTTTTAGTTGCACAAAGCCACAGACTTTCATTGTGCACCATTACAACCGTCCAGCCACTGGCGTCCTAGCAACCAATGACTCCATCTGTTGATAAGGGGAATTTCAGGTGTCTGCACAGCATCCTTGTTTGCCCCTCTCATCAGCACTGGGGTCACATAAGCTGAGTGGGGGTGAAGATAAACATTGGAATACTAATCAGTATCAATGTGCAAAGGTGTATTAGGTGTATTTGCTTTGGAAAAAAAAAGCACCTCTAACGTTGGATGCCCTACATTTGTGGGTGTTGCTGTGTTATGCAAAATTATTAGTTTAGTTCTTTACATTTTAGAGTGGGGTGCCTTGAGATTGAGCAGTTTTTGAAAGAGTGCCTTGACTGAAAAAAGGTTGAGAACCCCTGATTTGCAGTACGTGGAGGGCAGAGTGCCATGTCCTACTGACATACGCTATCTCCAGACATCTGTGCAGATGTGTGCTGCTTGTAGAGGGTTTTACTAGTAGCCAGTCAGCGTGCAATAATGGAGGGTGGGTTCAGAAATTTGCATGTCTAAATAATCCTAATCGTACGGTTATTACTTCTCAGGACCACTGCCAGGATACAGTTCAAAATTCCTGATGGTTCTTCGTTGACTAACCAGTTCCCAGCAGAAGCCCCACTGGAAGAGGCACGGCAGTTTGTTGCACAGGTTTGTCTCTAGTCTTAGTGATTGAGAATGCAGAATGAGCCCATTAAAGCTGGCCATACACCATACAATTTTTTTCTTATTTAATTTTCTTTAGATTTACCTTCAACTATGTAGTGCAAGGGCCGGCCTGATTGCATACAAATCGAAAGTGTTTGGGTTTGACCTTTTTAAAAATGATTTTGGTAAATCTAAAGGAAAATTGTACAAGAAAGTTGTATAATGTATGGCAAGCCTCAGCTGTATTTGCAGGATCTGACTGTTTTGAAAGTAATTCCTACTCACTGTGCTGAGGGAAACTCAAACTCCTATCATTGAGCTCTGCCTATTACAGTCCTGGACATTTCTGGTTCTGTAGACAGCGAAAAAACTCACTACATCCACAAGCATTTTCCTTAACCACTTAAGGACCGGAAGATTTGCCCCCTTAACGGCCAGGCCATTTTTTTGGAATATGGCACTGCATTGTTTTAACTGCTTCAGATCCGCGCAATAGCCGAATGCCGGCTACAGCGCACGCACTGTGATCACCCGAGTCAATGAGACCAGTGTAAGAGGTCGATCCTGGCCCCTTACCACGTGATCAGCTGACAGCGTGAGGAGAAAAAAAGCCGATCACCGGCTTCTGTTTAAAGGGACATCGGTCCTGAAGAGGAAGAGCCTCATATGTGCCCACCAGTAAAGTCTGCCAGTGCCACGAATCAGTGCCCACAGTATGTAAGTGCGGGCAGTCAGTGCCACCTATCAGGGCCCACAAGTGTCACCTATCAATGTCCACCAGTGCCGCCCATCAGTGTCACCTTATCAGTGCCCATCAGTGTCGCCTTATCAGTGCCCATCAATGCAGCCTATCAGTGCCCACCAGTTTTGCCTCATCAGCGTACATCATTGAGGGAGAAAAATGACCTGTTTGCAAAATGTATTAACATTTGTTTTTTTTTTTATTCTGTCTTTTTTCAATTTTTTATAAAAAAAACCCAGAGGAGATCAAATACCACCAAAAGAAAGCTCTATTTGTGGGGGAAAAATTATAAAAATTTCATTTGGGTACAATGTTGTAATTGTCATTCAAAGTGTGACAGCTCTAAAAGCTAAAAATTGGTCTGGGCAGGAAGGGGGTTTAGGTGCCCAGTAAGAAAGTGGTTAACTGCCAATTGCGTAGTGCATCGCTGTACCCAAACAAAATTGACGTCCTTTATTTCCCCACAAATAGAGCTTTATTTTGGTGCTATTTGGTCACCTTTGCTTTTTGCGCTATATACAAAAAGTGTAAATTTTGTGAAAAAAACAATATATTTTATTGTTTGCTATAATATCCCAAAAATTTAAAAAAAATTAAAAATGTCTTCATCAGTTTAGGCCAATATGTATTTTTCTACATATTTTTTGGTAAAAAAAATTTGCAATAAGCACACATCGGGACTGCAACTTTAAGGTGGGAAGATCAGACACTTTTGACACTTTTTTGGGACCATTGACATCTATACAGCGATCGATGCTATAAAAATGCACTGTTTACTGTATAAATGTCACTGGCAGTAAAGGGGTTAACACTAGGGGGCGATTAAGGGGTTAAATGTGTTCCCTGGGAGGTGTTTCTAACTATGGGGGGAGGGGACTGACTGGGAGTACAGAGAGATCGCTGTTCCTAATCACTAGGAACAGATGATCACTCTATATACTTCCCTGTCAGAACGGGGATCTGTTTTACATTGACAGATCCCCGTTCTGGCTCTCCGTGGAGCGATCGCGGGTGGCCGGTGGACATTGCGGCCGCTGGCAACACACATCGGCTCCCCCGGCACTTACTGTAGCCGTTAAAGGGACCACCATACAGCTACCGCGATTCGTGGAAACAAGCCAACCTGCCGCCATATAATGATCGGCAAGTGGTTAAAAGAGAAATACGTTTTTTATTTATTTTTTATTTTTTTAAGATTCATACTTGGGTGGATGCAGCATCATCTCACCAGTGCCTCCAGCACTGAGATCCCAGTGATCGAACACTCGGTTCTCACAGCTCTGTAAGATGAGAGCAGTAGACTGTCAGCAGTCTGCTCTGGAGTGCTGGGCTGTGGAGGGAGCAGCCTGCTCAGCCTCTCAGCGGCTCACTGAGAGGCTGAGCCGGGTGCTGGTCCCGGGATCTGCGTGGATCCCGACTCTATGGTCGCGATGACGCCCGAGCCTGAACCGATTTCTGTGACTTCAGAGAGCGGACTTCAGCCCGCTCTCTGCTGAAAACGGGTCACAGGAGTGCCAAACGAACTGCACTCCTATGATCCATAGGAGAACTACAGCTAAACAAGCTTTGGCTGTACTTCTTTAATGTCCATGGCAGCAAGAAATGGCTACAGAGCTGTGAGGCAAGCTGAGAAGAGCCACTTGTATGTGATGCATGTTGTCCCTTTATTGTACCATCAGATGGCAGTGTGTCACCTCCGAATAGGAATTACATTTGGCTTGTGATTCAGTATAGCTTGCAGTACCATCGGCTTGGTTCTAACTTCATCTTTTTTTGCTTTTGGGGAAAAAATTTAATTGAACAGAGAGCAATTGGCCTCATTTTTTTTAAATGGTGGAAAGTATTGCTCTCAATTGCCAAACAATGGCATAATTCACCTGGAAAGGTGGTAAAGAGTAGCAAACAATAAATGAGGGCAGATATCTATGTAAGTTAAACCAAGTTTAAGGCTCCAGAGAGCAGGCTCCAGATTATTACAGTAATCCCCAGGTGTAGAAATGCATATGTCACATAATCAACAAACCATTGAATAGGAATTTAGACTGGAGAAGCCAGAATATCTAGCAGCTGTGCAAGGCAACCTATCAGCTTCCAGGTTTAGAAGCTTAATTGAACAAGCTAGAAGCTGATTGGTTACTGTGCACAGCTGTAGTCTGCTCCAGTTTTAGTAAACCAAAAGTCGTTGAATTTTGGTGTTTTTAAATGCAGTTTTCACCTTTTTTGGAAGCTTGTAAGATGTGGAAAACACACAGATCAGCTTTATTTTAAAATGTATGTAAACCCTAAAAATGCACTTAAATTTTGTTGCTCAGTTTTGGCCTGTAAATATACAGTTGAAAACATTTTGGTGGTTATATCTGTATAAAAAGTACAAAAGAATACATATGATGGGTTATCTTGCAAAAACCTGGTGAGCTCGTAACCTCCTGTGCTTTCTGCCTATGCTGCGTTGTATGCTAGCATTGTTATTAGCCCTGTCCAGTTCCTCTCTGAACTTCATAAAAATAAACAGTGGTGTTTTGGAACCTGTAGCTTTTAAAAACAAATTGGCAGTGAAAATTAATGTTCTTCAGTATCTCTTAACTGCTTGCATTACGGGGCAGCTTTGACATTTCTCACATACATGTAAGAATCTTATTTTATTTGCAAAAAAAATTCTTAGAACACCCAAACATGTTTTCTAAAAGTAAAGGCCCTGTAGACTAAAATGGTTACAATTTTTTTTTTTTTTTTTATTGTCTCATGATATTTGCAAAGCGCTTTATGAAACACAAATGCACTTACCGTATATACTCGAGTATAGGCCATCCCGAGTATAAGCCGAGGCCCCTAAATCACCACAAAAAAAATGGGGAAACGTATTGACCCGTGTATAAGCCGAGGGGCAAAAATGCAGCAGCTACTGTAAGTGGAAAAAAGGGTCAGCAATGCCAATCTGAATGTCCCCTGTACAGACCCCCGTGTCCCATTGCAGCCTACCTGTGCCGATCCGTGGGTCCGGGGTCCTGTGTCCGGGGTCCTGGGTCCTCGGTCCGGGGTCCAGTCCCGCTCTGTCCTCCCCACAGCGTGTATTACAGGCGCCATTACAATTTAAAACCGCGCCTCCTCCTCCTCCTCGTCCGTGATAGGAGGAACACTTTTTTCCCAGCAGTCAGTGTGCAGTGTTTCCGCCTATCACGGACATTCTCTCATCCTCGTCCATGAGATGAGAATGACAGGCCATCCGTGATAGGCGGAACACTGTACTGCTGGGAAAATTAGTGTCCGCCTATCACGGCCGGACGGGCGGGAGGAGGCGGCACGGCTTTTGAAAACTGCCGTCTGTCTGCATGACACGCTGTTCATGTAGGCAGACGGCGGTGACTCGAATATAAGCCGAGAGGTGGACTTTCAGACCTAAAAAAGGGTCTTAAAATCTCGGCTTATATTCGAGTATATACGGTAAATGAATTTTGGTGGACACACAAACGCAATCATACCCAATTTTTTGGTAAAATGTTACACATAGGTAAACAGATACCTAACACATCGCTCTTTAAAATTGGGCTCGCCTGTGGAATGGCAAAAAACTACGATACATTAAATTATCCATAGGTAACACTTTAAAAGCCTATACAGGTTATCAGCTTAGATTTATATTTGAAGTACAATAATGAAAAACCCAGTATGGAAAGAAATATAATTATAATTTTAGATATGACATATATGGCATTTATAATGCATGGAAAGATGATCAAAAAGGAAATCGGTATTATAAGCATAGCAACCAGAGGTCCCTCTAGTAAGACTCATTAATAAAGAAATAAACAGCATTCCTCATCACTGATCTACATTATCTAGACTAGATGAGAATATTTTAACATCTCCATATATAAATGTTATGAAAATTATAATGTAATGGGAGGGGGAGGGAAGAGGTCTTAGGGGAACAACCGATAGAAAAAACAGTGCGAAAAAATAAACGGAATACGACAACAGAAGCGGTTGAGTAAAGAAGTTCAAATGCGTCAAGAGGTAAAAATTTAACCAAGAACCAAGAAAGGAAAAGGAAGATGTGGGCGGGGGGGATGAATAGAGTAGAAGTAGAAATAAAAGCAGGTCAATGAAGGACTCGTTAGGGGACCGACAAATAGTGAATCTGTGGGCCCCACGTTTTGTCAAATTTCGCCCAATGTTATGAAGGATGCAGGTAAATTTGTCATTAACAATAATCCAGTTCACTTCATTCACTCTTTATGTAGTCAATTGGCACCTCTGGTCGCTTCCAGTATTTAGCAATAGCGATCTGCACTGCCAGGAGCATTATATATATTATATATATATATATATATATATATATATATCATTATATATATATATATATATAATCAGTTTCGTAGATTTCTTTTTTGTCTCCTTCCCAGACAGTTTCTGGAAAAGGGCTGCCTTTGGGGATCTATTAGACCACTTTCACACTGAGGCGCTTTCACGCTAAAAACAGCGTCTAAAAAGCTCATGAAAACTTATTTCCATTAAAATCAATGAACGCTTTCACACTGGGGCAGTGTGCTGGCAGGGCTGTGAAAAACTCCCCTCCCCATTGAAATGAATGGAAAGCTCTTCAAAGGCGCCTGAAAAGCTCTTCTAAAGCGCTCAGTGTTTTTACTGGCAGTTTAGAAGCGCCTCAGTGTGAAAGTGGCCTTAATATTTACTCCCGACACTGAATGAAACATTTGAATACAAAATCTGTATACTATGGGCCATTGCCACCAAATGTGGTACATAGTTCCTATTTGTCTGCATCTCCAGAAATGGGCGATGCATCTTTGCATTCATGTGGGAACCAGGTACCACCTTTTTAGAAGTGTTTTTTTTTTTTTATTTTTTTTTATTAGATTCCATCAATGTTGTATTAATGGAGATCTTGGGCAAAACATAGGCAATGTTACATAGTTGGTATGGTTTAATAAGTTCAACCTGTGAATGTCTTGCCATTCATTCAGTTCAAGAGAAATACCCAGATCTTGTTCCCAATGGACCATATAAGAAAGTTTGGTATGTGGATCAGTAAGGGACACGTATAGAATGGATATTCGACCTTTCAACAGACACCTGTCCTGACAGGATAGTTCAAAACATGAAAGCATTAGAGGTCCTGCTATTAAATTAAAGTGATACTAAAGTCTCGTTAGAACATTTTTTTTTTACTAACCACATGCCGACCGGGCCATAGCCAAAAGACGGCTACCGCACGGTCGGCTTATTCTGGGTGGACCGGAGGACCCGCCGCATCATGGTAAATGACCGCTGGTAGCGGCCGTTTACCACGTGATCGCTCTGTCAAATGACGGAGCGATTACATGTATACAAACCGGCATCCCGTCATGACGCCGGTTCCTCCCTCCCCTCTCTGTACCGATCGGTACAGTGAGAGGTGAGAGGGGGAGAGATGGCAGCAGCGCTGTGGGCTGGATGTGTAGTACCCACAGCGCTGGTCAGTGACAGCTACTCTGCCAGCACTGTGCAATACTCTGCCAACACTGTGCAATACTCTGCCAATAAATTTTAATAGAAGCAAAGAATTATTTTAATTTTTTTTTTTAACAAATTTTACCAGTCTTTTTTTTGATTTATAGCGCAAAAAATAAAAAAAAACAGCAGTGATTAAATACCACCAAAAGAAAGCTCTATTCGTGTAAAAAAAAAAAAAGGACACAAAATTAATTTGAGTACAGTGTTGCATGACTAGTTGTCTTTCAAAGTGTGAGAGCACCGAAAGCTGAAAATTGGTCTGGTTAGGAAGGGGGTTTAAGTGCCCAGTGGGTAAGTGGTTAAAATAACAAATTACCTGCTCCGTGCAGTGCATTTGCACAGAGTGGCCCAAATCCTCCTCCTCTCGGGTCCCTCATTGGCGCTCCTTGACCCTCCCTTCTGCCCCCACAGAAAGCAGCTTGCTATGGGGGCACCAAAGCCGCAGCTCCAAGTGTCCATTTGGACATGGAGCCACAGCCTGGCCCTGCCTCCTCTCGCTTCTTATTAGCTCATTGACTTTGACAGCAGCAGGAGCCAAGTGCCCTTCTCTGCACGTTCTCCAGTAACATGTTCTCGCTGCCTGTTCCCCACCCTCCCTGTGGCAGCTGGCTGGGGCTTTGTTCCCTGCACCCGCTGTCCTAATTTGAAGAGCGTGGCTGCGCTGAGCTCCACCCATATGGTCGTCTTATTCATTCAGAGTTCTGTGAATGAATGCCTACATGTACTGTCGGCCTTCATGGCTGTCAGCTTGTAGTTCTCAGTGAACTGCGAGGGTACTGGTGAGCGCACTCGTAGTCCATTGAGCTTCCTACACTGAAGTACCTGCCTGCCCATATGGGAGGTATGGGCAGACAGTCTGCGTGAGCCTGGCATGCAATGCTTTACAGACTTCTAAGAAAGAAATAGTTAAAGCGGTAGTAAACCCGCTGACATGTTTTTTTTTTTTTTTAGACACCTGTAAGGGAAAAGGCATAATGAGCTAGTATGCACCGCATACTAGCTCATTATGAAATACTTACCTTAGAACGAGGCGTCGGTAACTCACCTAGTCCACGCCGAGGTCGCTGACATGTTGCCTCGGCGTGTCTTCCAGGTATCGCTACTCCAGCGCTGTGAGTGGCTGGAGCCGCGATGTCGTCACTCCCGCGCATGCGCACGGGAGACTTCGTCCCGGCAGGGTTCGTATTCTGCCGGCCTTTCAGCCGAGAATCTCCCGTGCGCATGCGCCGCTGCAGTCAGCGGCGTATTGCACGGGGAATATCTCCTAAACCGTAAAGGTTTAGGAGATATTTTTTTTTACCTACAGGTAAGCCTTATTATAGGCTTACCTGTAGATGAAAGTCCAAAATGAGACTTTACTTCCACTTTAAAGCACTTTTTTTTTATATTTTATTTTTTTATTTTTTTTAAAGGTGAGCTTATGATTTAAGCCTTTTGGCTGTAGGCTGTGCCAAATGCATTTATACTGATCTTATTGGCTGATATAATTGATTAAATATGTTGCAATAATCAAACACAATAATCTAATAATAAAAGTATTTTTTTCTACACTATGCTTGCAGACGGTTGGAAGCACCTATGGTAATTTCTCCCTCGCTACCATGTTTCCTCGGAGGGAATTCACCAAAGAAGATTATGGGAAATCTTTGCTTTCTTTAGAACTGGCACCCAGCGCCTCCATAGTCCTCTTACCAGTAAGTCTACACTAAATTGTGGTCGTAAGTAAAAAGTGCTTGTATAACGCAAGATACTATCTATGGATTTACTTGTATGGGTGTGGTGTGTGTGTGTGTGTGTGTGTGTATGTATGTATGTATATATATATATATATATATATATATATATATATATATATATAGATATAGATATAGATATAGATATAGATATATATATATATATATATATATATATATATATATATATAGATATATATAGATATATATAGATATATATAATATTATATAGAGCTTCATATAGATAACCTTATAGATCTTTGTTAGAGATTGTGATGAAAAATAATAAAGGGTTCCTAAGATAAATGAATGACAAGTAACCAAAGTGAGTTTCACATATCTGACGAGAAGCAGCAAATAAAAGTTGGTTGGTTAATATTGGTTTATGTAATCCATTTAATAATTTGTTCTGTCTTGCTGATAAGACTGGTTTTGTAATTTTTCTCTTTTACAGGCTGTAGTACGGTCATCAGATGGTGGTGTCTGGGGGTTTCTGGGTACACTGGTATACCCTCTTCTGGCAGTATGGCGGTTTGTGAGCTATTTCCTGTTCAGTAGCCCACCTCCCCCACAGAACTCAGACAGAGCAATTTACCCCCAGCAGGAGAACACAAATCCTACGTCATCCAACAGTTCAGAGCCAAAGAGGTAAGTGAAGACTTGTGAATAAACATTGTAGATCGGATACCGATTTTGGGGGGGGGGGGGGGTGCGCTTTTTGGACTTTTGCAGAGACCACTGCTTTCACATAGAGAGCTAAGGTCATTCTTTGCAGCTGTTGGCAGCAGATAGGAAAACCTTTAGCGACTGGATACTTTTTTTTTTTTTGTTAACTCTATAAGCTATATTAAAATCATTGAATTTTATGACGGTTGGCAACCCTGATATGTGCTGTGTGGGGAGGGGCTTTAGGGGTGGGGTGCAGCCCACTAAATACAGCAATGTTGCATTTCCTTGCCTGGAGCTCTCAAGAGTCACTGCATTCGTTGGTGCTATTACAAACCAGACAGCCCCTGCAGCTGCTATGCTTGTATGGCATCCCCAGCATCTCGTTGACGATGGGTTAAAGGACTCTGGACGGCCGCACTCCAAGATAAATTCAAATGCCTTTTACTTGTGAAACAGAATCACACACATGTGGGTCACAGCAAAGCAAAAATCGTTAACGCGTTTCACACTACCAGGACTGCTTACTCATAGTCGCTGTGAGTAAGCACTCCTGGTAGTGTGAAACGCGTTAGAATTTTTGCTTTGCTGTGACCCACATTTGTGTGATTCTGTTTCACCAATAAAAGGCATTTGAATTTATCTTGGAGTGCAGCCGTCCAGAGTCCTTTAGCCTATCGTCATTAGTATGTGCCGTGCCTGCACCTGGGTCTCTCTATCTTAGGAGAAGCTGCAAGCCTTAGTTGTGTGGATTATCCTGGAGCGGTGGTTCCCCTACTACTGAATCCCCAGCATCTCACCATACCTGCATGTTCTCAGACAGAAGAATTAAAAGAAAAAAAAAAAACTGCTTGGCCTTTTTCTACTTTTACTTTTCTATGTTTCATATTTTTGAACTGCTGGCACAATCCAGGATCCCAGTTCTGTTTTTGGTCTTCTAAAAATGTAATTGAATGTTTTTTGTTATGACTGCTCAATAAATGCAGAAAAAAACACTTCCAAAAATAGTGTTCTTCTGCGCACACCATTTTTATCTCAAATAATGTTATTCGGAAATATATTAGGACTCCCTCCTCCCAACAACCCCCCTTAATGTTATGGGGAGGGAGATGTGTTATCTACTCCTGATATACGTCTATAGATCAGGGCTTGACAAATTTGCCTGGAATCTAGGAGCCAGTTTTTTTTTTTTTTTTTTTTTTTTTAACGACTGACAGGTGGCACTGGGCACCGTAGGACGTCCTCCCAGAACCTTGCTCTGTGACCGCCAGGTCCCGAGGACCCGGCGCATCGCGGTAAGCGGCCGCCGATACCGGCCGTTTACCACGTGATCGATCTGTCAAATGACGGTGCGATCACATGTACACAAACCGGTGTCACGTCATGACGCCGGTTCCTCCCTCCCCTCTCTGTATCGATCGGTACAGTGAGAGGGGAGAAGCTGAGAGGGGGAGAGATGGGACCAGCGCTGTGCGCTGGATGTGTAGTGCCCACAGCACTGGTCAGTGACAGCTACACTGCCAGCACTGTGCAATACTCTGCCAATACTCGCCAATACTCTGCCAATAAATTTTAATAGAAACAAAGAATGTGTTTTTTATTTTTTTTTTACATAATTTTCAGTATTTTTTGATTTTATAGCGCAAAAAATAAAAACCCAGCGGTGATTAAATACCACCAAAAGAAAGCTCTATTTTGTGTGAAAAAAAGGACAAAAAATTCATTTGGGTACAGGGTTGCATGACTGAGAAATTGTCATTCAAAGTGTGAGAGCACCGAAAGCTGAAAAGTGCCCAGTGGTTAACATTGCATTAGCATTGTTAGAGGTGTTGCAATACCAACGGCCACCACAAGATGGCGCCATATTACAGAAGGATTTCAGAAGGCCGCAAAGCCGCGGCCTAAATTTCTGGCCGGCGCGGCCCGATGCGATCGCACGGCGGGGGTCGGTGTCCACAGGTTGACGGGGTACCGCAGCTGTGTCGCCCCAGGTGCCAGGACCCCAATTCTAGTCGCAATTGCGACCGGGGTTTGTCGAGCCCTGCTATAGATATAGTACAGTTAGTGAGTATTGTCCCTGTAGGAGAGGAAGTGAATAGGAAGGAAGTGTCAGATGAAAATAAAGGAAAACAATCCTGAGCAAAGAAAACTAATGCAACCACCACATCTGAGGCTTGGCAAGCTGCAATATATTACATTTTATGTTTTGTAGTTTTAGATTCACTTTTAATTTGTTTCCCATTGTTCCACAGGGAAGCCGTTCGAAAGAGAGTACTTGACAAACGGACAGACGAGTTCAAAAAAGAAGGCAAAATTTACAGGTTAAGAACGCAGGACGACGAAGATGAAAACAACACGTGGAATGGAAATTCCACCCAACAGATGTAATAAAGGAGTCATATAGTAGATTGTTTATTTAGACTTTTTTTTCATTTGAGCCACTTTCCAGCGATCGGGGGTCCTCTATTTTAAGCACCGTCATACGGCCATTTAATACATAGCGATATGCATGAATTAGGATCCTTTAACTCTTTTAAGGTTTGGTTCTTACAGATGCTGCTCATCATAATATATGCTTCTATGATAAAAATTGATTTGTTTTTTTCTTTTTGTTTTGTTTTTTGTCTTTTGGATGACCGATACTTCGGACTTTTCTCTGAGCCTTTATATTCAGCACACGCGGTCACCATTGGGTTTTTTGCAAGAATATAATGTGTTTATTAATCATAAACTCTATTCTACATAACTTATTTATATCGATCGATTTTTCTTTATCACTTCTGCAAGAGCTCAGTCATTTCTCATAGTTTTACATCATCCGTTTTCAAGCGTTGCCAATAAAAAGGAAAAAAAACTGTTTTTCAACATATTGTGTCTTGGGGTTTGGTGTTCAAAGTAAATGGTACTATGTGTGAAATCAGCACATTTCTGCAATACATTTACCTATGTTTTGTCTCTTTAAAAATATGGCAAGTAAAGAAAAATACCTGTTCTGCCACAAATCCAGTGTGCTTGTAACCCCCTTGTAAACTGGCAATGCTGCACTGAAATCTCGAACATTGTTGTTACCCCTGCCCAGGTTACCCTTTTGGACTACGAAACCCCTCCCCCACTATGTTAGAGATTATAAGAGGGGGGAGTTTCGTTGCCCTTGCACACTCTCTAGGGTGGTACTTTCCAGAATAGCCTTTCTTAAAGTGATTGTAAAGTCTCCTTTTTTTTTTTTTTTTTTTTCTCCTTTAAAAATAACAAACATGATGTACTTACCTGCTCTGTGTAGTGGTTAGGCACAGAGCAGCCCAGATCCTCCTCTTTTCAGGTCCCTCTTCGGCACTCCTGGCCCCTCCTTCCTGTTGAGTTCAGCTCTGTGTGTCTGTTCAGACACCTAGCCACAGTATCCCCCTCTCTCTCTCCTCTTCCCCCTCATTGGCTCACTGACTTTGACAGCAGCGGGAGTCAATAGCACTTCGCTGCTGTCTCAGTCAATAAGGAGGGAGAATCCGGACTGCCAAGTCTCTACTGCAACATTGCTGGATCGAGATTGGGCTCAGGTAAGTATTAGGGGGGCTCCTGGACACGGAAGTTTTTTTTTGAACTTAATGCATAGAATGCTTTTACAACTACTTCAACCTTTTTTACCATGGAGGTCTCAACATATTACTTCCCATTATTAAAGATTTTGTAAAGCTGTTTTTCTTCATTAAAGTTATAAACATGTTATTCTTACCTGCCCTGTGCAATGGTATTAAGCAGAGCGATACCTTGCCTCCTCTTCTGGAGTCCCTTGCTGGTGCTCTCTTCTCCTCATTCATCGCTGAGTGCCCCCTCGGCATGCTCAAGCCCCCCCCCCCCCCCCCCCCCCCCCCCCCCCATTTAGGGATTTTTAGATTTGACTGACAGCATCAGGAGCCAATGCCAATGTATGCAGTAATAGCTGGTTGTTGAGGATGCCAGCTGCTTGACAACCAGCATCTTTGAGCCACCTGACCCCAAAAATGCACCTAAAAACACACCCTGGGTGCATTTCCCATTGACCTAAGTGTTAGGCCCCTTTCACACTGGGGCGCTTTGCAGGCGCTAAATCGCTAAAAATAGCGCCTGCAAAGTGCCCTGAAACAGCCACTGCTGTGTCTCCAATGTGAAAGCCCCGAGGGCTTTCACACGGGAGCGGTGCTCTAGCAGGACGGTTAATAAAGTCCTGCTAGCAGAATCTTTGGGGAGGTGAAGGAGCGGTGTATACCCCTTTTCCGGACGCTAGCGGGGGTTAAAACCGCCCCACTAGCGGCCAAATACCGACACTAAAAAGACGGTAAAGCGCCGCTAAAAATAGCGGCATTTTACCGCCGAAGCCCCCACCCAGTGTGAAAGTGACCTTGGGTGCATTTTTGGTGCACCAAAGATTCAGCATGCAGTATTTTTCAAGCTGCAGTACAGCAGTGTGAAAATTCATATAGGATTTAAATTGAAATACTTTTGATGCGCCTTTGTCACACTGGAAATGTGTCTTCTAGCATGGCAAGATCTTATAGGTGTAAAAAGGGCCCTAAGAGGTGGAGGTGTTGTGTAGTATGCTTCAATGGTATGGTTAACAGACCAAAAGGGAGCAAATAAGAAACATTTTATTGCTAGAGTAGACACTTCACTGAGAATGCATCCTGTCTGTTCAGTTGAGATTGGTGACATCATGGAGATTGCAGTCTGTCCATTTGTTAGACAACAGTGATATCCCTGAGAATGCAGCCTATCCCTAGACCTGAGACATCCCTGGAGGCTGCAACCTAGATTTGCAAGGAACCAGCGACATCGCTGAGAATACAGCCTATCCACTCCTCAGACTGGAGACATGCTTGAGAATGCAGCCCTTCCATTTACTGGAGACTGATGGCATCTCATACCATTGAAAGCAAACGACAAACCACAACCACCCCTTTCACACCTATGTTGAAAAAATGCACCTGGGGGGCTAAAAATATAAATGCATATAACTCACTAGGGGGACAACCTCTGGGGGAATCCAGGATGGAAAAATATCTGGGGGTCCAAGTAAAAGACAGACTGAGCAATGGCATGCAGCTGCTATAAACAAAGCCAGCAGACTATTGGAATGCATAAAAAGGCAATTTACTCCAAAGATAAAACGATAATCCTGCCACTTTATAAAACTCTGGTTCAGCCGCATCTGGAGTATTCCGTCCAGTTCTGGTCACCAATCCTCAGGAAGGATGTGCTGGAACTAGAATGTGCAGAGAAGGTCAACAAAATTAATAAGGAGACTGGAGGCCCTCAATTTCGAGGAATGGCTACAAGCACTTAACTTAATCTCCCTGTAAAAGAGATGCTTGAGAGGAAGTCTCTAGCCGTATACAAATACCTCAATGGTGCTCTCAGCATAGGGATAAAAACGTTTCAGTCTTGGGGGTGTAAGAGGACATGGGGCCACACAATGAATCAGGAAAAGAAGCAGTTTGACCTTTTTAAGATGTGCAGGGGTTTTTCCATTCTGAGGGCAATAAGGATGTGGAACTCTCTTCCACAATTGGTGGTGTCAGCGGAATATTGATAGTTTCTTTATCATACATCATGGGACACATGCTATTATTCATTACTTACTGGGTTATACGCCATCTCTAGGTGAATGGGGACCGCTGGTAGACAAAGTCTTAGACAGGAAGTCAGCCCCTATATAACCCCTCCCATACAGGAAGTACTTCAGTTATTTACAGTATTTGCAAGGTGGATGGACACGTTTGTTTGAGCTCTCTCAAGATCCAGGTCTCGAGTCCCAAAATGGTTCTTATAATGAATCAAGGGATTGACCGATCGGATCCATTTTGAAGCAAATCGTATAGGCTTAAATGGATGGTGATTGAGAAAAATAGGAACTCCAGATTGTCTCATAAGACCTATGTACTGGGTGAGTGCGCAACCCAGTACAAAGCGAGGTACCCACTCACCAGACAGGTGGCACCCTTTTCTTACACCCCCCAAACACGCATGAATATAGTGAAAGGAAAAGGGGGTGGAGAAGAACCCAAGGAGTTTGGTGGGGGGAGGGAATAGGGCAAGCAGCGGTCTCCTCCTAAAGTTGCAAAAATTCTTTATTGGTTTCAAAAATTAAATGACAATGGTCAGCAGGCTACATATACAATAAAAACATTAAAAGGACAATGTTGCCACTATGCACAAAAAAGACCAGGGTCCAGTTACACTTTGCATGTATAGAGCCATCAATGGTCATAACTGCATAGAGAAAATTGGCATATATATAGGCTTGGGATCAGGTGAGGGCAGTTGACAGGAAACTACAGTGGTGTCAGCCCCAGAATGACTATACACTCACACGTTTTAGACTTTTGTCTTTCTCCATGTACCAATATCTACCAAGCATTGATGGAGGTGCAGTGTATAGGTTATGAACACATCAACGTCCTCTAGAGATACACTGAGTGTGAATGGGGGTCGAAACTCCTGACGATGATTATGGAAGTCTATAATGAGCAGGAAGAGCAACGGGGATGTGGGATCAAAGATTGGCCATATGTCTGCCCTGTGGAATGGGATCAAAGATATTTCTTCTTATGGTGGCTCCCCGTCACTGGAGATATAAAGTGTTCTGGTTAGCAGGTAGGGGTCACAGCAACAGATGGAGATGTAAGACCAGTGGTGACTGGGAGTGGTGTGGCTGGCTGCAGATGTATGGCGTGCGGTAGTCCTCTGCGCTGGGAGCAGCCCGCTCTGTAGCCTCTCCTATCTGAGTTGATCTGTGAGGCTCTGAGCTGCACGTGCAGTGGGGGGTGTGTCTCCTGTACCCCAGTAGAAGCTCCGATGAGTGTGAGGCTACTAGTGGATCTACTGTCGTCCTTCAGCTCAACCAAGCTCTCTCATGGGTATGACCGGATCCTTTGCGTGTACACAGTGTTGTAGGGGTGACAGGCAGGGATCTGCTTCGTGCTGTATGGTGCTTCAGAGTTCTAAGTTCCCTCTGTGGGAGGATATTGCTCGGCCAGACTTCAATCGTCAAGGGAAGAGTCTGTGGAGAACAGCCATTGGGTGCGGGTGGACAGGGTGTGTGTTGTGGCTGGCACACCGACATGTTTTGTTCACTAGTAGCGTGAACTTCTTCAGGGTGGCGAGCTCACCATGGACGTGGTCTTTTATAGTTCCTGAGTAGTTCCCAAGTAGGAGTGGATCTCATAGGGATATGCCCTGTCAAGGGATTAGGTATGTTTACCCTTCAGGGAAGGGGTAAGTGTATATGTGTTGGGGCACCCGCAGGTCGCCATCATGTGGATAGTTGAGGGTACTTTAGATGATTATTTAGGAGGGCACTTGTCTTGACAAAAGTAGGACACAGCATCAGATACAGTATCTCACAAAAGTGAGTAAACCCCTCACATTTTTGTAAATATTTTTTCATGTGACCACGCTAAAGAAATGACACTTTGCTCCAAGTAGTAAGTGTACAGCTTGTATAACAGTGTAAATTTGCTGTCCCCTCAAAATAACTCCACACAGCCATTAACGTCTAAACCACTGGCAACAAAGGCCCTTAGCCCTAAGTGAAAATGTCCAAATTGGGCCCAATTAGCCATTGTCCCTCCCAGTGTCCAGTGACTCTAGTGTTATAAGGTCTCATGTGAATGGAGAGCAGGTGTGTTAAATTTGGTGTTATCGCTTTCACTCATACTGGTCACTTATGGCAAAGAACTCTCTGAGGATCTGGAAAAAAGAATTGTTGCTCTACATAAAGATGGCCTAGGCCAGTGATGGCGAACCTTGGCACCTCAGATGTTTTGGAGCTACATTTCCCATGATGCTCAACTACACTGCAGAGTGCATGAGCATCAGGGGAAATGTAGTTCCAAAACATCTGGGGTGCCAAGGTTTGTCATTGCTGGCCTAGGCTATAAGAAGATTGCCAAGACCCTGAAACTGAGCTGCAGCACGGTGGCCAAGACCATACAGCGGTTTAACAGGACAGGTTCCACTCAACAGGCCTCGCCATGGTTGACCAAAGAAGTTGAGTGCACGTGCTCAGCGTCATATCCAGAGGTTGTCTTTGGGAAATAGACGTAAAAGTGCTGCCAGCATTGCTGCCGAGGTGGGGGGGGGGGGGGGGGGGGGGGGGGGGGGTCAGCCTGTCAGTGCTCAGACCATCCCCCTGCACACTGCATCAAATTGGCCTGCCTGGCTGTTATCCCAGAAGGAAGCCTCTTCTAAAGATGATGCACAAGAAAGACTGCAGTTTGCTGAAGACAAGCAGACTAAAGACATGGATTACTGGAACCATGTCCTGTGGTCGGATGAGACGCCTTATTTGGTTCAGGTGGTGTCAAGCGTGTGTGGCCGCAACCAGGTGAGGAGTACAAAGACAAGTGTGTCTTGCCTACAGTGAAGCATGGTGGTGGGAGCGTCATGGTCTTGGGCTGCATAAGTGCTGCCGGCTACAGCTCATTGTGGGAACCATGAATGCCAACATGTACTGTGACACAGTGAAGCAGAGCATGATCCCCTCCCTTCGGAGACTGGGCCGCATGGCAGTATTCCAACATGATAATGACCCCAAACACACCTCCAAGACAACCACTGCCTTACTAAAGGAGCTGAGGGTAAAGGTAATAGACTGGCGAAGCATGTCTCTAGACCTAAACCCTATTGAGCATCTGTGGGGCAACCTTAAACAGGAGGAGTGCAAGGTTTCTAACATCCAGAGGATTCCATTGGCAACCTGTGAAGCTCTGGTGAACTATTGCGATGATAGCTCCTGGGGAGGATATATGGACGCACGCACAGGTGCTGGCCCCTAAGGGATTGATGCAGTTGGAGCTGCTTCCATGTAACTGCAATGTTCTAAACAGGCTATAATGATCTTATAAGCAAGCTGTGACCTCAACCTGATGTGAAGCTCACATATAGGATTCTTTTTGCCCCTAGATGTACAACTATCTAGCTGTGTATGCCAATTTTGGACTAGTGCTGTGGCTATCCTTTTGTTCTGTGCAAAAAAAAAACTATTGTTTGTGTAGCAGCGCTGGCCCTTTAAATCAAACAAGTGTGTTAGATCGGCGCTGAGTCTCCAGCTTTCCAGTATTAGCCAGTGATGGCTGTATGTTAATAGAAGCCGGCATGCGATTTAAGCCTCGTTTTCAGTGCGGTACATTCGGCAGGAAATTACATCAGCGTCGCACAACCAGCCTCAACACGTTTCGCATAAATAATGCATCATCAGGAAGCCCTCTATAAATGAGGCTTGAACCGCACGTCGGCTCCTAGTAACATACAGCTATCACTGGCTAATGCTGGAAAGCTGGAGAGACTCAGTGCCGGTCTAAGGCACACATATATGTCACTGCAAATCTTTTATGTGATCTTTTAAACTATTAAAGTATGGTATTTTGCGCAATGATGGCCGTTTTTGTCTTTTGAGAAATATATTAACTGGAGGATTGAGATACTGGTCTGGGATTTTTTAATCCGCATGCAGTAGGACCAGTTCACACCTGGGTGCTCTGCCTGTGAAGAGGGTGCATTTTACTAGCAGATGACTTGTTTTGATGTCTTTAGTAGTCATGTGCCCCTATGCTTAGGCATGCCATGCTTTTTGAAAAATGCCTTTATTTCAATAATGTTATCCAAAACGTATTAGTGCAGTGTGTGTGTAACATTGAAAAAAGGAAAGCAACTGCGCTAAGATATATAAGATAATGAAGTCTGATGTGCCGGGCGACGCGCATTCAGACAAACCCATCCTTCTGGATATTCAAAAAAGTAACACAAGGTCGTCAGCGCGTCGCTCCTCCCTATGTGTTTCATAAGAGAATAACGTCGTCCAGGGGTGTGTGTGTAACATAACCAAGGCTTTCAGCAAAATTCTCTTAGCAGTATAGTTTCTCCTTATGAAGAATTTTAGTTGTACAAAATGAACTCTCTTAATTTATTACATAATTGGTTCCATTCAGGCAGTTCTTACAATGTACAGAAACAATTAACCAACCATGCAATTCAATGCATTGCCAGTTTCTGCATCCTAAAATAATTCAGCTAACTTTAACTTCTTCTTCAGCTTGCTGTACAACACTATAAACACAATAATGCCGATAACGGAGGTGAGTACTAGGGCAAACTCCACGTACAGAGCAATCATGGCATCTTCTGTAGAGATGTCCAGTCCCAGGAAACTGACGCTGGTGGATTTTGGATTGTCAGGGGTCTCAGTGGTCAGATCTGGCCTAGGTGTTGTGGCTGTGGGAGGAAAGAAACAAATTGAATTATAAAAAAAAAGATTTTAAGAAATTGTAGGTGGATATTTCTCTATCTTTACACTTAAAGTGTCACTAAACCCACATTAAAAGCCATCAATAAAAAAAAATATTAATGGTGTATTACATGCTGTTCATACTCAGTCACTTAGATTGGTTTTCTGTATTCTGTAAAAAACCTGGTTGATCCTGCTGTTCTCTATCTCCACCTTCTGTCCATGTCCCCAATTCAGCTAGGGATTTTGCAGCTGTGGTGGAAACTCTGCACATGCTCAGTTTTCAGTGCGTTTCTATGCTGAGAATTTCCTCCCTATCAATTCTGAGCAGCCCATGTGACTATAGAGTCACACATGTGGATGTATACACAGTGGTAAATGCCAGCCCACTCCCTCCCTCCCTCCTCAATGCCCACTAACCAGCTAAACACAATGGGGGTGGGGTATATTACATGTAGATTCCTTCTTATTCTAAGACACAGGCTGGAGGTGCGTGACACAGCCTGTGACTGGCAGAATTCCACCCACAAAAAAATATTGCAAAAAAATAATAAAGATTTTTTTCAAATATATATTTGTATGCCGATTTTAAAACAGTTTTTTGTTATTATTCATTTATTTTTACTGTATTCCAACTTTTTTTTTTTTTTTTTCTTTTAACATGTGTGACCAGTAGCAGAGGACTAGAAGCTCCTCTTTCTTATGTTTCCCTGCAGACAGACTGGGAAAGAGATGGGTCATGTGACGGCTTTAAATCACATAGGATTTAATTATTTTTTTTAATTTATTATACGTTTTATTCTATAGCGCTGTCAATTTACACATACAGTGTATGTATATATATATATATATATATATATATATATATATATATAATTGTACATTCGCATCAGTCCCTTACCCTCAATGTTTTTTATTTTTATTTTTATTTTTTATGAAAAAATTTTACATCGAAAAATAGAAGGGTCAATGTCAATTAAACAGTGTGTGTTTAGTATCACTTTAAAAGAGAAGTATATATTTTTTTATATATAATCATACTTACCTAGGTGAATGGATCATCAGACTGATGCTGCAGCTGTCCCCCGGCGTCTCTGCACTGAGAACCGAGCCACCAAACACCGCCGATGGCGCGGTTCTCTCCCCTCCTCGAGTGGAGAGATGCTGCCTGTCAGTCAGCGTCTCTCCTGCTCTGATCCTCCACGCTCATTGGCAGGGATCGGCCGCCTCAGTGGCTTGCTGAGACTGCCATCAGTCAAGGCAGCTGGTGGATCCAGACTTCGGAAGTCGGGATGACGCGCTGCCTCGACTGATAGCTGTGACGTCAGCGCAGAGCGGACTTCAGACCGATCTACACTGAAAACGGGTCACAGGAGTGCAAAACGAATTTGACTCATGTGACCCAGAGGAGAAGTCCAGCCTAAAAAGCTCAGACTGGACTTCTCCTTTAAATGAACCTATACTTTAACCATTGTGCCTGTACTTGCATTTCCTGTGCTCCATGCCACATTACAGCTCGCTGTCACAGACTAAATACCCAGTGTTTCCTAGTGTGAGGAGACATATGACACTCTCCCTGTCTCCCCACAACATCCCCCCACTCAATGGTTTACCCTACCAGCCTCTATTAAATCCTGTAGTGACACAGTGATTTAGTGGTCAGGAGAATGAACCAGTGAGCACTGACAGGGACCCAAAGAGCAACACTCCTTGTGTTGGTTTCTGATACTTCCTGAGATATTTTTTTTCTTCTTCAGTGGAGCCGCGTTCGATGGCATGGAAAATGGGAGAGGTAAGTTTCCACTATCTTGTTTACAGGGAATCATTTAATATGCAATAAAGTTGCTTTAAGTGACTCTTTTGCTAAATTTGCAGTTATGGTTGATACAACATTATCGTGATATCAACAGGAATTTTTTTCTTCTGCTTGTGCAATGCTTTATGGTTTTATAATGCTGTAATAGAATATTGAAAATTTCCATCATACTCAAGAGGCATAGAGCATATAACTGGAACACTTGCAGTCCAGTAACCAATCAGGACACCAGGCATTGAAGGAAAGCTTGAAGGTAATGTTCCTTCTCTGTATATTTTCTATGGCTCACCTGTAGGTTCCTGATCCAGCCCTAGACATGGATGATTGCTGTCCGGGTCTGGGAATCCGTTACACTGGATGAGATTTCTGTAATACTTGGTTGACTCCTTTGGGATGCGCGTCAGATTTGGGTCACTGTAATTTGTGTAATACAAACCAAACCTTTCTGAGTAACCTGTTGCCCACTCAAAATTATCCATAAGGCACCACGCAGTATAACCACGGATGTCCACCCCATCATGCTTAACCGCTGTGGAAAAAACCCCAAAAAGGTCATAGTTAACAAATGACACATTTTCAATGGTATTTACAAACTTTACCCCTTTCTATACCTGCTATTACAGACTTGGAAAAAGACCATACATGCATTTCTTAAAAGATACGCCCCAACTTGCTAACAAGCGATGTGTACTAATGTGTAAAAAAAAGTACCCTTTGAAATAATGAAAACCTCCCAACATTTTGAGATGGGAATGAGGGACACCTACTATGTAGGCATAGGACACGCCTCCTGCCACACCCCCTTAAAGGAGAATTAACCAAAAAAAAGGTTAATTAAATCCACAAAGGATTTTTTTTACCACTACTATTCTTTATATTGGCTTTTAAAATTTACAAAGGCAGCAATTTAGATTTTGGATGAAAAGTTTAGCTCTGGGAAACACTTTTGGAAAGATACAAAGTAAATTTTATATACAACTATATAGATCAGACCAAAATAAGGGACAAATGAGGGGAAGAGGGACAGAGGGACATTGCTCCAAATCAGGGACAGTCCCTCCAAATCAGGGACAGTTGGGAGCTATGGGTAAAGACAGGTTACTCGAAGTTACAG
The DNA here is from genome assembly GCA_028564925.1 of Lithobates sylvaticus. Classification (NCBI taxonomy): domain Eukaryota; kingdom Metazoa; phylum Chordata; class Amphibia; order Anura; family Ranidae; genus Lithobates; species Lithobates sylvaticus. The sequence goes on from CM053031.1 coordinate 31,934,376, forward strand.
ACACAGCTATATTTACCATAAAATCTGTGTCTAGGTTGATATAGTTAAAGGGGAAGCACCAAAGCATATAAGTTACAGTTCAGGATTTTTTTCTTGCCTGACCTGGATAGGTAAATTTGCCAGCTTAAACAAGGGATATCCCATGTGAACAATTTAATACGATATGGGCCACTTGGTGGCACTACAACTCTGGGTCAGATACTGTATAATCAAGCCTAGATGCCACCCTGCTCTCTTTGGCAGAAATATCAGATATGCGACCCATGTAGGTGACTCAGTGGGGTTGATTTACTAAAACTGGAGTGCAAACTCTGATGCAGGGCTGTATAGAAACCAATCAGCTTCCAGGTTGTTTTTCCTCAAAGATGAAGTTAAAAGCTGATTGTCACTCTCTAGTTTTAGTAAATCAAACCCAGTGACTTTAGGTCACTTCTTAATTTCAACCTCAACTACCTTACATGGATATAGGGAGTGAGTATTGATGCTGGCTGTGTAGTGTGTATACATCCAGCCACATTCTCTTGGATTTTGGAACTTGTTCTGTATTGGTTTATTGTTGTATAATTTTCTTCTGAAGAGTGGCTGGATGTACCAGATGTTCGTTTATTCAGGATACGCTCTACGCCCACCAGCACCCACATTATGCTCTGCGTAGCACTCACTGTAAGGCCCGCTTCACACAGCGGCGGATGAAATGTCCATGTCTGCCCAGTTTCTACAGAGCAGACACGGACCAAGCCCACTCTGCTCTAGGGGCGGTCGGGTGTAAACGGACTGTCCTTTTACACCCAACTGCCGTCTGATCCAATTCGCCTACACGAAGGCGGATGCATCCTTTTCCCTTTTTTTTTTTTTTTTTGCGGATCAGATTGGAGGTAGAAGGATGTAAACGGACACAGGTCTGTTTACACCCACCAGCTCATAGGGGTGAATGAAGGGTCCGATCTGGTCTGCCTGGAAAACTGACAGGCAGACCTGATCAAAACCTTCGTACGAAAGAGGCCTAATATGACCTGGGTGAGCCGATTGACTTTAACCTCAGTCACCTTACACTGTTACTCATACCTCCCAACATTTTGAGATGGGAATGAGGGACACCTACTAACAAATGTATATAGGCATAGGACATGCCCCCTGTCACACCCCCTTAACCACTTTCAGACCGACCAATTTGCAGCCAAAGGACCAGGCCCCTTTTTGCGATTCGGCACTGCGTCGCTTTAACTGACAATTGCGCGGTCGTGCGACGTGGCTCCCAAACAAAATTGACGTCCTTTTTTTCCCAAAATAGAGCTTTCTTTTGGTGGTATTTGATCGCCCCTGCGGTTTTTATTTTTTGCGCTATAAACAAAAATAGAGCGACAATTTTGAAAAAAATGCATTATTTTTTATTTTTTGCTATAATAAATATCCCCAAAAAATATATAAAAAACATTTTTTTCCTCAGTTTAGGCCGATACGTATTCTGTACATATTTTTGGTAAAAAAAATCGCAATAAGCGATTATTGATCGGTTTGTATAAATGACACTGGCAGTTTAGGGGTTAACCACAAGGGGGCAGTGAAAGAGTTAAGTATGCCTAGGGGTGTGTTTTTTTACTGTGGGGGGGCGTGGCTGTCAGCTAGTGAATGCTGATCTCTGCTCCAATCACAGGGAGCAGAGATCGGCGTCACTAGTTGCTAGGCAGAACGGGGAGGTGCTGTTTATCTCGGCATCTCCCCGTTCAGCCGCTCCGTGAGACGATCGCGGGAGTCCCCGCGGCGATCGAGTCCGCGGGGACCGCGGCCGGACTCACGGGGGGTCCCGACCGGCGCGGGAGCGTGCCGCTCCCGGCGCGCTCCCGATGGCACGGACAGGCTAAAGGAGGGACGTATATATACGCCCTCCTGCCTGTACGTGCCATTCTGTCGACGTATATCGTCGTGCGCCGGTCGGCAAGTGGTTAAAGGAGAATTAACCAAAAAAATGCTTAATTAAATCCAAAAGGGCTTTTTTTTACCACTACTATTCCTTTTTATTGGCTTTTAAAATGTACAAATGCAGCAATTTAGAAATTATATGAAAGGTTCAGCACTGGGAAACACTTTTTGAAAGGTACAAACTGCATTTTATATACAACTATATAGATCAGACCAAAATGAGGGACAAATGAGGGGGAGAGGGACAGAGGGACAATGTTCCAAATGTGGGACAGTCCCTCGAAATCAGGGACAGTTGGGAGCTATGTGTTACTTGGTTCTAGGGACCAACATTGAACTCAGGAATGTTATAGTTTTATTTTCTAGTATTTGTTCTCTTTTTTTTCTCTCTCTTTTTCATTATTTTTTTGCAATCAACGTACTGTATATTAATTTTTGGTAACAAATAGTAAAAAGATATGTGTATCTTCTATGTCACACTTTAGTGTAACAAAGTGATATTTAAGCTTATTGTTCTGTTCTTAAAATATGTAAATAAAGATGATATTAAAAAAGAGAAAATAAAGTCCACAGGCACTTTGGCTTGTGTCCAATATTTGCTGAGTTAATGAACTCTACTGTTAAACAGGATCTCTTAATATATAACACACGGGATGCTATGTCCCATAATACATTATGGTTTCCATAATGATAGTTGTTTAGTATTATTAGTCACTAAAGTGCTGGAGCCTATATGAAAGCATGTCACAGCTTACATGCACTTGGTGCAACATAATCTCCATTTACAATCCCTGATTAGGGTGCAATATAGTAGAAGAAAAATATGTTAAACATTAGGCTGTGCATGAGAGTTTAACTAAATAAATTGTATTTCTTGTCCTTTGAGGGACACAGGAATTATTAAACCTTTGGGTTATATTGTCACCTACAGGTGGACTAGACACTGAAAAAAAAAAAAAAAATTTTTAGGTCGGCCCAGAATATAACCAACATTTATTACTAGGAGGATGGACAGCTTTTTTTTCAGCTCTGCTGTTGTAAAGACGAATCTGTTTTTTCTCTTCTCCAGTGTTAACTGAAATCAACTCTTCTCTATAGGGCTGCTGGAGGTTTTCCCTTCAGTCATCCTCAAACTCACTTTTGCATCGTACTGTATCCAGACCCCGTTGGACTGAAAGGTACGATGTTACCCTAGAAGTGAACTTCAGGCACTTGGTTCCACATGGGATGCTTAGCAGCAGATTTCCTGCCAGGCCCAGAGCCACTGCCATGGCCTCTGTACTTTCCCTGTCTCTAAGGACTCATCTATTGAGTAGGCTGGTTGGGCAGGGCATTGAGAGCCCCTGCATTTCTTTAGTTGCTTTTTGGCATTATTTTTTTGTTTTCAGCTGGCTTTGCTGTGGAATGTGTTTAGGTGGAAGGGACTGATCGCTGATGTATCCACTGGGTGGATGTCATGGGTGTGTGCCACCGTACAGCCGCTTTTCTTTTTGCAAAGAGCCACATAGAACTTCAATCCGTGATCCGTTCCTATTGCCTATCTACAGTGACTTTGGTCACTTTCAGCCAACCGACCCTCTGGTCACTGACCTTCACCTATTACCAGTTATCCAGAAGTCATGAGTACTTGAGGCCTTGGGGGAGGAGACAATCCTGCTGTCTCTTTACTAACAAGTCAGGGACTACTTACTACCCACCGATGGTGCTGACATCTGCAGCTTGGAGTCATGTTTCCCCAGCTGTTCAAGTTTATACTTCTTTGGCTATCTTTGGTGTTTCTGCCTCCTCTGCCCTCTTGGCTGAGATTTTTTTCCACAGTCATGCAGGACTTTATGATCTAAATTATTTGTAGACTTTGATCCAAAGGCCAAATATGCACTCCTGCAATCTACGGCAGAAACTGTATCTGATTTTACTCTGCCTGATTCTATGTCACTATCAGATGAGCTTATCCTTAAGATTTTCAGTCCATTGCTTTTAATCCTCAAGTTAAAAGGGACTTGGGCGGACCACCCTAAAGCCCCATACACACGGTCGGACTTTTTCATCAATTTGGTCCGATCGGACAAGGTTGTTGAAAAATCAGACCGTGTGTATGCACCATCGGACAGTGTTCGTCGGTTTGTCCGTCGGACAAAGTCTTATCTCCTGCTGGAAAGATTTGCCGTCAACCCGGTCCGATCACACCAAATCCGAGCGTGTGTACGCTTGTCCGACGGACAAAGTGCTACGCATGCTCAGAAGAAATTCTGTGACGGAAGCGCTCGGTCAGGTAAAACTACCTTTCCTAATCGACACAGCACATTCGTCACGCTGCAATGTTAAAATGTCTTTAATGCAGCGCATTCTCTTTTTCTTTACAATGCAACAAGAATGACATCTTTTAGCTGCTCCTATTCACCCGCACTTCTCACAAACTTACTTCTTTATTACTTTGCAGCATTTATACACTACATGTTTATTTTTACTCAGATCGTAATACAATCTTTCTTATTTTTTTACCCAGATTTTTTTTTTTTTGGGGGAATACATATTTGAAGGAGGTTTTTTTTTTTTTTGGAGGGGGTTTGTATGTCTCAACTTAGCAAAACCACATTATTAACATTTGTATTTCTTGCTTACATTTACTAGGAGTTTGTTGGTTGTTGGTGCCCCTTGTTAATTCTAGGATTAGTGAAATGTACCTGCCTACTCAAAGAAAAACTGTCATTGTAGAAAAGTAAAACACAATAGTCAATGATTATTTCAAAGCAAAAAAACCTTTATTTAGGTCTCAGCAACAGACCAAAGAGGAACGCAGCCATGGTGAAACTTGGGGAATTTGCAAAGCCTTGGACACCCATGGCAACCATCATTTTACAGACTTAAACAATTGGGGGCATGAAGACTACCTATCTAAATAATAAGGGAGCGCAATCTGGTCCTGAAGTCCAAAACATCCGGAACTGCAGCAGATGCCATCTAGGTCCCCAGGCTCTGGTACTACGAGAGGCTCCATCTTCTCTCAGACCAGACTGAGTCCAGGTTGTCACTCTCTTGTCTTCCTTGTACGCTTCCTTCCACGCCGTGGTGCTGGTGCTGGTGGGGTGGCAGAAGGAGGAGGAGGAGGCGGAGCAAGGTCACTCTCGCAAACATGTGTGAGGGGAGTCATCTCCCCAGCCATCCCCTCATTTAGTATTTTGAGGATGACCTCCTCACACATGCTGCGTTGCCCCGCCTCCATACCCGTAAATTTACTTGTAACCAAGGAGGCAAAGGCCTCCTCGTAGGTGGGTGTGGCATAGAGGGAGGCTGAGGCATCTTTTATCAGCTGGAGCGCTGACTCTCCCACCTCCCCCATGTTTTTCGCCCTTCTGTAGGGAAGGCGGAGGGGAGAGACTTGGGAGACAGTCAGGCTCCTACGCCTACCCCCCTCTTGGCTGCCACTACCCCCTGCCTCCTCCTGACTGCCACCTTCCACAGCCACCTCCTGGCTGAGGTCTTCCTGTGTCTGAAAAAGGGACATAGTTTCAGTTATTTGTTCATCAAACACACACAATTCTCATCTAGTGACTGTTGCAAAATGTTTTCAAATACAAAACCATACAATTCTCAGCCCTGCAGTTTAGATTCTTCCCAAAAATGTCTCCCACACCACTGTCTGTTGATATGTCAATCACGTTAGGAAATAAGCAATTGGGGATCCTGAATTAACTGAACATCATTCATTATTCAACAAACTGGTTCCAAAACTACTATACCTGGAACAAGCTGGGCACCTGCACATATTCCTGACTGGAAGGCCCAGGTTGGTCCTCGGAAGCCTCATCAGGGGTGGCGTGCGTGGAAGGACGCGTGCAAGGAAGAGTCGAGAGTGACTTCCTGACAGTAGCCTGGTCTTTGAGAAAGTGGAGCCTGTCATAGTACCAGAGCGTGGGGACATGGACATCAGCTGCTGCAGCTCCAGATGCTTGTGACTTCAGGACCTTATTGCGCTCCCGGAAATAGGTAGTCTTCATGTTGTTTATCTTCACTTTTAAGTTTGCGACGGTTGCCATGGGCAGGGTAGGCTTTACAAATGCCACCAGTTTCAGCAGGGCTGCGTACCTCTTTGGTCTGTTGCTATAATCCCTGTGTTTTGCCTGCCATAAGAGGGGGAATTGCCGGTATTTATCAATGAAGTGTGTGAGAAAGCTCACGTTGTAGAACGCCTCCATCACCTCTGCAAGACACAACGCCACACAAAACAATATAAATAATGTCAGCCTAAACTCTCCTAATCTTCTCCATAAAGAAGCCTCAAGTTCTAATCAGTCTAGGCTAGTTATGTACCAACGTCAAATTGTACCTTCGTTTGTAGCGATCGTCTCGTGCGTGAGCTTTCTCTCCCCTCGTCTCCCAGATCGTGGCTACGACACAGGCGTGTGACGTTTTATATACAGTGCGCATGCGTCAAACTCCGCCCGCCCCTGACGATCTTTCTCGTCTATTCCCACCCCTTCTCTTTACGGCGCAGTGGGGAGAGCACATGGCGGGGACACAGCAGGTGCGCCCCAAATATCCCCCCAACGAGGAGGAGGACGAGGAAAGGCCGGAGGCAGAAACGTCCCGATCCCGGAGCCTGAAATTCAAGGCCTCCAATATGTCATTTGGAGAAATGTTGGAGATGGTGGACATATTAAAGAGGAGCGACTATGATGGGAAGTATGGGCCTTACCTCAACCCCAATGTCCGCAAGGCCAAGATCATGTCTAAAGTTGTGAGAAGGCTGTACAATAATTTTGGGGTACAACGATCCAAGGAGCAACTCAGGAAACGCTGGTCAGACCTGAAACTGAGGGAGGCCGATCAGTACAGAAAGATCAAGAGAATTCTTCAAAAAAGTAAGTAGTTGTGTTTTGTGTTTGATTTCTTGCTTGCATACTGCTCCATTGTGTTTTGATTTTTACCAAGTTGTACATTCCAAAATGGCCACTTTCAGGTTCGTCTGTGCATTCGATCGTACTCAGCCTCGATCTTTCTGCCACTGTCATGGTCGTGTGTGCATTCGATCGTACGCAACCTCGATCGTTCGGCCACTTATAATACGATGTTTGGTGTTTTTTTGGGGAAAGGAAGTTTGTTCTCACTAGAAATGTCATCAAGAATGTAAAGCCAATTTATTCAATGTAAAGGAGAGGTCACTCAGTAGCTGTTTACCCATCTGGACTCTAGAGCACTAGTGCTGGGACACCCAAACCCCCTTTTTATTATGCTTTTCCACACATGTGCTCCAGTGGATACTAGAGGGGGGTCTCCATCACACAAACTTCTACCAAAAAGCTAGTCAGTTTAGCACCTTTACAAAGTGACTTCATTCATGTAGTTGACATTTGTAACTGGCCAAACTAAAATAGTGTCCGTCACTTTCAAGCAATGTTTGTCATTTCATATTTCTGCCCTCAATAGCTTGTGTTGCTAAATCTTCCTTTTGGACATTCTCATAGGGGAGCGAAAACTTGGGCCGTCTGAGGAAACCCCCAAACCAACACCTACCAAAAAAGGGGAAAGAGCAGAAGCAGAGGAGGAGGAGGAAGGAGAGATCATCGAACTTGGAGAAATTGTCACCACAACAGGTGAGTGTGGGAGAACACAGCTACTGGTAAGCTAATCCATGTATGGCTGCCTCATTTCCAACACCCCATTTTTTTTGTTTGTGGTTTTTAGGTGACGTGGATGTTGTGGAAGAAAAATCGCACTTTACCACAGAGAGTGCCCACGTACTCATCGGAGAGATAATGGTCTGCAATCGAGATCTAGATTACATAAAGCAAAACATCAATGATGTTCAACAAAAATTGAAGAACATCATTGATGTTTTAGGAAAAATATGAAAAAGCACCAAGTAATTTACACACATTTGTGCCAGCTTCTGAACACATTTGCAACTTAAAAACTGTGTGAAATTTGGAACATGCACACATTGTGTCCACATGTGCTAGCTCCCATCATGGTGGATGAATGGCAACGTTTTTTTGGGGGTGCAAACACTTTACGAACTACGAAAGTGGTTGTGGTGAAGGGGTTGCACCCCCAAAAAACGTCCATTCATCCCCATGATGGAAAATGGCACTTTTGAAGCTTCTAGGCATGTGTTTTACCATCTAATGACCATTTTCAGAACCAAATTGTGTGCATGTTCCAAATTTCCACTTTTCGGGGGTGACCCCCCCATGTGATGAAGGCAAGATCAAACACACTTTGAACATATAGTCATGTCTGATCTTGTCTTCACTTTACAAAGTTGAACTTTCCTACTTCATAGGTTCTGCTTAGCTCCATGCCTGGTTTTACCAATTGCGTAATCTTTGTAAATAATGTTGTAAATAACCAAGATGTTGTCAGTTTTGGCGTGAAGATTGTAAACGCACTTGTGAATGTTTTCCAAGTAAACTTTTTTATTTTTCAAAATGTGTGGCTTCCTTATTTAAATAAAACAATGCATTATGTATGTAAAATGTAAAGGATATGGGGGGCAATGGGTGTTATTTACTAAAGGCAAATCCACTTTGCACTGCAATTTCCTTTCCCAGGGAACTTTTTCAATGCACTTGTAGAGCATAGCGGATTTGACTTATGTAAATGACACCCACAGTGCTTTGTACGAAAACACGGAGCACAGCATTTTGGAGAATACACACATGTCAGACCTGGTGCTGAAAAGGAGTATTTTGGGTGTCAGTTATGCAGGACAAACCTTCTCTAGACCAAAGATTAGGTAGCAAACACACATGAGAATAATCTTTTTGGGAAGAAGAGACTGTTACCTCCTTTTGCCCAGAAAGTGCATTACCACTGTCGAAGGCAAAGGGAAAAAATGACAAAGTAAAATAAGCTAAAAAGAAGACTGAAATGACAAGAAATCAGAGGTTGGTTAAAATATCAGATTTATTAAAAAATGCCTCTCACACATCGTCAGGCAGAGCAATGGCCCCCCTACCCACAAAGTATTCCATATATTGGTCCCGGACCACGCGGGCATTGAGAGGGGGCAAGCCTGGACGTGCCACTCGAAGGGCTGTGAGGTCCGCATTTGGAGGGCCCTCCACATCTGGGCCAACGGGCACCACATAGTTCCTGTTATGTCTTTTGAGGAAGTTGTGCAATATGCAACAGGCAAGAACTATGTGGTTCAGTTTGTATTCCGCCAAGTTAAATGCCGTCAGGAACAGGCGGAAGCGGCTGGCCAGGATGCCAAAAGCGTTCTCCACCACTCTTCTGGCTCTGGACAGCCTGTAGTTGAAGACCCTCTGGTCCGGGGTGAGGGTCCTCATCGGGAACGGCCTCATCACATGGGGAGTCAGCGCAAACGCTTCATCTGCGACAAAGACGAAGGGGAGTCCTTCGGCATTCTCCTCTGGAGGTGGCAAGCACAGACTGCCACTTTGGAGACGCCAGTAGAACTCCGTGTGCGTAATGGCCCCACCATCCGATATCCGGCCGTTCATCCCCACGTCCACATACATAAACTTGTATGTTGCCGACACCACCGCCAACATCACTACACTATTAAACCCTTTATAATTATAATAGTAGGACCCCGAGTTGGGCGGTGGGACGATGCGGACGTGTTTCCCATCAATTGCCCCTCCGCAGTTAGGAAAGTCCCAACAGCTGGCAAAGTGGGAGGCCACAGTCTGCCATTCCTGTGGCGTGGAAGGGAACTGTGGAGTGAAACAAGAAAAAAAAATTAGTCACTTTGCACCTAAACATTGCAAGCAGATTAGACAATCAACATCTTGGAACAAGAGCATTGTATAAAATTGGAGGCTGGAAAGTATTTACACAGAAAAGTAGAGGCTCCCCTTCACAGATTACTCACCCCCCCATCAATCCCCCCACTTCTGATGGGACATTGGCAATAACTATGGTTTTGGGGGGGGGGTGGTGGACAGGTAACCCTCTGCACTTCATTGATTGGCAAATGGCTCAATAATGTGGCCTAGTTTGGCCAGACCCTCTGTACTTAACACTATTGGCAGGCCACAGGAAAGATCAAATAACATTTCCCCCCCCCCCCCAAAAAAGGCAGGCACAGTGTGACATTATTAAATTACCAAGCAAGCTAATAGGAGGGAAAGAAGACAAAAAAATAGGAAATGGAATGTATGGAGGCAGTCCCTTGCACTACATGCTTTGCTGAATTCATCCCTAAAGATGCGCACTATAAAGAGGTAGGTATATAGTGTGTATGGACCTTGGGAAAGCCAGCAGATAAAGGATTGGTACCATCTGACAGAGCAGTTGGGGGAGGGGGTTCCTAATGAGTTTGCCCCCCCCCCCCACCAAAAGAACAAAAAAAGGGGGCTCTACATGAAGTAAACCACACAGCAAACATTTGTGCATATTTTAGGGGGTGTTTTGGGGCAAACAATACTATGCAGCAGACAAAAGACATTGCTTAAGTGAGTAGGCCATAGGTGTCTATTGGGGCAGAAGAGCATGCTGGTGAGGTAAGTGAAGGGAAAAATGCATGAAGGAGAAAAGGGGCACAGCATATTAGAACATATTGCAATCATGGTAATTAGGGAAGGAGGTCAAAAATACAAGTCATTAGCAAACAGAGCATACATAGAAGGGAATAGTAAAGTAGAAATGTTACCTTAATATAGTCCTCCTGCAGGACCTGAATGATGGCAGAACAGGTCTCTGGAATAATGATTCCCAGGGCCTGGGGAGAGATACCTGAAGAGAACTTCAAATCCTGAAGACTTCTCCCTGTCGCCAAGTACCTCAACGTGGCAACAAGCCTCTGCTCCGGAGTAATGGCTTGTCTCATGCAGGTATCCTGCCGGCTGATAAAGGGGGTCAGCAAAGCCAAAAGACGGTGAAAATCGGGGTCCGTCATCCTGAGAAAGTTCCTGAAATCATCAGGATTATTCTCCCGGATCTCACGAAGCAAAGGCATGTGCGAGAACTGGTCACGCTGAAGCAACCAATTCTTGGTCCACATACTCCTCATCACTCTGTTCATGGACGGGTCTTGGGTCAAAGCTGAAAGCCCGACACCAATTCCGCGTACAGCACGAACTCGGCGACGAGTACGCACGGGAAACATCGCTCAGAAGGTCACAAAAGGTCGGCTGGTCAGAACGGACAAACAGAAAGCACCGATAAACAGCAAGGCCTGAAAGAACGAAGTGAATACCAGCAACGAGCAGACAATAAGCAGTGCAAATCAAAGCGTCCTATATCAAGATATAGGCCGCAATGACCAACAAATGCGAACTGACTACACGCACTAATAAACAGATACGCACGACAAGCACAAACTGAAGAGCAGTAACGATCTGAGTCAGAAAACTGAGAAGCGCGAATCTTAAGTCACCAAACTTCCACTAACTCTCGATAAACACGGGATCAGCAGAAGGAGCCCAACGGGTGCCTGACGTGGTGCTGAACTTCCCTTTTGTAATCTCGTGGACGACGACTTACGTCACGACGTTCTTCCGGACCGGATATTCCGACAACGTAGTCCGACCGTGTGTACGCAACGACAACATCGGACAAAGTACGTCGGACAAAGTCCGACCGACCTTGTCCGCGGATTGTCCGAGCGTGTGTATGGGGCTTAAAAGTTTTAGCCTGTTGCTTCTACCAGTGATGTTTCCAGCCTTGGGTCATATAGGCCTCTATGGCAGCAAAGTCTTTCCCTTTGTACTGGACATTTTTTAGGAAAACTGAAAGCGCTTGCTGGCTTTGTATCCATTTGGCACAGATTTTGTGTAAAAGCGGTTCATGCTCTGTGAGAATCCGGCTATATCTAGGATGACTATTATTCCATTAGAGGATACCATCAGGAAGTATCACCTTTAAATTCTGCACTCCCTCTACCTCAACATTGATTGCTCCCTAAGCTTGGCTCACAGTCCACCCACAAAGTCTGGCACTATATATTTTCCAAACCTTCAAACAAGCCTTCCTTTTCATGGAGGTTTGCTCCCACTTTCCAGTCTGTTGATGTTTGGGCATCTTGTGTCCCAGATGCCTGAGTGCTACAGATGATGTCCAAGGGCTACAAACTCAGGTTTCATTCCATGCACCCTCCTTGCTTCTTCCCTTCGATCCTCTCTGTGTTTTATCACAGACTGGAAGATCTCCATCAGGCTTTCTCTGGCATTTTGAACCAGGGTGTCATAGCTCTGGTCCTGGCTGCAGAGCATTTCCAGGGGTTTTACTCCAGCCCGTTCACTGTTTCAAAACTTAAGGGGGTCATTCCCCTCATCCTGGTCCTCAAAGCCTTGAATGTCTTCATTCAGGTTCACAAATTCATAATTGAATCAACAAGATCTGTCATTCCTCCCTTCACTTGGGTGACTTTCTGGCTTCTGTAAGCATAAAGGATGATTCCTTGCATGTACCCATCTTTCCAGCACACCAGTTTTCTTGCTGCAGAGCCTATGCACTACCAATTTGTGACCCTGCCATTCAATCTGTCTTTGGCACATCGGATGTTCAAGAATGTGTTGGTTCCAGTGTTAGCCCTGTTGCACTCTTGAGGGCTCTGTTCGATTATGTATCCTTGACTGTCCAGACATCAGGGACTACTTCCGACTTACCCCACTCTGTGTGAATCTATGGGCTTTCACCCCAGGAGTTTCCCTATGGCATGAATCCTCTCCTTCCTGAAGTTGGGTCTGGACCAGCATTTGGCTTTCAGCACCATCAAGTTTAGGTCTCTGCCTTTTTTTGCTTGAGTGACCATTGGCATCTCACTATTTGAAGAAGAGCTCTGTGCAGGAATTCTTCCATGTGGTTCCCCCTTTCCATTTCCTTATAACTCTGAGAGACCTGAACCTGGTTCTCAGTGCACTATAGAAGCCACTGTTTGAACCCATTAGAGGCATTCCTTTCTCTACTGTCACCTAAAAGGTTGCTTTCCTTCTTTCCTAAAGTAGCCTCTGCCCTTTCACCGCCACCCCCCCCCCTCCCCTCTTACCGGGTGGTCTGTTGATTCTCCATTACCAATATTCACCTGTCCAGAGAATCCAGCGTTGTCCCGCTAAGATCCTCTGGCTCTCTGCCACCTCTCGGTCCCGTCCACCATATTGATTATGACATCATCAAGAGGCCCATCTGCTCTTCCTGGTTCAGCCAGCATGCCTCCTCATGATGTGGCGCTAGGCCTGCCCCATTCCTACTTTGTGAATGAAGTGTTTTGCCTACTGGGATATGTAACGTGCATAACACAATAGGCGAGGGCAGGACAGTGCACGTCGTTCGCCTAGGTGAATAACGTGCAAGGCCACACTTGTTGTTTAAAAATAGACAAAATAAAGCAAAGCCCTAATTGTCTTGCTAGGGTTAAATGAAAGGACTTCCTTCTTTTCTAAAGCAGTCTGTACCTTTCACCTTAACCTTGACATTGTTTTTCCATCCTTTGTCCATATAGGGTTTTATCAAAAGAAAACTTAATTCTATTGTCTGGATGTGGCTCAGGCTGTGTGAATCTATCTCAGGTGCTTCTTGTCTCAGAAAGCCTGATTCCCTTTTTGTCATACTAGATGGGTCTTGGAATGGCATCTCGACTTCTGTATCCACCATCCACACAGACCATTGTTCAAGCTTATGGTTTCATAAATCGTGTTCCTCCCTTTCTGTTAATGATCACGCCATCACCTCTGTAAGCAACTGTTTTCCAGATTCGTAAGGTTCCCAGAGGTTAACAAAAGGTTTGTCATCCCTCAGTTGGACTGCTTTTGGATATCCTGCAAATGTAAGACTTCCTGTGTCCCTCAACAGATGTTAAAGAAAATAGGATTTTTGTACTTATTGTAAAAATCCTTTTCTTTGAGTCTACTGGGGGACACACTCCTCTGTTTATTATGATCATGCTCTCTGTACTGAATTACTACAAAACTGAGGCATACTGATATATAGTGGCTTTACCCTGGGCTGGCCTACCGTTTTTTTTTTTTTTTTGCCAGTGTCCAATTTCCTGTAGGCAGCAGTATAGCCCCGAAAGTTTAAAACTTCTTCTGTCTCAATGGACTCCAAAAAAAGGATTTTACTGTTAGTACAAAAATCATATTTTTTCCATTATCCCAACCATTAAAGCATGTAAAGGGGTCATAGATGTAAAGGAAATGTATGTTATATGGCAAAATGTAACCTGATTATTATTTCTTTGTGGGGGCAGGGGTGGGAAAAGTGGAAAACCCTTTTTAACTTGAACCTTTGCTGTGCTCCCTGAAAATTCCAGTATGGGCACTTTAGGAATCTGTGTTTTTTAGGTTTCAGTCTCACAGACGTCTATAGGAATCCTTACACTTAAAGTGATCCTAAAGGTAGTAATTAAAATCCTCTTCTTTTTGGGTCCCCCGTGGGTGGCTCTGGCTCCTTCCCCCTGCTGACTGCCCCAAATAGCAAGCCTCTTTCCTGTGAATGGACATTATCCATTCACACACAGAGTACGGCTCAGCCCTCCCCCTCTCTCCTCATTGGCTCACTGGCTGTGATTGACAGGAGCCAATAAGGAGAGAGGGACCCAGGAGAGCCGCTGCTCTCATACACATCGCTGGATCAAGATGGGGCTTGGGGGGAGCTGCACCCTGAAGGTTTTTTACCTTAATGCATAGAATTCAGGTAAAAAAAAACTTCTGCGTTTAGAACCACTTTAACTGGAATTGCAATTTGTCGGGACATATGTACTGTAATGGTCTTTATATTTATATAGCCCATCACATATCTTAATAAATTCTCACTTCAAACCAACACGTTGATAGAGCGCCCACTATACGATTTCTCTTTTAGTAGAGTTCTCTTTTAAAATGCTGCAAAGTTTATTTTACTCGTACCTTTCAGAGCCTCATTGATGTAGTGCTTGAAGTAGTGATTCCGCCATTTGTCATTTAGGTTTGTCCCACGTTCAGAAATTCCATTCTCCGTCACATAAATAGGGGGGTTGTTGTATTGTTCCTTTATCCAATTCAAAATCCTCCGGAAGCCAAAAGGAGTCACTTTGAGCCAAATAGAACCGGAGCCAAGCCAGCTGCGGTCAGTCACAGTTGCCACTCCCCTAGGTTAAGGCAGCTTAGTGTTATTTATTGAATTTTTCAGCAAACATGCTTTCAGATCCTTGTTTAAAACGAAACACCATGGAAACAGTAAAAAAAAACTAAAAAACTGACAAAATACATACAGTATCTCACAAAAGTGAGTACACCCCTCACATTTTTGTAAATATTTTATTATATCTTTTCATGTGACAACACTGAAGAAATGACACTTTGCTACAATGTAAAGTAGTGAGTGTACAGCTTGTATAACAGTGTCCATTTGCTGTCCCCTCAAAATAACACACAGCCATTCATGTCTAAACCACTGGCAACAAAGGTGAGTACACCCCTAAGTGAAAATGTCCAAATTGGGCCCAATTAGCCATTTTCCATCCCCAGTGTCATGTGACTTGTTAGTGTTACAAGGTCTCAGGTGTGAATGGGGAGCGTGTGTTAAATTTGGTGTTATCGCTCTCACTCTCTCATACTGGTCACTGGAAGTTCAACATGGCACCTCATGGCAAAGAACTCTCTAAGGATCTGAAAAAAATAATTGTTGCTCTACATAAAGATGGGCTAGGCTAAAAGAAGATTGCCAAGACCCTGAAACTGAGCTGCAGCACATACAGCCATACAGACCATACAGCAGTTTAACAGGACAGGTTCCACTCAGGCCTCGCCATGGTCGATCAAAGAAGCTCAGCATCATATCCAACTTTACATTGTAGCAAAGTGTCATTTCTTCAGTGTTGTCACATGAAAAGATATAACAAAATATTTACAAAAATGTGAGGGGTGTACTCACTTTTGTGCGATACGGTACATTTCATAGGTCTTTGGGCCTTAGAGTTGAAAAAAGACCTGAAATAAAGCCAGTCCTCATTGGACTTATGCAAAAATATCAACAAAAGTGGAGTTACTCTTCAATTCTTTCATAAGCACGCCAACACAGTGAAGACTGGTTCTCTTAAAACGGTGTGACTTAAGCAATTTGAGTCTTGTCATATTTTTTAGTGCTGTCATAAAATAAAAAAGATAATCTGGTAGTTGCAGCAATTTAGCCATAAATCAATTTAGACATATTTTTTGCACACTATTGCACTCTGTAAATAAGTAACCTGCAAACATACCAGCATCACCTACTCCCCAGGGCAGAAAATAAAGATAATATCTGTAGCTTACTATATTTTTGTTGTATTGAGGGTCATGGTGTTGGGTTAGGAAAGGAAGAGAGAAGTTTTGGAGTTATACATATAAGTGAGCGACAGTCATGTTGATGTCTCTTACCTGTCTGCATCATATGACTGCGAGCTTTGGGCAAAATTGAGGGGAGAAGTCAACACAGTGGTGTAGTGATTGAAGCCAAAGAAGTCATATGTTCCTTTAATTCGTTTTTTCTCTTCCTCCGTGAATTCAGGAAGCCTGATACCAATTTAAACACAAAGTTGTTACTACAATAAAGTCCATCTCTAGCCCAAAATTTTTTTTGGTTTTGGATATGCCGGGAAATATTTTGAATCAGTGTCATGTTTTTTATACTGTGTCCCCATTTGAGAGAACCCCCTATACATTTTTTGTCCCCGTTACCAGGATATTGAGGAACAGGGTTGTTCACAAAGGCAAGAAGAAACAGGCATAAGTAAAAAGCCAACAAAGGCTTTACTTTACATAAAGAAATGTTGTGCAGTGTCCCAGCTCCCAGGAAATGTCCCTCCACTTCCTGGCACTGGGGCAGGAAGTAAAGGGTAGTCTCTATACCGAGGACTTAGATCCAAAACAAAGGAAAAAAAGTTTTTGGGCATCAAAAGAAAACACTGGTCTACCTAAAATGACCCAAGAGCTCTAAAAGTAAAGGGAGTGACTACTTACCAGTGTATGCCACTCTGTTTACGACAACTCCCTGGTTGAAGTCCTCTAAGAAACCAACACCTTTAGGAGCATTTATCTTCTGTATGTAGGCGAGTAGCCTACTGTATGTATAGTCAGCACCCGACTGCCCAGGTCAGGGGGAAAGGGTTAATGTTTTTACGGCTTTCACTGGGGGTCCTTATGGGCTCCAGGAAAAACTTGGGAAATGCATGGGGAATCTATGCTAATGACGTGCTGGGAACTATGCTCAGCAGGATGCCATTCTGTTACTGAGAGTGAGGTAACAGAGGTACGCTGACTGGTGGAGCGGCAGCGGCTCAGCCTGCCCCTCCAAATGCAACATGTACATCCAGAAAGTGTGTAGAACACGACATAAGGAAGTACTCTGTATGTTGGATATTGCACATGTGTGGTTCATCATGGAGTTGGGAAACCACCTTAATGTTTGACTTTCACATGACCGTGGCCCCTGCCTGGTCCCCAGGCTTGGGTGAACACACCTTTTGGGTGAAGTATTACCCTGCAAAAGAGTTAGTGACCCTGTTCAGTGCCTGGTGTTGTCCAAGAATCCACCTCAAGGGGGAACCTCTCATGTGACCCTTGCTTGGTGCCCAAGGAGACAGGGAAACATGGAGGATGTGACAGACCACCAGTCTACCCCCCCCCCTTTACATGTGTTCATTTGTACCTCCCACTGACCCCCACATCACCACTGAGTCCTGTAGTGATGTGGAATTTGTCAGGAGGAAACAATGAGTGCAGCAGGGGGCCTAGGAGATCGTTTTTCTAAAGACTTCAGCAGGGGATTCCTCTTGAACAGAAAACTGACATACTGTACCTCTCCTGTAGGCAATGGGAATGATTACACTTTGGCAGTCTTCTCAAGAGTGGTGGCTAAAGGTCACTCTTTACTCAAGTAGGCACTATGGGGTTGATTTACTAAAGGCAAATCCACTTTGCACTTCAAGTGCACTGCAAATGCACTTGAAAGTGCACTTGGAAGTGCAGTCGCTGTAGATCTGAGGGGTAGATCTGAAATGAGGGGAAGCGCTGCTGATTTTATCATCCAATCATGTGCAAGCTAAAATGCTGTTTTTTATTTTCCTTGCATGTCCCCCTCAGATCTACAGCGACTGCACTTCCAAGTGCACTTGCAGTGCAAAGTGGATTTGCCTTTAGTAAACAACCCCCTATGTGTGCTAGGAGGAAAGTGCCAAAACCAGAATGTATGAAGTCCAGATTTAATTTTATTCAGAATCTTGTATCACAAAACTCAAAACCAAATTTAGGGGTTCAAAAAGTCCCCCTTCATCTGAGCTTAGTACTGCTGAATGAAGCATGCAGTGGACTGATAAATTTGTAGTGATAATTTTCAGACTACCCAATGACTGGTATACTGAGGTCACAGGGCCCTAACGGATTGATCTCTACTGTACTGTGTATTCTCACCTATAAACCTCTATTAATAAAAAACCTCTAGAGGTCCGGGATAAATGGCGGGCTTTCATACTCAATTTGTCTGATGAGGTCTGGGAAGAAGAGTGTTCTTCTCATTTAACAGTCTCTCCGGCCATTAACAACAAATGTATCCAGCTCTATATGTTACATCAGTCTTTTTTAACTCCTGTATGTTTAAATGCCATGCTTCGCATTCCGACTTCTGCATGCACTAGATGTACTCATCAACGAGCTGATTTTAACTGTAATTGATAGTTATTGGAAACAGTTGGTTGTCACACTATCTACTATCCTCTCTGACCTTGTGCCATGCCACCCACGAATCTGCCTATTAGGTATATTGGATGAGGAACAATGGCCAAGGTACACCAGAAATCTGCTGTGGGAGATGTTTCTAGCTTGTAAAGCTATCGCCCTTAAATGGAATCAGTCTGCTCCGCCATCTATCCGTCAATGGATAGGGATGGTGAATCAGATACTTCCTTATGAAAAACAAATTTTTGAACATCGGAGCTGTCTAAAGCCTCATACACACGATCGGACTTTGTACCAACTTTCCCGTGGATTTTTGTACAAAGGGCGTTGGCCCCAAGTTTGTATTGCATACACACGATCTGACTTTTTAGGCAACAAACATGAACGTAGTGGCGTTTCAACGTACTGACAACACTTCAAAAGAGGACGTTCAAATACTCCAGCGCCACCTTTGGTCAACTTCTGTATTGTTGTCTGATCTTTTTCATTGGTTCTGAGCATGCGTGTTTGTACAAAAGTCCGATGGTTTTGTGTACACACGGTCTGACTTTGCTCCATCGGACTTTTGTTGGCAGAAAGTTGGCAGAAAGTTGGTCCTTTTTTGAAAACTGAAAAAGTTGTTCCGATGGAGCGTACACACTGTCGGATGTCTGTCCAAAACAGCTAATTTGCATATTTGTTGTCAAAAAGTCAGATCGTGTGTACGGCCCTTAAGTGAATTTGTGTGGGTTGTATGGTGCTCCTCTACTCTCACCATTGATAATGCCTAAGTAATGTCTTGTATGAAGTTTCCTACTTCTAAATCTAAAGTTGAATATATACCCCTTGATATACAGTACTGTTTGGATTTGTTGTGTTATCTAGCCTGGATCCAACTGCTCAGCAAAAACTATCGCTTGTCAATAAAAAGAGTTAAAAAAAATAAATTGTAGTAATTCTGAGAGGTAATTATGAATTTTATCAATCCACCATGCTTCAATCAACAGTACTAAGCCCTGATGAAAGGGGACCCAAAATGTGTTGGGTTTTTATGGTACAAGATTCAGAATAAAATTAAATCTGGACTTCATTAGTCCTGATTTTGGTACTATCCACCTTGTGTACTTAGGTTTTTATTGTTGTTTGTGTCCCAACTAAGGAAATGAATTTGGCTTTGGTAGTGTGTGTGTGTGTGTGTGTGGGGGGGGGGGGGGTTGGCTCAGTTTAGCTCAGGGGGGCTGTAGAGAAGAGGGGGTTACGCTGATTTGGATAAACCCAAATCTGTCTTAAAGTGATACTTAGCCCTTTTTTTAATTTTAATTCAGGAAGTCCAGACATGCAGAGAATGTATATTGTCCCTTCCCGACAAACTAGTCAGTCCAGAGTCACTCCTCTCCATGTTTGCTGGTCTCTCCCTGTGCATGCATGTTCCCAGCTGTGTTTGTCCATTGAAGCACATTGGGCAAACCATGCCCCTGCTTCCCTCTTCCCAGGTAAAAAAACGCCAAGGCATTTGTACTATTTTAACTACAGTTTTATGTACCCCAACAGTACACAGACCTGTTATATATATATATATATATATATATATATATATATATATATATATATATATATATATATATATATAATTTGTGTACTTAATGCACTTGGATTAACATGAAAACCTAATATTGCACAAATTCACACACAGTGGATTCAACGAGTCAAGGTTTTGTACATATACTCACCTAGACTCTGTCAGACCTTGCGCTAAGCTCCTTTCTCGCACCCGTGATTTCATTATCTCATTATAGTCGCCATTGTTGTAAATTGGGTGTGCAAACCATCCTCCATAAAACTAGATGGGGAAAAAATTTAGAAAATAAAAGTTTTAGTTAGGTCAGGTATATTCAACATTTAGCAGTTTTGTTTAGGCTAATTAGTGAATGATGGATTCTGATTGGTTACTGCAGATTACAGCTACGTGTACGTTTTTGTACGTTTCCTTATAAATGTGACAGCAAATGGGTACCCTGTTTTTACAGATGACAGGTGGCACTGAAAGGGTGAAAAGGTCTCCTTTAATGATGTACAAAGAGGTACTTTTAAGTCAATATAATACAATTATACAATTATGTTCTGGTTCACTAAGGTCAGTTCAGAGATTTGGTTCACTAAATATTCAGAGATTTGACTACAGTTCATGCAGAGAAGAAATTACTATCCTGCAGAAGGATTTAGCTGCTGAACTATTGGCACAATAATAAGGTTGGGTTCACACCTATGCGAATTGGGTACGGGTTTCTTTGCATCCAATTCGCATAGCAGGAGAATATGACCGGCTCTCTATGGAGCCGGTTCACATTTCTCCAGGGCGGCTGCGGAGTGCACTGCAACGCTGTTGCGTCTTTGCCTCCGTTTCAGGGCTGAATTCAGGCAAAGATTCTGCCCTGATTTGTCCTTCAGTTACTTCCTGGTTTCCAGACCTAGGCATATGATGTCCTACATCCCGGGAGTCTTCAGAGGGGAGGAGGGGTTCTCTCAGGTAAGCACACCCTCCTGCCTGCATATTTTAAATGCTGTTTGTATACCCATAGAGGAAGATTTTGCTTTTTTTTTTTACTGTTTGAGATGCCACTTAGACAGGGAGGAAATTCCCTTAGGCCCCTTTCACACTGGGGCGGGGAGCCGCGGTGACGGTAAAGCAGCGGTTTTCGGCCGCTCGCGGTGCGGTTTTACCCCCCGCGAGCGGCCGAAAAAGGGTTAAACACCCCCGCAGAGCGCCGCCGTAGCGGCGCTTTGCGGCGGTATTGCCGCGGTTTTACCGCGGTGTCCCATTCTAATCAATGGGAAGGAGCGGTATAGGAGCGGTGAACACACCGCTCCTATACCGCTCCAAAAATGCTGCTAGCAGGACTTTTTTTGTCATCCTGCTAGCGCACCGCTCCAGTGTGAAAGCCCGCCGCATGAAAAATGCCCCGGTGTGAAAGGGGCCTTATAGGGACATTAATAAAAGGCTGAAATCGGTTTAAGCCACTAAAAACTGTTTTTTATTGCTGCCAATGTCCCTATTAGTATACAGAAAGATAAAAATGGCATGAAAAGCACCAGATTGCAAATGAGTCCAAGAAAACTTTAGAAAACTTGGATGTTGTATATGGTAGATAAACCTTCCCTTTCTGGATATTGTATCACTTACCCAAACCTCATACAAATAATGTTTGCTATTTGTGGTATTTGAGCCTCTAGAGTATATACTGTATAACATCCAAGCCCAGATGAAGGTTAAGGACCGGGATAAGGGGTGGGCAGGAGGGACAGTTGCCCTGGGCGCAATGGTTTACTGGGTGTAGGATCCTCTAAGCTTGCACATCATAAACGGGTAAGGGGGCGCAGTTTGGCATCTTTGCCCTGGGCGCTGGATGACCTTGTCCCGGCACTGGTTCTGTTCACGCTATTGCGCATCCAATTCGCAATAGCAGCAGATTGTGACCGGCTCTCTCTATGGAGCCGGTTCACATATCTCCAATGTGGCTCCGGTGCGAATTTGCATAGGAGCCCTGTGTGTCTTTTGTTCCATTATAGGTACCAATTCAGCCCAAAATTCGGGCTGAAATCGGACGTGAAATAGTGAACTAGGACGCACAGGACCCCTGCTGGGAGCCACGTTAATATTAGGTGTGAACTGAGCCTTAAAGTTTACAATGGTTCTAACCCTTCTGCATTCTATCCAAAAGTTTAACAAAAAAAGTTGTGCTTATAGTTGGTAATTGAACCCTATGGACCCATTCACACCTATTTGTGTGGCGGAAGCATTCAGAAAAGGAATTTTCCTCTGGTGCAGGTAGGTATAAAACACACAACGCTATGGGGTTGATTTACTAAAAATAAAACTGGAGAGTGCAGAATCTGGTGCAGTTGTTCATGGTAGCCAATCAGCTTCTAACTTCAGCTTGTTCAATTAAGCTTTGACAATAAAACCTGGAAGCTGATTGGTTTCTTTGCAGAGCTGCACCAGATTCTGCACTCTACCCCTATATGTTAGATGTTCTTTTTTGTGTCTCACTCTTTCCAATGGACCTGATTAAAGCATGTAAAACCACAAAATGGCAGCATGTCCTATTTAAAGAACGGATCTAATGTATTTAATGTATTTGCATTCGTCTATGGGGTAATTAGAGCTTCAACATATGTTCTCAATGGACCTTGCACCTTGGTATGTGTGTGATAAATGCTACTAATAAGTTAACAATATGTTCTCTTAATCTGTTAGTTCATATTTTTATGAAAACATAGTTTAAGGCTGGAGATAAACCTCAGTGGGTCCAATATTATTGCCAAGCTGGTAATAAGGTTAATTAAATCCAAAACAACAGAGCTGGTAATAAACTTCATTATGTCCAATATCACAGAGCTGTTAATGAACTTCATTAGGTCCACTAACACAAAGCTGGTAATAAGCTTCATTAGGTCCAATACAGCAGAGTTCGTAATAAACTTCATTAAGTTCAAAACCATAAAGCTGGTAACAAGCTTCGTTAAGTCCAATACAGCATATACATAATAAGCTTAAATATGTGCAATGTCACAGAGTTGCGTAAAATGGTATGGCAGACACAAAGTCACTATTGTGTTTTTTAACACCATATGGAATTATGAATCCTCATTTTTTTTCTAGCCTGTGCAAACAGGCTATGGCCTAGCTAACACTGACTTGTTTAACCAGGACCTTGATGTATCCTATATTTCCATCAACATGAGTTTTCCTCATTTGCCTTTGCTGGACTTGGAACTATGAGCTAGCAGATTAAGAGAACATATTGTTAACTTAATAGTAGTACTTATCACACACAGAGGTGCAAGGTCCATTGAGATCAAATGTTACAAATTACGCCAATGTGGCTGAGGATGACATGAGATTCTTGGTTGTGTAACTCTACGGTTGTTTGAGGATTATTGTGCACAGATAGCATACTATAATTGTCAGTGATAGTTACATATTTATCCACAATTTTAGCAATAGTCATTTTCAAAGTATAGCTATACTTTGTAGTCAGAGTCTTCACTAGAAATGTGATAACCTTAACTGCCATGACCTGGGGTGTGCCGTGATTTTGCTGGTCAGTACGCCTAAAAGAGGGCATACCCTAAGCAGGGTTGCCAACCTCCCATAGCATTTTTTACTGACAAAACATGGGAAATTTACTGGCGGAGCACATTTTTTACTGACAACCTGAGAAATTACAAAACTCCTATTGAAAACGAACACAGTGAATATTTGAACAGTATAAACATGATATGGAAACACTGACAATACCTATAACAAAGTAATTTGCTTGATTTACATTTAAAAAGTCAACACAGCATTATATTATCAGCCCCTGATATTTACTGGTAGTTGTAAAAAAACACAGATTTTTACAAACTGTCAGTAAATTTACTGGCGGTTGGCAACCCTGACCCTAAGTATAAAGTATATGAAAATAGAAATGTTGGGGGATATGGGTGGGTGAGAACCAGGAAACAAGCCGACGAGGGACCTGTCAAAAGGGGGAGAAGATATACCCACCCAGACTTCTTCTAGCCTTTGGCCAGCCTTCTAACATATCCTTCAAAGTAAAAGCCAAACTGAAGAGTATAATTCTTCACAAGAGGATCAGATTTACAATTCTCCCTTCCTCAATTATCTATGAAATACCATTGAATGAGATATTACTGTAGACCAGCCTTTCTCAAACTTTCCATCCCAAAAGGAACCCTTGAAATAAATTTCAGATCTCAGGGAACTACTGCTAAAACCATGGATCATGGATCGGTGGAAAGCATGCCCATTACATTGTTAGTCAGAGTGTAGAATGCACTTACATTGGTGGTTAGAAGGAAAAACATCCCCTACACTGGTGGTCAGTGAGAAGAATGTTCCTTACATTCGTGGCCAGTGAAAAGAATGTCCCTTACATTTGTGGTTGGCGAGAAGAATGTCCCTTACATTGGTGGTCAGTGAGAAGAATGTCCCTTACATTGGAGGTCAGTGAGAAGAATGTCCCCTACATTTGGGGTCAGTGAGAAGAATGTCCCCTACATTGGTGGTCAGTGGGACGAATCTCCCCTACATTGGTGATCAGGGGAAAGAAACTCCCCAACATTGGTGATCAGGGGGAAGAATCTCCCCTACATTGATGATCAGCGGGAAGGATGCACCCTATATTGGTGATCAATAGGAAGAATGCCCCCTGCATTGGTGATTAGTGGGAAGAATGCCCCCTTCATTGGAGGTCAGTGGGAAGAATTTCCCCAAAAATGGTGATCAGTGGGAAGGATGTCCCCTACGTTGGTGGTCAGTGGGAAGATTATCCACTACTTTGGTGGTCGGTGGGAAGAATGCCCCCTACGTTGGTAGTCAGTGGGAAGAATGCGCCTACGTTGAGGGTCAGTGGGAAGAATGCCCCCTACATTGGTGGCCAGTGGGAAGAATGTCTCCTACATTGGTGGTCAGTAAGAAGAATGCCCCCTACATTGGTGGTCAATGGGAAGAATGTCCCTTACATTGGTGGTCAGAATGTCACCCTTACAGACAGCTAAAAAGAACACTGGTTTTACGCTGCTGGCTCTGCCAGTTGGTGTTGGACTCAGAATTATGCAGGCACCATCAAATGGGAGCTCAATCAACCACAGCTCAATGTACCCCTAGCAATTTCTGGTTGAGAATGACGGTCAAAAAAGTCCTGCTAGCAGCATCTTTGGAGCAGTGAAGGAGCGGTGTATTCACCGCTCCTATACCGCTCCTACCCATTGAAATCAATGGGACACCGCGGTAATACCGCGGCAATACCGCCGCAAGGCATCGCTTTGTGGGGGGTTTTAACCCTTTTTCATGTGCTAGCGGGGGTTAAAACCGCACCGCTAGCGGCCGAATACCGGGGCTAAAACTACGGTAAAGCAGCGCTAAATATAGCGCTGCTTTACCGCCGACGCCGCTCCCGCCCCAGTGTGAAAGGGGCCTTCATGTGTCCCCCACACTTACTATGTTATCTCAAAGAGTCTATTTAGCCCTTCCAGTTTTTATCTTGAGTCTACAAGTCACTTAGCATCTATATAGCTTTAGAGATGAAGACAGTGGGATGGATTAAGAAGCTTACCAGAGGAAAACTGGACAGGGCTGACACCACTGAGCCCACAAAAGTCATATAAAAACAGTCAACATAATTTAGAGGCAACACTACTCCCCCTTTATCAGGGTAGCAATTTACCAACAATTATAGTTATCTTGGACCCTTTTATTTGGGTTTTGGTCTGGAGCTCTTTTCTTGTAAATCTATATTTTGTTCTATGAAAAGCAAACCTTCATCCCATCCATCCCTATATCTCATACCGCCATGAATCTACGCGCTGCCTCCACATCCTCTTGCTTGTACGGGTTTCTTGGTTCGGCCCAATCAGAGCTGATGGTTATAGAAATAACGCCTCCTTGTTTCGGCCTGTACGTAGTGTTGTAGAGGTGCCAGGCCTCCGCATGAGCCTTGATGAGGTTATGTCCAACAATGTATGGTGCACGGCCAGGCCTTGTATTGATTCCTTAATAGCATTAAACAAAATATTTTATTCCTATACCATTTAAAGTGCATCAAAAACAAAAAACAAAAAATAAATTCAATTGTCTGGTCCTTAGATGTGTCAGCTCCATTAGTTTTACTTTTGTTAAGCTTTCCTTTATTTTCACCTTGAGCACATTTTCTGTTCTAGGGTCACAACACTCCCTTACTGTAGTAAACACAAAATCATGAATTATAATATAATAAATAACTATAAATAATTATAAAAATTAATAATATAATAATAATAAAATTAATTTCCCCACAATTCACTATCGCTCAATTACAAGTGTTCTAATTCATTATCGCTGTTTTCTAGCTGGTCTAAAACCACTTTTGACGTAAAGGGAAATTTTTTGGTTGCTATGGACAATCTCAAGTTTCCAGGCAGAAAGAACAATATTTATAATCTAAAAATCTGCATGCAGGGCATTGGACAAAGCACTAGGGGTTGTGAAATAATTTCATACTGTAAGGTAATCTGTAAGATTACAGTGTACTGTATGTATTATGAATTTTAATTTTTTTTAAATTTCCGCCAGGCTCCGCCCCATGCGTCGCAACGCTCGCAGGGAACGGAGCCTGCCACACAGAGGCATTGGGTGGAGGACAGAGCCTATGGGCACAGCAGGGGGGGGGGGAAATCGCAGGATCCTGGGGACAAGGTAAGTACACTGCACCAGGATCCTGCAATGCAATCCCGAGTGTGGCTTGGGGTTACCGCTAATGGTACTGAAATTTAACCCCGAGCCACACTCGGGAAAACCGCCAGGGAGGTTACAATGGCAGGTTTTTTTTTTTTGAAGCACACGATTAGAGCCAAAGGCTCTAATAGGCTTCAAAATAGGGGGTCTCGGGGCACAGAGAATGTGAATGGAGACCACCCAGGTTTGTTATAACAGCGAACGAAGATTCGCTGATTGCCGCCGCCCCCCCTTCCCAAAAAAACCCCACCAGCCGCCACCGACCGTATAAGGTATTTGGGTCCACACCCTCTGGTAAGCATACCCATACTATCTATGGTGGTGGATCTTGTTGCGCTGGTGGCTGTCACTATTTATGGATCATTACTTCAATAACTTCTGTGGACTTTGATTTTGCATGGGTACATTACTGGTGGCCCTTTGTGGACATTTTATTAAAGAATTGTTTGTTTAAGATGTTAGATGTTTGGGACTTTTCACCTTTTGTCACTTTTGTTTGTCATATACATGTCCACTTATGATCATTTGATCGTTTTTAGATTTTTAGTGCAGCACTTTGAATCCGTATGTTATACACAATATTTGGGTCAATTGTGGTGCTAGCAGCTCTGAAAAAGTTTTTTTTAGCGCAGTAATTTTCTTTATCCAAGACATACATATTTATTTTGGTCCAAGCTGGTTCAGTCTAACTATGCAAAAGTTGCAGACCCCCAGACACCCCCCATAGCTGTGATCATCATGTGTTGTGGGGTTTAATATGAGTGACTGCAGCCGTGACAGGCACTAGTCAAAGGTGCCCACAATGCCCAGTGCTGCATTCAAAGAAGCCATCCTATTGGTTCGCACAATGAAAAGTACTCTATGAATGAAGGAGGTGGACCTTTCATTCATCCGTCGGTCCTCCATTCATAGAGTGCTTTTAACTGCTGGAACTGATAGTATGGCTTCTATGAATGGAGGAGACAGACGGAAAGGATGCGCATAGTATGCACTTTTAACGAGTGCCTATTACAGGTGTAGCTGCTTGTAGTAACCCCCACAGCACCAGAAGATCACATTGTTTGGAGGGAGGGGGGGCAGTAAACATACCACCCCCAACCCCCCCCCCCCCCCCGTTTGGTCGGTCAGTCCATCAGTCAAACCCCCTACATCGCTCGGTAGACCAATCACCACCCCACCCTCGCTCGCCCGTCCACCCACCAGCCCCGCACTTACCCCATCTAGGTCGCGGGCAGCTTCGGTTTCCCCCTGCGTCTCCTTGGCGGCTTCCCCCTGCGTCTCCTCGACGACTTCCCCCTCAGTGGCCAATACGGTCGCTTCTCCTCTCAACCAATCGGGTCTTAAGACCTGATTCCTGATTGGCCGGGAGGAGAAGCAGGAAGACAATAGCGAATATTAATCTGCTATTGTCACATAACTGCGTGGGCTCAGGGCGCAGTGCTCTGCGCCCCAAGCCCACCCTTTTTGTTGAAGCTAATTAGAACCTCGGGCTCTAATCATGTGCTTAAAAAAAAAAAAACCTTTGAAATCCATGTGTCCGGCCCCCTGCATGTAGATTAGAAAGAGAATTTAAGGTCTGGAAAAAACACTCTACCACCTCCTGCATGTAGATTAGAGACCGGGTGCATGGATTAGGGGGGCGGCTCCCCTACGCCCCTGATGCAGCGGCCGCCACTGGCTACAGGGGTATCCAAGAACCGAGGAATGAAGAGTCCAACCTAACACAGAAGCCACCAACACACAGGACACTTTTCATTCATTGTAAGTACCGTCCCCGGTGCTGTGTTTATTTATTTTTTCCACTAAACTTCAGCTTTAAGCATGGAGCCAAATGTACAGTCACTAACAAGCAGCATATTTTTTTTCTATTATTAAAGGATAAAGGGAAAAACAGAGATTACCCACAAAAGTCACATTGTAGTCGAAAGATTCTTAAAATATTCTACAGAAAAGAGTAATGTCTAATAAAAGCATATAGCACGGTATAAAAGGATTGTTACCTGGTGCCGCTGTGCCATAACCGTGCCCCAGATTAGCAATAATGTACGGTTCATTCAGAGTGATCCAGAACTTCACTTTATCTCCCAATCTCTGGAAGAGCAAATCAGCATAATCCCTAAAACGTGCCACTATCGTCTCGTTCTCCCAGCCTCCCACATCTTGAAGAGCTTGTGGTAAGTCCCAGTGATATATTGTCACCTAGGCAGAGGAACACAAATATTGTAAAAAATTTTATTTGCATTGATAAATATTTTTTGGAGAGAATAAAAGATGAAGCCTAATTGGTCACTATGGCCAACAACACCATATGTGCATTCCCTTGCCTTTCTCCATGTTTTTATCTATAGTGCCCATTTGTGCAGGAATTAAAATGTAAAGCTGAACCTCAGGCATATATGTATTTTTAGATTGGTACCTAAATCTGTCTGGAAATTCTGAGGGTGGGGTGAGGTGGTGACAAAGGAATCATAATCAGGTTGGTTGTTCCATTATTCATTTTCTATATTGTAAGTAGTTTAATAATATGGTAACCATTTCCATTACTTTCAGTGGGGCAAAAATTGCACAAAATAACTGCATTGCGCATTACTGAAAAACAGTCCAGGTGTACACTAGACATGTGCAATTCATTTAGTTCCAAATTATTTTTTTAACAAATTTTGACAAATTTGTTCATTCAGAAATTTCCGAATTTTTCCATTTTCTGAAAATTCTGAATTTCCAAAATGTCAGAATTTCCGAAGTTTCCGAATTTCAGAAATTTCTGAATTTCGGAACATTTGACATTTCGGAAATTCGACATTTCGGAAATTTGAAAATTTGAAATTTCAGAAATTTCAGAAATTTCAGAAATTTCTGAAATTTCAGAAATTGGAAAATTTCTGAAATTGGAAATTTTGGAAATTGGAAAATTTGGGAAATTGGAAAATTTGGGAAATTGGAAAATTGGAAAATAAGAATGAAAATCTGAAAATTCTAAAGAATAAAAATCCGAAAATTTGAAAACTCGAAAAATCTGAAATAACTAACTAATAATAACTATTAAATTATAGGTAATGGAATTTCCTTTCAAATTTGGCTGTACGAATTTATCCGAAGTTACGAATTATCTGAAATAACGTATGCCATATCTAAAGGGGTGGAACATAACAATCTAATAATAATAAATAACAACAATAATAATAAAACCTTTTTAATTATTATTAATTTGTTCCATTCCATTTGTTTAGATAATTTGTATCTTCAGATAAATTTGTATTCGTTACGTTCACAAACAGCCAAATTTGAAAGGAAATTCCAATACCTATAATTTAATAGTTAGTTCTTATTAGTTAGTTATTATTTCGAATTTTACTGATTTTCTTTCTTTTTTTCAGATTTTCACATTTTTTGAATTTACGAATTTTGAATTTCGAAAAATTTGGAATTTCGAAAAATTCGGAAATTCTAAATTTGGAAATTTGAAAAGTTGGAGATTTGGAAATTTGAAATTGGAAAATTCGAAATTCGGAAATTTGAAAATTTTAACATTTTAGAATTCAGAAATCCGAAAATTCTAAATTTCGAAAAATTTGGAAATTCGGAAATTTGAAAATATGAATTTTCGGATTTCCAAATTTTAGAATTTCTGAATTTCCGAATTTCCAAATTTTCAAATTTTCTAATTCCTGAAAAAAAACAAATGAAACGAAAGTGAACAGATTTTTTGTCAGTGCACATGTCTAGTGTACACTGTAAACTTCACTGGTTGTCAGCCTGATGAAGCAATCCTCCAATGGTCAGTTCTTCTTTGTGAAGAATGTCTAGGAGGCAGGGCCTTTCTCATGATAAAGGTCCAACAAGGTGGGGACAGTGAGATTTTTACATGAAAAGGGACCATTGAGGGCCTCTCCCATGATAGGGGTCTATCAAGAGGGCAGAGGGTTTTTTCATAATATGGGTCCTTTGTCGAGAGAGGGCAAAAAACTTTTCTCGTGATACAAGTTCCTAAAGCAGAGGATGGCTTTTGTTACTTTTTTATTTTTGAGATATCTTCTGTTACCTGTGGTGTAATATTGGCAGCCGCAAGGGCATCCAGAAGACGGATGTAGTAATTAAATCCTGGTTCATTTACGAAGTTCCGTGTTCCATCAGGGAGGACCCGTGACCAGGAGATAGAGAAGCGATAATGTGTGACTTTGAGATTTTTAAGGCTCTCCATATCTTGCTCAAGTCGGTTGTAGCTATCGCAGGCTACATCTCCATTGTCATCGTCGTCAATCCTGAAGGGGAGATGTGTGAATTTATCCCAGATACTCAGTCCTTTTCCATCAGCCCTCCAGGCACCTTCGATCTGAAGGACACAAAAGTCAGAAATGTTTGCGTAACTATGCATAAGTGTGACTAAATGAACTGTGTGTTTCCAGATTGCAACCATCTTCATCATGTAGGCAATACAGCCATAAGTGATATATTATAGGTTTGCAGGAGAGGAATAGTCACAACTGTGATTATGAATGCTAGCTCGGTTTACTTTTCCATAATCCCAGGTTTTAATGTTCAAAGCATAACCTTGTTTTTAGGTTTGTAATAGAGTGAGAACGGGTTAGGACCTCTGCAAGGCTTTTATAGCCTTCATCAGAACAGGGCATGAATGGAGGTCTCACCAAGTAAGAAAGGGTTAGAATCCCTGTGTGGTTTGTATCCCCATTGTTGACCCCTCACTTCCTGTCCTGGTGACACCCTCTGTGTTAAAATGAGACAGGGTATCACTGAGGAAGGAAGTGAGGGGAAATCTTTTCAAAGGGGACACAGGCAGCAATAAAAACTGGACATGTTAAAGCTGAACCAACCATTGTTGGTATCAGCGGGAGGAATAGTGCCCCATTGTTGATATCAGTGGGAAGAACAGCACCCAATCATTGCTGTCTGTGGGAGGAATAGTGCCACACTACTGGTATCAGTGGGAGGAATGGTGCTCCGTCATTGGTGTCAGTTGTGCATGGAATATAGTGTCCCAAGGGCCAGGTAGGGACAAGCAAAGAGCCACAGTTTGAAGACCACTGCCCTAGACAAAAATTAGCAAGTAATCCTTGCAGTGAGGATCGTTTTTGAATTTCTTCATACACACTGCAGCTGCCAAATGCCCATTTTACAGGCATATGACGTTTTTTGTTTTCCGCCCCAAAACGCCCCTCTATGTTAGCCTATGTGTCCATGCACATGGGCTAACATGTGCCCATCCATAGGCATTAACAGATATTTAGAGGCAGGGGCATTTAGAGGCAGAAATCTGAACACACTTTCAGGAGCAGAAAACATGCTGACGCACCTAAACACTAGGCTCGTTTAGTGCTTGAGCGTTCATTAATTTCAATGGCCAGAATAAATTAATATTCTGCCCAATGAAATGAATGAACACCAAAATGCTTGACACGCCTGAACATGTCTAAACGAGGCTTTGGGCACATTTTTAAAACTGCTTTTCTCCTGTCAGGAAAAAGGCGTTCATAAGATCCACTTCGTTAGGAGCTGTCAAAGTGCTTATTCACATAATAATCAAGACAAAAACAGTCATAATTATTCAAGATTAATCGTCCTGGTGTATTGTATTATTAGGGTGACACCATTGAACATATAAAAAAATGTGCTCCCCCCCCATCCTTTATGTGCTCAAGGGTGACACCTTAATAATACAACACACTGAGATGATGAATCTTGAATAATTTTGACAGTTTTTGTCTAGATTATTATGTGAATAAGCGATTTGACGACTCCTGAAGAAGTGGATCAAGTCCATGAAACGCATCGGGCCACAAGGAATCAACTATTTTTGATACAATGTTTTGCTTTATCACATTTGATGTTTTAATATTTGTACTACATTTGCATATTCTATGATATTTTGTGGATAAATATGGGAAATCCGTTTTATAAATATTGATATCAAATAAATGGTGTTTTTAGATATATGTTGTGCCTCAAAAGTCCCAGTTCACTGCATTTTTCTCTCTCTTTTTTTAATTCTGTTTGAAAATGTATGACTTAAAACATTTTTTTACCCCAACATGTCATATTCCTGATATGTGCTTACTGCATTGTGTATTTGTATGAGAAAGTATCCTGTTCTCTTTGTATTGCTTCCTTTGTGCGAAATCCCTGGTGTTCTGCTAGTCCCCTTGCTTTCCTAAATCGAAACTGACCACACTAAACAGAAGAACACACTGTGATCAGTTCTCTAGCTGTGCTGGGAACTCAGTTCGCTTTCCTCCAATGATCAGACCTGTCCTGACACCCCTACCCGCTGCACAGCCATTCACTGGCATGCTCAGTGTGCTGCTGCTTCTCCTCCCCTAGCTCTTATGCAGCTGAGAACAGAAGGAATGCGATGGCTTAAAAAAAGGGAAAAATGTATTTACTGTATAATATATATATATAATATATATATATTATATATATATTTTTTTAATCTATACAAAAATGTTTTACCTTTCATTTATACTTTAAACTGAATGGGTTGGTTTACAAGGTGATAGTTTACAATCACTTTAAAGCCCCATACACACGGTCCGATGGATTCTGTCCTATCGGACAATGTTGGCGGAAATTCCGACCATGTGTAGGCACCATCGGACAGTTTCCATCGGATTGTCCGACGGACAAAGTTCTATCTCCTGCTGGAAAAATTTTCCGACAACAAAGTCCGATCACACCAATTCCGATCGTGTGTAGCGAATTCCGACGGACAAAGTGCCACGCATGCTCAGATCACATTACAAGACCAAAGCTATTGGCAACTAGCCTCTACGTAGTCCCGTCGTAGGCAACAAACGTCACCACGTTCAGAATGATCGGATTTTCCGACAACAAAGTCCGACGTGTGTATGCAACACCAGTGTCGGACTAAATCCGTCGGACAAAATCCGATGGATTTTGTGGTCGGATTTTCCATTTATTTCTGATAATCATTTATGACCAATGCCCTTTCTTAAATTGTGACGACTCCTGTAAATACTTATGGCTTATGAAAAAAAAATATCAAAAAACAAGCGCTCAGAAAAAAAAGGGTCAAGTTATATCACCTGATAGGATGCTGAGGCCACGCTCCACGCAAAGTCTGGTCGAAACTCTCCATATAGAAACTTGTCTTCTTCTTTCAGAGGGATACCATTGTTCCGAATGATCTCAGCATAGTAAATTGCAGATCTTTTTGCAGTCCTTGGGCGGTTGGGGTTATTGAAGTCCACATGGTGTAGCCCAAAACGCACGGAGTACCCAGAAATCCATTCAAAGTTGTCCATTAAAGACCAGGCTGTGTAGCCCTTAAGATTCACCCCGTCCAAGCTGTAAGCTGTACAATAAATAGTTATTTATTTCCTATCACTGGGTGATTGGTGGCTGTGGCTACTGTGGTTTTGGTCATGCACATGTCACAGCATAGATACAATAAATCAATATTACATTAAAAAATAAAGGGTTATTCACACCATGGCAAGGTATTATAATGCACATTGGTGTGCATTTTAACATGCAATGTAGTTGAGTTACTAAAACTGGAGAGTGCAAAATCTGGTGCAGCTCTGCATAGAAACCAATCAGCTTCCAGGTTATATTGTCAAAGCTTAATTGAACAAGCAGTAAGATAGCAGCTGATTGGCTACCATGCACAGCTGCTCCAGAGTTTGCACTCTTCAGTGTTAGTAAATCAACCACGCTGTGCTGCAAAGCATTGTTAATACACATTGCAGTGCTTTATTTTCTTTTAGCTTAGCAGTGTATTGTTATGCGCCGCGGCTGTGTAGCAAAGCATCGCAGCCACAGCCCTGTCAGTATTTAGCTGGGCAGCCACGGGGTGGTAAAACGGCAGCTCAGTGGACCGTTTTTACGGCCCCCAGCCGTTCGTGTGATTGAGGCCATTGCTAGTCCTATTTTGGTCAGTCAAAATATTTCTGCCCCTTCTGCCTTAACAACTGTCAACTTAGATATATTAGGCATAGAGGTCTATCTAAGTTAATCTATTGATTAACCACTTAAGCCCCGGACCAATTTGCAGCCAAAAGACCAGGCCCATTTTTGCGATTCGGCACTGCGTCGCTTTAACTGACAATTGCACAGTCGTGCGACGCGGCTCCCAAACAAAATTGGCGTCCTTTTTTTCCCACAAGTAGAGCTTTCTTTTGGTGGTATTTGATCGCCCCTGCGATTTTTATTTTTTGCGCTATAAACAAAAATAGAGTGACAATTTTGAAAAAAATGCAATATTTTTTACTTTTTGCTGGAGAAAATTGAGTACTGTCCGTGATACTTTTTTTATTTGCACTAACATATCATTTTTCATGGACGAGCTTTCGGGGTGTGTTGTCTTCTTCAAGGTCTAAGCAGTAGACCTTGAAGAAGGGGACACACCCCGAAAGCTCGTCCATGAAAAATGATATGTTAGTGCAAATAAAAAAAGTATCACGAACAGTACTCAATTTTCTCTGTCACAATTGCACTAATACGGCTACAATCACTTCAGTTACTTTTTGCTATAATAAATATCCCCAAAAAATATATAAAAAAAAACTTTTTTTTTCTCAGTTTAGGCCGATACGTATTCCTCTACATATTTTTGGTAAAAAAAAAATCGCAATTAGCGATTATTGATTGGTTTCCGCAAAAGTTATAGCGTTTACAAAATAGGGGATAGTTTTATAGCATTTTTATTAATATTTTTTTTTTTTACTAGTAATGGCGGCGATCAGCGATTTTTCTTTTGACTGCGACATTATGGCAGGCACATCGGACATTTTTGACACATTTTTGGGACCATTGTCATTTATACAGAAATCAGTGCTATTTAAATGCACTGATTCCTATGTAAATGACAGTGGCAGTGAAGGAGTTAACCACTAGGGGGCGGGGAGGAGTTAGTGTGACGTGTGTGTGTTTTTTTTCACAGTAGGGGGCGTGGCTGACGTCTGACGTCACTGATCGGCTTTCCCGATGACAGGGAACAGCCGATCAGTGACAGGCAGTGTAGGAAGCGCAGGGAGAGGTTTGTTTACACTTACCTCTCCCCGTTCTTCAGCTCTGTGACCCGATCGCGGGACACCAGCGGCGATCGGGTGCGCTGGTCCCGCGCCCGCGGTCACGGAGCTCCCGACCTGGTCGCGAGCGTGCCGCCGGCGGCACGCGTGCGACCCCACGGCTAGGCAATTAAAGGGGACGTACCTGTACGTGCTTTTGCTAGCCGTGCCATTCTGCCGACGTTGTGCAGGAGGCGGTCGGGAAGCGGTTAACTACATCAGGCTCCAACCAAAACTTTTTTTTCAGTTTTGGATAGAGTCTGTGTCTCACCTGTGATTTCTCCTTACTTCCTATACCAGAGACACTTAAAACAGAAAGCTACATAGTTACATAGTTACATGGTTAGGTTGATTGAAAAAAAGAAGCCAACAAAGGCGAAACGGGTTGAGATGAGTTATCCCTCCTTTATGTGATACTTTATGTATAACCACTTCCCGCCCGATCAATAGCAGATTGACGTCCGGGAAGTGGTTCAGTTATCCTGACTGGGCGTCATATGACGTCCTTCAGGATAACATGCCGCCGCGAGCCCGTTCGGTGGAGGCTGTTTACCACGTGATCAGCTGCGTCCAATCACGGCTGATCACGATGTAAACAGGAAAAGCCATTGATTGGCTTTTCCTCACTTGCGTCTGGCAGACGCGAGTAGAGGAGAGCCGATCGGTGGCTCTCCTGACAGGGGGGTCTGCGCTGATTATTTATCAGCGCAGACCCCCCTCAGATGCCCACACTAGACCACCAGGGAAGCCCCCAGGACCACCAGGGAAGTGGACAACATGTGGATGGCCAGGTATGAGGTGATCAAATACCACCAAAAGAAAGCTCTATGATAAAAAATTAGTTTGGGTACAGTGTTGTATGAACGCGCAATTGTCATTCAAAGTGCGACAGTGCTGAAGGCTGAAAATTGGCTTGGACGGGAAGGTGTTTAAGTGCCCGGTATTGAAGTGGATAATCACTATGTGTATGGTGATTTCCAAACAGAAGTTTACTCTATACTGCGTACATACACTAGGATGGATCTCTACCTTCAGGGGTGCTGTGGGTTTGAATTTGAGTTGTTAAAAACTTTCTATGGTTTGAAGATATATATCCCCAATATTCCCTTTTTAAATTCATTTTGTAATAAAAATCTCTTTTAATCTATGATTGTGTACTCTGCAAAGTCCCATTTGTGCTTCTTCTTTGCAATTGTTTCTACCCCAGATGTGATGTTGACTCTTTTAACCAAGACTGTGCTTCTTTTTCTTCCCATACTGGTTAAATACCGAAAAAAAACTATATTGAATATTGAAATATTTGATAGAAAAGACAGAGAGAGAGGAATACATAGTATATTAAAACAAACCTTTTAAAGCCTCGTCGATATAGGTCTTGTAGAAAAATAAGCGAGCATTGTCTTCATAATCAGGGTTACTGTTTGTGGCGACTCCATTTTCAGTGATGTATATGGCGACATCTCCATATTCTTCTTTCACCCAGTTAAGCAGTCTCCTTGTCCCCCAAGCTACTGCCCTATGTATGGAAACTGCTGTTGTTGGCCAGTTAGGGTTAACCGATGCTTCAATGTCGATATCATTTTCAAAAGATTCAGGGGTCAACCTGAGTGTTTTGTGCTGAACTATTTTGCTGGTATAGATGTTAATAGAGAAAACATCAGCTGTGCCCTGGATGTAGGTCTTCTCTTCCTCTGTAAAAACTGGAAGTCTTGAACTTGGGAGACCCTGTAAGGCACTTTTGTTGGCCACTTGCCACTTCATGGCCTCTGGGTAATCACCATTTTTGAAGATGGGGTGAGCAAACCACCCTAAAGAAAACTGCAGGTAGCGGTCAGCAGCTTCAATGTCCCTTTGTAACGTGTAGTCTTTAGGTTCTACCCATTCTGTGTTGAGGCTCAGTGAGATTACACCTCCTTGGCTAGCTCGATAGTTCTCATCATAGGTATGGTAGACCCTGGCATGGACCTTCAGCAAGTTGTGTGCTACTCTATATGGAGCAGAACCAGGCTCTGTTACAGAAGGTGGAATCAAACCAAGACCGTAACCAGCTGTCACAATGCTGTGAGGCTGGTTAAAAGTCATCCAGAACTTGACCCTATCTCCGAATGTCTTAAAACAAAAGTCTGCATAGTTATGAAAAGCATTAAGGACTGCATCATCCTCCCAGCCACCCAAATCCTCTAGAGCTTGAGGAAGATCGAAGTGGAAGAGAGTCACCATTGGAGAGATTTTATTTGCCAGAAGGCCATCAATAAGGTTATTGTAATATTCAACACCTTTATCACTGGGCGTGCCTTGCCCTGTTGGAAAGATTCTGGGCCATGAAATAGAGAATCGGTAACTGTTCACTCCTAGAGACTTTAACATGTAGAGGTCAGCATCCAACTGATGGTAACTATCACATGCTATGTCACCGTTGGTATTATTTTCAATATTTCCTGGAATTTTGGTGAAAATGTCCCATGTACTTGGACCTTTTCCATCTGCGTTCCATCCTCCTTCCACTTGATAGGCTGATGTTGACACTCCCCATTTAAAATCATCTGAAAAAGTAGCGTACTGATACATATCTCTTTCGAAGGCAGTTTGCCCTGATAATTTCTCCCACACAACTTTTGCATTTGATGGGACATTTGAAGCTGGGAGGGGTGCTAGCTTTCTCGCAGACGGCCAACTTATGCTTGGAGCTTTGGGCTTCACTGACTTGAGTTTTGTAAAACCGTTATTCTCGATAATTGAGTTGAATAAATATGCAGACTTTTTGGGAGTCCGTTGCCTGTTTGAATTTCCAAAATCCACATAGTGAAGACCAAACCTCTGGCTGTATCCCTGAGGACCCTCAAATCCATCCAACAGGGACCGGACTATGTATGAACCTACGGACACATTATCAGTCTTGATGGCTGCAAAGAAACGTTTCAAGAATGAAAGTCAGAACTCAGGTCACTAAGGAGTGTGGTTTTGCCTGAAACTAGGTGGAGTTAAAGAATAGGTTGGAGTGTGACACAGATCTGGGTCCAGTTGTGAAATATTGTATGTAGGGTATATTTATTCAGATTTTACTTAGTAAATTAGTGAACATTACAGATAGTTGGGAAAGCTGAACATCTTAATCATACCTCCCAACTTTCTGAGATGGGAATGAGGGACACCTATTAGCAGAAGTATGTAGGCATAGGACACACCCCCTGCCACGCCCCTTAACCCCTTCAATACCCGCCCATAGTCATATGACGCCCACAAGGTGGATCTACCATCCTGGGTGGGCGTCATATGACGTCCTCCCATTCCCGGCCGCCTCACAGCTCCACGTCCTGTCAGCGAGCAGGAGACCGATCATGTGATCCCAGTACGGAGGAACACATGATCGGTCTCCTCCCCTTGAGTCCCCTCCCCCCACAGTTAGAATCACACATATAGGGAATACATTAACCCCTACAGCGCCCCCTAGTGTTAACCCCTTCCCTGCCAGTCACATTTACACAGTAATCAATGCAATTTTATAGCAACGATCGCTGTGTAAATGTGAATGGTCCCAAAAATGTGTCAAAAGTGTCCGAAGTGTCCGCCTCAATGTCGCAGTCACGAAAAAAAAAATCGCAGATCGCCGCCATTACTAGTAAAAAAAAAAAAAAAAAAAAAATGCAATAAATCTATCCCCTATTTTGTAGACGCTATAACTTTTGCGCAAACCGATCAATATACGCTTATTGCGATTTTTTTTACCAAAAATATGTAGAAGAATACGTATCGGCCTAAACTGAGTAAAAAAAATCGTTTTTTTAAAAAAAAATTGGGGATATTTATTATAGCAAAAAGTAAAAAATATTGTGTTTTTTTTCAAAATTGTCGCTCTTCTTTTGTTTATAGCGCAAAAAATAAAAACCGCAGGGGCGATCAAATACCACCAAAAGAAAGCTCTATTTGTGGGAAAAAAAGGACGTCAATTTTGTTTGGGTGTAACGTCGCACGACCGCGCTATTGTCAGTTAAAGCGACGCAGTGCCGAATCGCAAAAAGTGCTCTGGTAAGGAAGGGTGTAAAATGGCCGGTGCTGAAGCGGTTAAAGGAGAATTGTACAAAAAAATTATTGGTTAAACCCACTAAGTGCTTTTTTTTAATTACTACTATTCCTTTAGATTGGCTTTTGTAAATTACAAATGCAGCAATTTAGACATTGGATGAAAGGTTTAGCACTGGGAACAATTTTTGATAGATAAAAAGTGCATTTTATATACAACTTTATAGATCCGACCAAAATGAGGGACACATGAGGAGGAAAGTGGGACAGAGGGACATTGCTCCAAATCAGGGACAGTCCCACGAAATCAGGGACAGTTGGGAGGTATGTATTAATCAGAAAATAAAATACGTATAATGTAGCTGTTTTACCTGCCAAAGGAATTGTATTTCTGTTTGTCTAAACTTGAGATTTACACAGCCCATCAACACAATACAACTCTGTCTAAAAGAACAGGAAACCCGATTTTCCTCTGCTGCAGATAAGTGACACTAATTCTCCGTACACACGAGCAAATTTTCCGTCAGAAAAATCTTGGATGGTTTTTCCGACGGAATTCCGCTCAAGCTTGGCTTGCATACACACGGTCACACAAAAGTTTGCTAAACTTCCGACCGTCAAGAATGCGGTGACATACAACACTACGACGAGCCGAGAAAATTAAGTTCAATGCTTCCGAGCATGCGTTGAATTGTTTCCGAGCATGCGTAGGAATTTTGCGTGTCGGAATTGCTACAGACGATCTTAATTTCCGATTGGAACTCTTTCCGACCGAAAAATTGAGAACATGCTCTCAATCTTTTGCTGGCTGAAATTCGGCCAGCAAAAGTCTGATGGAGCATACACAGGGTCGCATTTTCCGACCAAAAGCTCTCATCGGTCTTTTGCTGTCCGAATTTCCGATCGTGTGTACACGGCATTACAGGTCTCTCGCGCACCCCTAGCCCGTGAAAGACAAGCAGCAGTCTGATTAGCTCATCACTCCGTCACTCTGCTCTCTTCTCCTGTCAACATGCACCTTGCCCTGGAGCACAACTAATTGGCTCCTTGTGCTGCTTCTTTCTCACTCTGAGCTCTGCTGTACAGGAACTGCAAGAGATTGATGATGCTGAATCAAATTTGGGTACTTGGACACAGCTTGCATTTTAACAATGCATTTAAAGTGACATTAAAGCTTGTTTTGCTTTTTAAACTAAAATAAGAAACATGCTTGGTACAGAGCAGCCCCGATCCTCCTCTTCTGGCATCCCCCACCGGCGCTCCTGGCCCCTCCTCTTTGGAATGTGCCCTGATAGCAAGTTGCTTGCTATGGGGACACTCATGCATGCTCGTTTCCCAGCCGCCCTGTCTGTGTCTATTGACACAGACCAGGCGGTCCGGCCCGCCCCCGCTTATTCGTCACAGCATTTGATTGACAGCAGCGGGAACCAATGGCTCCTGCTGTTATTAATCTGCCCAGTGAGGAGGGAGACACTGC
Organism: Lithobates sylvaticus; assembly: GCA_028564925.1. NCBI lineage: Eukaryota > Metazoa > Chordata > Amphibia > Anura > Ranidae > Lithobates > Lithobates sylvaticus. The sequence continues at coordinate 31,975,695 of CM053031.1, forward strand.
AGCGAGAGTGGCTGCTCTTGTGCACATTGCTGGATTGAGATCAGGTTTGGGTAAATATAAGGGATAGACTGAGGAAATCCTGCAATATAGAAGTTTTTTTACCTTAAAGAGGAGCTCTAGGCTCCGTCAGAAAAAAATTCAGCAGCTTCAAATACTGTAGCTCCTGACTTTTAATATTAGGACATTTACATGTCTACGAATCCAACGGTGTATTCACCCGAGCTGATTTTTCGGCTCTCAGGTGCTGCCGCCACCATCTCGGCTAAGCGAAACCAGCAGTGAAGCCTTGAGGCTTTATAGCCGGTTCCTACTGTGTTCCCACTGCGCTTTGTGAATGGAGGCTAGGGGAAGAAGGAGGGGCACCGAACTTACGGCTAAGTTCGCCACAGCAAGATCAGCTGGAAGTGGGAGCGGGTACCTGTCAAAACCAGGTACCAACTCCCCCCAAAAGGTGCCAAAATGTGGCAGCGGAGGGGGAGAGCAGGCAAACAAGCGGTATAGAATTCATGTATAGAATTCATTAAGGTAAAAAAGCCTTAAAGTGGTTGTAAACCATAAGGCTGGGATCACACTATGTGCGGAGCGGCTTGCAGCAGGGGGTCCGGTGCGTCCCCGTTCGGTGTTTCAGGGGCAAATCAGGACCGAAGTTTTGCCTGAATTCGGACCTGAAACGGATCCAAAGAGGCACAAGACACTTCTGCTGTGCGCTCCGTGAGAGCATTGAGGGCCAGTCACAGTCTCCTGTAATGCAAATTGGATGTGGGGAAACCCGCATCCAATTCGCATAAGTGTGAACCCAGCCTTACATATACCTATGTACCTTACCTTACATGTACCTGTATTTACTGCTTGTTACTTTAAATTGTTTTTGCTGTTTATGTGAAATTATGCTCCATTTCAGACACTCCTGAAGAAGCGGTTATACCGCGAAACCGGTCGAGGAACCACTCCCTCACGTTTAGACTAATGCGAATCCTGTGAGCAAGCCCAACATGTATTTGTAATTTTTTCTATGCGCCTAGGAGAGGTTATTAGCTGATTTTAGACTGAATTGATGTGTACAAATGTACATTTTTTATTCATGTATGTTTTTCTATTAAATACAATTTTTGTTATAATCTTTGTTATACTATTATTGACCCACTACAAGTACCGAGATAGTCCAATTACCCCCTCCCCCCTTTTTTCTTTTTGAAAAAATCTTGTGGGTTACGAATGTGAACACGCAGTGTCAGCATCTGCGTTTACACTTCAACAAAACCCCCTGTGTCTATAAATGATTCTTATGGATGATGGTACGCGCTAAATAATCTGATTAAACCATATTATTTGAGACTATACTCTTGATCTCACTAACTGGCCTCAGGTGATATACATATGAAAAAAGTCCTCCTACATAAGTTGTATCTGTTTATCTGCGGTTCTTTCTTCTCTACATCCATTCAAAATCCAGAATGTCTGAGAGTTTAAAAAAAAAAGGATACGGAGAGCTGAAGTTACGCTTTGCAAAATTTAGTGAGAGCTGATTGGAGGGAAGGGAACCCCCCCCTTTACACAGAACACAGGAACAGAGCTGAGGCTGTCAATCAGCTGGACGTCCCTCCCCCGTCACCTTTATTTTCTTTGTGTCAGGAAAACTGTTCAGAAGTGAAACATGCTGATAGGAGAGGAACACAGCAGCAGACAGAAATTACACTTAGTGCTCTTAATTGAAACAAGCACACACTACAGAGACATGTGCTTTGTTCATATTTCATGTCTGAGGTTTACAACCACTTTAAGGCCTTAGAACCACTTTACGGATAATTTATTGAATAGAGAACTGCATGCATTGGTGCCTTTTTAATTTAACATGAATTCTGCTTTAATTTCAAAGAACTCTTCTACTGCAACAGTCTTCCTTTATTTGGGTATGGAATGGTTTGGTTTACAAAAGTTTCCTATGATTGTTCTGTGCTGGTAGAATTTCCTCTCATACACATTTAAAAATCATACCACAGGCAGTAATGTAGACCAGTGGTACCCCCAACAGGCCATGTTTTCAGGTTTTCCTTTACTTTGCACAGCTGCTTTAAATCAATATCAATGACATGGTATTGATAAGAGCTATTTTATCTAAGGGAAGTTCACAAAACATGGCCCGGTGGGGGTACTTGAGGACTGAGGTTGAGAACCACTGATGTAGACTATATGCCAGTAAATCCTTAACTACATTTGTATGAACAGTTTTTTTTATAACACTTCTATACTTTACCTTTAAGGGCCTCATTGATATAGGCATTCAGGTACTCCGCTCTTTCTGTGTCATTGAAAGCATCTCCGATCATGGATGTTGGCATTCCATTGCCAGTTATGTATATTGACAGACCTGTTTTCCCATACTCTTCCTTGACAAAATTTAGAAGCCTCCTAAAGCCCCATGGCACCACTGAGATCCATGGAGAGGCTGTGGTTGGCCAAGAAGGATCAATATGTTGAGAAAACCCTCCAATAAAATCATAAGTGTTCTCACAAACGGAGCTGCTGGAAGCGTTGATTAGCCGGGACGTGTAGTGGGAGATGCCGATGAAGTCTGCAGTACCCTGAATATTGGTCTTCTCAACTTCACTGAAGGTGGGCAATGGAGCCACTGTGGAGGGGCACTGGGTATGTTTCTGGTGTACTTGTGTCTTTAGAACCTCTGGGTAATCTCCATTCACCAGAATAGGATGAGCGAACCATCCCAGCATGAAATTGAGATATCGCTCTGCAGCGCTCACACTTTCTGGGTCATTGGCATTTTCCGGCTCTGCCCAATCGGAATTCAAAGAGATGCCCACCAGCCCATGCTGCTGGCCACGGTAGTTATCGTTGTAGATGTGCCAGGCCCTGGCATGAGCCTTCACTATGTTGTGGGTCACCTACATAAGAAAAAAACGAGATTAAAACATTGGTGTGGCATGTCTCATTTTAACATGCTAGTACAGCACTGCATTTTTAAAGCAAAAGGCATTCCCATAAAACCATTTCCACCATAAACACATACACAAGAAATGTATCAATTTTGAAATCGATGGACTACAACTTGTCATGTGACTTTATGTGTCCAAAATCGCATGACAAGTAGAACTAGTGGGAGTCTTCTATTTTCTAATGTAAATGTAAAGTAGGTGCATTGGGAGGGGGAGAGCAGAGTGTTGAGACCTAACTTAGAAGACTTCACTGCTTTTCTGAATTTTGAGAATGAACGGCTCCAAAGTGCCTGCAGCTACAGGTATCAGTGCAGCCTTGTTTTAAAGTGACCTTGTCAGTCATTTAAATAAAAAAATAAAATAGCTGTTCACTGTAATAGAAGAGCTGTTATACTTACCTAAGGCTTTAGTCTTCTACTTTCCCTCTGTCCAATGTCCTGTAGTGATATAGAGGTCGGAGGATGAACCACAGTGCGCAAAGCGAGATCCAGGTACCAGACATTCCCGGAAGTGTTGACTTCTCAGTGTTGAAAGTCTCATGAGTAAAACAGCTGCACCTCTCTTATAGGAACAGTTATTACAGTTTTTTTTTTACATGACTGACAGGGTTGCTTTTAAGAATATATAGAGAACTGCTTGTTAAGAGTATGTAAATGCCCTCAGCCTGACCACAGTTCTACTTTAAACTGATTACAATTTTGTTATATATAAACAGTAAATATATACTGTATATATATATATATATATATTTATGGTCGTGGCCCTATAACCGAGAGAGATGTGGATCACAAAAGCATGCGACAAGACTTACAACATAAATAGACCCTAAGTGTGCCTTGGTGGTCTGGTCTGTATGCCAAGAAAAGGGGGCATACCCAAGGTAAGTAATGGATAGTTTATGAAGAAGGATGTGCTGAGAAGTGCCCTGAAAAAGGGAAGGGCGGGAGGGTATCGCGAACTGGAACCGACAAAAAGCATGGGTGAGTGGGCTTCTTAAATACCCTCCGGGCTCCTCCCATAAATTCAGGTCACCATACCGGCCTTCTTATTTATGGTCGTGGCCCTATGACTGAGAGAGATGTGGATCACATAAACACACAACAAGACTTACAACATAAATAGAAGTGTGCCTTGGTGGTCTGGTCGGTATGCCAAGAAAAGGGGGCAAAAGACTCAGATAGGGGAATAACTGTTAATTGATTCTTGTGGTTATTGAGCCAGCTTGGTAAAGGCTTGTGTCATTTCTTCCTGAGGATTTGGGATGTATGTGGCAAAACAAGCGGACTTCCATCGGCCTAGTTTCTTGATTACGTGGTCTGGTACTCCCTGTTGGGAGGCAGCTGAGGCTGCTCCAATCCGGAAGGAGAACTGACTGGGGTTGAAGCCCAAGTTGCTTAGGAGGATCCTGACATGCTTGATAAACTGGCTGTCACTCAGGGGGCTGGTTAGAAAGGGTAGCAACGAGCTACCATCAGATTGGCTGGGTAGATGGGACAGTAGTTGGTCAAGCACCGTCACTGGGCACCAGGCGTTGTTAGTCTGAAACAGGTTGATCTCAACCCCGGGGCCAGTTTGTTGCATTTTGCAGACTGTGAGATGAAGGGTGTAATGGTTCGGAAAGCGAGTCAGGTGGTGTCGGAGCAGTGTCTGACTGCCGGAGCCACTGACGGTAAATATATTAGGTCGTAGGAAACCATAGAAGGCCTGGTAGATGGACGCCTGGATGACTAGGCTGGGCAAAGTCCCAAACGGAGAACTAGTAAAGATTTCAGACATGTCCCTGAAGAGGGAACTCGTGATAGGTAGGTGTTTGTCACTGACTATGTGTTGGTGCTTCTGTATGCCCTGTGGGAGGGACTTGACTGCATGGGCCGAGAATACTGATGGTTTACTGGGGTCCTGTGAGGACAGGAAATGCTGGACGCCGTCTAGGTATAGCCTAAGGGTCCTTTCACACGGGGCGGATCAGTGCTGATCCGCCCCGTGGATATCCGCTTGCTCAGCGGGGATCGCCGGAGCGATCTCCGCTGAGCAGGAAGATGACAGGTCCGTCTCTGCACACAGCGTAGGGACGGACCTGTCACAGCGCCGCTCTCCCCTATGGTAGATCGGGTGACGACGGACCGCAGTGTCCGTCGTCATCCGATCCGCTCTGCAGACGGATGAAAAAATAGGGTTTTCCTCCGTCTGCAGAAACGGACCATAGCAGACACGGACGAGATCGGGTGTCAGCGGATGCTCATCCGCTGACACCCGCTATCCCATAGGAATACATGTATGTTCGTTTTTCATCCGAAAACGGGTGGATCAAAAACGGACATACGGACCGTCCGTGTGAAAGAGCCCTAATAGTATTGTGAAAAAGGGCCAGCTGCGTGTGGCAATACAATATGAATGCTAGGACGTGTCTAACGTCGACTATCCCTGCTCTGGGGCAAGAGGCCAAAAAGTTGCGATATGTGTTCAAAGCAGTGCGAAAGGCCTTCAGTGTGTTGCGTACCAAGGAGTGATTAATGAGCTGGGTTGCGTTGGCAAGATGCGACTTCAGTCCATCGTCAACAACGATCAGGGTGGGACAGGAGTAGTTGTTGGGTCGGCTCCTGCTGTAAAAACAAAGTAAGGTTGAAACGGGATACCTCATCAGCTGCGATTTTGCATTTGCCTGGAATATGTCTACAGAAGATATTAAACTGGTGACGGAGCGACAGCTGCGCGAGCCTGCCCAGGAAGGACATGATGGGGAGTGACTTGGATCTACCTTTATTGGTAATGTCGGCCACGGTCTGATTGGCCGTGGTGAAGAGCAACCGCCTGTCCTGTCCAAGTGTGGCCCCAGATCTGGGCAGCTGCCACGATGTGATACAGCTCAAAGAGTGATGGGTGAAAGCAGAAATTTAAGAGAATTTCTGGGGGTCAAGGTCCGTGAACCAGTGGCAGATGAAAAATGGCTGCGAAGCCCGTGGAGGCTGCGGCATCGGTAACCACCCGTGGTGGCTCGGTTGACACTGCCGGGATGAACGTTGAAATGCCGTTCCAGCTGGTGAGGAACTTGTCCCACATAGCTAAGTCTGCTACTGATGCTTGGTCTAGTTTGAGAACTTAGTCTGGATCTTGCACTGGTATGAGAAAGACTAAAAGCTGTAATATAAAGGACCGTCCTTGAGGAATAATCCTCATCGCGAAGTTCAGTATCCCTAGTAAGGTTTGCAAATGCCTCATGGTGCACCCTTGTGACCAGGTGAAGTCATGGATAACTGTCCCGGTACAGCTAGTTTGTCGGGAGGCAGGCTAGCCTGTATGGCACGTGTATCCAGAGTGACACCTAGGAAGGTGATAGAGTGTGCCGGGCCTTCCACTTTATGCTCAGCTATGGGCACGTTGAGATTGCTGAACACTATTCTCAACCTGTCTAGATCTGCCGTGGTGTGCCTGGTTGTTCGATGAGCAGGATAACTGTCTGACGGTGGGCCTGGTGTGACTTTGCTTGAAATGAACTGGCTCACTCCTGTCATGCGACTGACCTGGTGAAGATGCGAACTGTACGTTCTTTCTCTTCTATTTTTTTTTTTTTTTACCTGGGGAGATAAAGTCCAACCTGGTGCCGGATGGAAACCTGAACTAACCTCAGGGAGAAAGACAAGGAAAAGATGAGTGGCCTGCATGCCACTAGAGATGAATGGCCAACTAGGTTCTGCTGTGTGTTTGTGTGGCTGATTGTTTGCCACTGAGATGTGTTTGCAAGTTAGTTTGTATGCGAGTTTGCACGTAGGTGTGTGCCGCAAAGTGTTTGATACTACTGGAGACAATATTGCGTGGTTCCAAGGGTGTCAGTGAGTGTCAGGTTGCTGGGACGATATTGCGTGGTTGCAGGGGTCTCGATGAGTATGAAGATTTGTTTTTGAGACGACATTGCGTGGTCGCAAGGGTCTCAGTCTGGTTTGCTGAGACGATATTGCGTGGTTGCAAGAGTCTCGATGAGTATAAGGTTTGTTTTGAGACGGCATTGCATGGCATTGCATTTTATTGCCAGCGGTTTAGACATTAATGGCTGTGTGTTGAGTTATTTTGAGGGGACAGCAAATTTACACTGTTATACAAGCTGTACACTAACTGTATATACAGTATCTCACAAAAGTGAGTACACCCCTCACATTTTTGTAAATATTTTATTCTATCTTTTCATGTGACAACACTGAAGAAATTACACTTTGCTACAATGTAAAGTAGTGAGTGTACAGCTTGTATAACAGTGTACATTTGCTGTCCCCTCAAAATAACTGTTATAGCTGGAAAGGGTGGGCTAACCCAATATTGACCCCTACGGACTAAGACTGGGATGCCATTAAAGTCCATGTGCGTGTAAAGCCAGGTGTCACAATACTTTTGACAATATAGTGTATATATATAGTCTTAAACATAAACTTTTTAACTGTCAACTGTGTACCTTGAATGAAGCATTCCCCGGATCCTGAATACTAGGAGCATGTTCTCCAGTTCCATAACCAGCATAACTGACCACCCAAGGTTCATGAAAAGTGATCCAATGTTTCACTCGGTCTCCAAAGCTGTTGAAGCAGAAATCAGCATATTCAGCGAAAGATTCAATGATGGCTTCATTCTGCCAGCCTCCCGACTCCTGCAAGGCTTGAGGCAGATCCCAGTGGTACAATGTCACCATTGGTTTGATATTTTCATGTACTAATCTGTCAATCAGTGTGTTGTAGTATTTCACCCCCGCTGAGCTGACTTTGGACTTAAGCCCTGTTGGGAAGATCCGGGACCAGGAGATGGAGAAGTGGTAGGTGTTGGCCTGTAGACCTCTCAGCAGATATACATCATAGTCAATCTTGTTGTAGCTGTCAGAGGCCACATTTGCAGTAGCGTTGTCAAGAGCATGGCCATGTTGTCCAAACATGTCCCATATAGACTGCCCTCTTCCACCCTCGGCCCAGCCACCTTCTACTTTAAAGGCTGCAGTGGATGAGCCCCACAAGAAGCCATTTGGAAATGTACTAGGCAAGAAGGCATCACGTTCTGCTGGAGTTTGGCTGGCAAACTTCTCCCAAACTGTGGTGAATGCTGACTTTGAGGATAAAGACTTTTCTGGCTGCTCCTTTGACCTGCAATATAAAAGTAACTAAAGAAGGTTTCTTTAAACTTCAATCTCATCAACCAAAAAAAACTAAACAGCCTTATTGTATTAAAGATGAACTCCAGGAAGACAGCTAAATACAAAGCTGAGATACATCTAATGCGGCGTACACACGGTCGGAATTTCCGATGGAAACAGTCCGATGGGAGCTTTTCATCAGATTTTCCGACCGTGTGTATGCCCAACGGTCTTTTTCTGTTGGAATTTCCGACGGACTTTGAATTGAGAACCTGTTCTCAATTTTTCAGACGGAAAACCTTTCTATCGGATTTTCCGATTGTGTGTAATTCTGATCGTGTGTACGCGGCATAAGGGAACTTTTTACCCTGTCTAAAGTTTTTACAGTCCTAAGATTTACTGTACCTAGTACAGTCTGGCATAGCAGAAGACCTAATTTTTTCCTTCTGCAGGTACCTAACAATTATAGGTCTTGTTCCTCCCCCATCTGGACAGTGAAGGGTGAAGCATCAAACTGTAATGCCGCGTACACACGCTCGGACATTCCGACAACAAAATCCTGGATTTTTTTCCGATAGATGTTGGCTCAAACTTGTCTTGCATACACACGGTCACACAAATGTTGTCGGAAATTCCAAACGTAAAGAACGCGGTGACGTACAACGCGTACGACAAGCCGAGAAAAATGAAGTTCAATAGCCAGTGAGGCTCTTCTGCTTGATTCCGAGCATGCATGGAATTTTGTGCGTCGGAATTGTCTACACATGCTCGGAATTTACGACAACGGATTTTGTTGTCGGAAAATTTGAGATCCAGCTCTCAAATTTTTGGTGTCCGAAACTCCGACAACAAATGTCCGATCGAGCCTACACACAGTTGGAATTTCCGACAACAAGCTCCATTCGAACATTTGTTGTCGGAAATTCCGAGCATGTACGCGGCATTACTCTGTGCTTTCCTGCTATGAGCATGCTCCTTGTTAGCACATGAGCACCAACGAACTGATGGGCTTCGATTTTTAAGTTGGAAGATACGACTATAAGTTATGCATTGCATATCTGTTTCCACCACGCAATCTCATAATGTGATCTATCAAAATGACATTGGAATCATAATCAAAGCATCTCGGTGCTGCCAATCGATGCACAACAACTTATAATTTTTACCCCCTGGCGAATCGACTTGGTTTGACCAAAGCTGAACTAAACCAAGTCTAAATCGATCAGAAGGGAAATTATGGCTATTTGATAATAGCCATAATTGATAATTATTCTAATAAGTAAATTGCCAACAGGAAGGTTTTATCCCAATTTTTGTATATACAGTCTATTTCAATGCATTACAGAAGAATTCCAGGTATGGATATTTTATACATAGCTACATCAGTCCAGCATGGAGCGTTGAAACTATGTATATACCATACATGGTATATACAGTACTGTGCAAACGTTTTAGGTAGATGTGAAGAAATGCTGTAAAGAAAGAATGAAAATATATGATTGTTTTTTTATTTACAAAATGCAAAGTGAGTGAACAGAAGAAAAATGTAAATTAAATCAATATTTAGTGTGACCACACTTTGGCTTTAACCACTTCAGCCCCAGACCAATTGGCAGCCAAAGGACCTTTTTGCGATTCGGCACTGCATCGCTTTAACTGACAATTGCGCGGTCGTGCGACGTGGCTCCAAAACAAAATTGGAGTCCGTTTTTTCCCACAAATAGAGCTTTCTTTTGGTGGTATTTGATCGCCCCTGCGGTTTTTATTTTTTTTGCGCTATAAACAAAAATAGAGCGACAATTTTAAAACAATGCAATATTTTTTGCTTTTTGCTATAAGAAATATCCCCAAAAAATATATAAAAAAACATTTTTTTTCCTCAGTTTAGGTCGATACGTATTCTTCTACATATTTTTGGTAAAAAAAATTGCAATTAGCGATTATTGATTGGTTTGCGCAAAAGTTATAGCGTTTACAAAATAGGGGATAGTTTTATAGCATTTTTATTAATATATTTTTTTTTATTGTGACTGCGACATTATGGCGGACACATCGGACATTTTTTACACATTTTTGGGACCATTGTCATTTATACAGCAATCAATGCTATTTAAATGCATTGATTCCTGTATAAATGACAGTTGTAGTGAAAGAGTTAACCACTAGGGGGAGGGGTTATGGGCTGTGACGTGTGTGTTTTTTTACATTAGGGGGCGGGGCTGACGTCTGACGTCATTGATTGGCTTTCCCGATGACTGGGAACAGCCAATCAATGACAGGCAGAGTAGGAAGCGTGGGGAGAGGTTTGTTTACACAGACCTCTCCCCGTTCTTCAGCTCCGTGACCCGATCGCGGGACACCAGCGGCGATCGGGTCCGCTGGTCCTGCAGCCGGGGTCCCGGAGCTCCCGACTGGTGGCGCGCATGCGACCCACGGACAGGCAATTAAAGGGCCACGTACAGGTACGTGATTTTGCCTGCCCGTGCCATTTTGCCGCAGTATATCTGCGTGAGGCGGTCGGGAAGCGGTTAAACCAGCATCAATGCTTCCATGTACATTTGCACACAGTTTTTGAAGGAACTTGGCAGGTAGGTTGTTCCAAACATCTTGGAGGACTAAGCACAGATCTTCTCTTCATGTAATCCCAGACAGACTTCACGATGTTGAGATCAGGGCTCTGTGGGGGCCAAACCATCACTTCCAGGACTCCTTGTACTTCTTTACACTGAGGATAGTTCTTAATGACATAGGCTGTATGTTTGGGGTCGTTATCCTGCTGCAAAAAAAAATTGGGTCCAATCACACCCTCATACCTCCCAACATTTTGAGATGGAAATGAGGGACACCTACTAGCAAAAGTATGTAGGCGTAGGACACGCTCATGCCACGCCCCCTTAAAGAAGAATTACATTAAAAAAAAGATTAGTTACATCCACAAGGGCTTTTCATTTACCATTACCATGCCTTTATATTGGCTGTTAAAATCTACAAATGCAGCAATTTAGAATTTGGATGAAAGGTTTAGCGCTGGGAAACACTTTTTGAAAGATAAAAAGTGCATTTTATATACATCTATATAGATCAGACCAAAATGAGGGACAAATGAGGAGGAATGAGGAACAGTCCCTCGAAATCAGGGACAGTTGGGAGCTATGCACCCTCCCTGATGGTATGGCATGATGTATATGTAGCGCCGACACTTTTCTAAAGTGTGCTCTATATGTGTAAATTTTGTTTTTCTAGAACTGTAACTGAGTTCTGGGGGGTTAATTGTTTAGGTCATTTACTTTGGCGTCAGTTTGACTGGGCTGTACTAGAGTTCTGTCTGGTCATAGGTGAAGTGAGCACCTGTGACAGGCTGAGAAACGCAGTCTGGTTGGACGTGTTAGGTACCCATTCTCTCTGAGCCAATCAGTGGGCGCGTCTGGCCCCGCTGTGCATTCTGGGGAGGGGTACTTAAGATGCTGAAGTCGCGTGTTCAGGGTTCGGCTTGCTCTTTGATTCCTGGTTCCGGTCTGGGCCAACCCCATGAGGGGTCCCGGACCCAGGAGTGTCTGCTGTTCCCCCGTAAGCATGGTCACCCTGACCAGCCCCAGAGACCCTCATGGTCTGGGGTGGGGATCCATCCGTTCCCGAGCCTACGAGGCCCAGTAACTGAAGGAGGATTCTGAAGTGTCCCGGTGTGCTCTCGGCATTGGAGAGGCACAGCAACTCGTACAAGCGACCAGGAGAGGACTCTTTGTAGGAGAGCCAAGAAGATGGCTGCTTGGTAAGAGCCTGGGAGCTGAGATTTTATGGACACTGACTGGATCCGCATTTCCTACGGTATCGCCGAAACGGCTGGGAGATTCAGGTACCATAGGAAAAGTTCCTAACCCATCCTTCAGTTACAACATAGTCTGTGGCAGAGACTTTGCAAATCTTTGAATCACTTGTTGGCTGCTAGATCCACAGACAGTTGCGAGTGGCTTCTCTCTGGGCTATCTAAAAGAGACATTCTTTTGATGTCAGCAGTTCTGAAGTGCCTGAGCTTTATCACCCATACCCTCTATTCCCAACCAAGAGACTGTGTTATAGATGAACGTAACTTTTTGCAAATAAAAATCCTCAAAAGGACATTTGAGTGTCAGCTTCTGAAATTACTGGGTACTAACCCTGGGAACCCCTAGACAACGAACAACGAGCTACAAGGAGGAGGTAATTGGTAAGCCCAGAAAATACATAGCCGCCCGCAGGGTTTATGGCGCTACATATAAGTACCTGTATTTCTCAGCATATACCAAACCTGGAATTCATCTTTGAATATGAATTTTAATATCACACTATATAAATGTCTTGTTGACAAATTGACCAAGCAAACTACTGTATGTGTAAACCAAATTTCTTACATTTTCATTATTATCTTTTAATTGTTATACCAATAAGAAAATGATTAATCTTTACTTTAAAATTCAAGCTGTAGTCTTACCTTATTTTACTATCATGTGACTGAAACAGAAATTCGTTGATGTCATAGCCCAAGAAAACACCTCCGGTGCCGATCACCGCTGCAAAAATCAAGTTTAAATCAGGAATAGAACATATGTAGTGTGAGTAGAAATATTACTCCTGCTGCAACTCTTATCGCTGCACTGTGACTGGCTGCTTTAGTTTTCTGAGTTTCTTATTGGCTAGTTACAAAACAGCAAGGAGTACGCAAGCCATTGTATGGCAATTTTCATGAAGGGGTAGCTTGTACTTGTTTTGAAGAGCAGTATAAATGAAGGGAAGATGAGAAATTTGTAGCTGCTTATATCAACATTTTCAAGGGTTTGTGTAGGCAACATAAAAAAAAAATCTGAGTTCTTGTGCTGTCTAATCTGTCCCTTTCTATGCTGTAAAAAAACCTGGTTGATCCTGCCTGTTCCTGTGTCCCCCTGTGTGTGCTGACCACAGTAATTATGGCTGCTGAACCATGATTACCATGGTCAGGTTACGTGTCTCCGCCATCCCACTGCTCTCCTCTCTCCCCCCCCCCCCTGTCTGTTTGCTCCTCTGTGTGTGAGCCATTTCTGCCCCCCCCGCCGTTATTAGTAGCTGGCGGTAAAGATAAATAAATATTACTGCCAGCCCCTTTGTTCAATCAATCTATCCTACACTGTGTAAATGTTTGTATAAAAAGATGCCTGTAAATACCTTATCTCAGATATTTTACTGTATCACTGATCATGTGACCTCCGGCCGCTCTCCTCCCCATCTAAGGGCTACAGTGGGAGGGGATAAGCGGCCAGCACAATAGTCACGTGACCGCCCTGACTGACATCAGAGGGGGATCTCGGCCCGTTCTGCTGTAGCCCTTATATCGGAGGAAGAGAGCGGTCGGAGGTCACGTGAACGGCCATAAAAGATCTCAGATAAGGTGTTTACAGGCATTGTTTTATACATTTACACAGTGTAGGATGGATTGATAGAACAGAGGGGCTGACAGTAATATTTCTTTACCGTTACCACCACTTTTAAGCTGGGTACACACAGTCTGAATGTCGAGAGACATTTGCCGGTTCAAAAAAAAACCAAACAGCCGACATTCGGCCCGTGTGTATGTCAGTGTGTCGGACGTGCATGCTGGAAAACCAGCAGCCGACGGACTTCCGATCAGCGCTCTCAGCCATTGGCAGAGAGCACTGATCGGAGTGTTCTGGTGGGGGGGGGGGGGGGCTGTCCCCCTGTCAGAACACAATAGCTAGGCGGGGGAGATCGCTGTACTAACTTTCACTCAACGCTGTGTTAAACAGAAAAAAACGAATAGTGTGTACCAGGCTTAAAGTAATTGTAAAGGCTGTTTTTTTTTTTTTAAATAACAGACATGTTATACTTACCTCCTCTGTGCAGTTGGTTTTGCACAGAGCAGCCCGGATCCTCCTCTTCTCGGGTCCCTCTTTGCTGCTCCTGGCCCCTCCTTCCTATCGAGTGTCCCCACAGTCAGCAGCTTCCTATGGGGGCACCAGAGCCAAGTCATAGCTCTGTGTGTCCATTCAGACGCGCCTCGACTCAGCCCGCCCCCTCTCTCCCCTGATTGTCTGACTGACTCTGACAGCCGCGGGAGCCAATGGTGCCCCTGCTGTGTCTCGCTCAATAGGGAGGAGTGTCCTGGATAACTTAGACACTAGTGGACATTGCTGAGATGGGGCTCAGGTAAGTAATTAGGGGGGTGCTGGGGAGGTTGCTACACACAAAAGGTTTTTTATCTGAATGCATAGAATTATTATTATTTACTTTTTGCTATAATAAATATCCCCCAAAAATATATAAAAAAACGATTTTCTTCCTCAGTTTAGGTCGCTATGTATTCTTCTACATATTTTTGGTAAAAAAAAAAAATCGCATTAAGCGTATATTGATTGGTTTGCGCAAAAGTTACAGCGTCTACAAAATAGGGGATAGTTTTATGGCATTTTTATTATTATTTCTTTTTTTACTAGTAATGGCGGCGATCTGTGATTTTTATCATGACTACGACATTATGGTGGACACATCAGACACTTTTGACACTATTTTGGGACCATTGTCATTTATACAGCGATCAGTGCTATAAAAATGCACTGATTACTGTGTAAATGACACTGGCAGGGAAGGGGTTAACCACTAGGGGGCGATGAAGGGGTTAAGTGTGTCCTAGGGAGTGATTTTAACTGTTTGGGGGATGGGCTACAACTCACATGACAGCGATCACTGCTGCCGATCACAGGGAGCAGTAGATCCCTGTCATGTCACTAGGCAGAACGGGGAAATGCCTTGTTTACATAGGCTTCTCCTTGTTCTTCCGCTCCGTGACATGATCGCCGGGAGACCGGCGGACATCGAGTGCGTCGGTCCCACGGGCACGGTCATCTGTACACGTCGGGTGCACCCGCTAGCTTCGCCAATTAAAGGGGTCTTACAGGTACTCCCATTTGCCCACTGCTGCAATTGTGACGACGTAAGTCGGCGTGCAGCGGTCAGCAAGTGGTTATAATAACAAACATATCATACTTACCTCCACTGTGCAGTTCGTTTTGCACAGAGTGGCCCCGAACCTCATCTTCTGGGGTCCCCCGGCGGCTCTCACGGCTCAGCGATTTCCCGAGGGGGTTACCTTGCGGGCGCGCTCCCGAGTCCAGCATTAGGCATCTATAGCCGCAGAATGTATGACTCAGCCCGCCCCCCCTAGATTTGATTGACAGTAGCGGGAGCCAATGGCTGTGCTGCTATCAATCTAGCCAATCAGGACACGAGACACCAGCTAGAGCTGGTGTGCTTGTCCCAGGCGCAAGAAAAAGAGGGTTCAGGTAAGTAAAACTGGGGCACTGGGGGGCTGCTGCACTGCAAGAGGTTTTTCACCTGAATGCATAGAATGCATTCAGGTGAAAAACCATGAAGGTTTACAACCCCTTTAATTAATGTTGCCTGTTCCTCTACCCCCTAGATCAGGGGTGCCCAACCAGTGGCCCGCGGAGCCCTCTGATGTGGCCCACGACCTCCTGCTCTGGGATGGAATAGAATACTGTTATTAAAGGTCAGTTTATTACTAAAATCACAGTGTATGTAAGGGCATATCTGTTCTGCAGTGGTTACTGGGCTGCTTTCAAACTGATCTGCAGGTGCAGAGCAATTTACCTGCGGGTTACCTGCACTGAGCCGTAGACTTCTATTATTACCTGCGAGTTTGGTGAGCTTTCGGAAAGTGCACCAAACCTGCAGAATATAATAGAAGTCTATTGCAAAGTGCAGGAAAGCCAAAAGGTACACAGCGTTTCACCCACAGTGCGGGTAAACCACAGTGCATCAGTGTGAAAGCAGCCTTGGGCACCTTTCACATGGTCAGTCTGACAGTCCGACCAATTGAACCCTCCATTCACCTCTAAAGTAGTGGCAGACAAACCAACTTGCGTCCTACCTCCAATCTGATCCGCAAAAAAAATAAAAAAATAAAAAAAAAAGAAGTATAGTGGGCTATGTCCGTGTCCGCTCCGCATATGCAGAGCAGACACGGACATGCCATCCACCCACTCCGCTCATTGCGGCCCGCGACTGGCTTTAAGTGGCCCTCGCTCTTCAAAAGGTTGGGCACCCCTGCCCTAGATCTAAGGAGCATTTAACTTTTGCAGTGTGGAGGAGTCCCACTGCGAGAGTAGATTATGCCAAATACTAGGAATTGGTCTTTAAATCCCAATTGAAAGCTCTTAATTTCTTAATGGAGTCAGTCTTCATGTACAGTAATAAATATGCTGCTCTTTTACTATTTATTAGCTAAGTGTTGCAGTAAGGGTTACATTTACCCTGTGCTTGCAGCAACCAGAAGAATCAGACTGCTGCTGAACACTGCTCCAACTAACAGTGCTGCTCGGGGAAGACGATTGAGCAGTGTGGCGGGGAGCATGTCAGGGTCGCTAAAGAGCAGGGCTGCTGCACTGAGTGTGACAGCAGCTGTCATCCTCTTTTACACGCTGCCAGCCTAAAGCGGAACTAAACTCTCTCAATCAACATTGAATATTTTAATCCTTACGCTGCTGGCATTAGTAAATAGATAGAAAGGTGTATTATATTTACATGTTTTAACAATTTTTTTAAACATTTCTTCAGTTGCTTCCTGATTTCTGGCCTAAGCCAAAATGATGTCATACATCCAATGAGTCTTCATGGGCATTTTCTGTCTTTCATCTGGCGTAGGAGAGGAGGAGTTTTCTCAGCTAAGCACACCCTCCTGCCTGCATTCCTGAGCTAAGGACAGATGGATTCCATGAACTAAATGCTACATGAATCATCTGCCCTTATCAAGATGGCAGCTAGAATTGCTGGGGGTGTTTTTCAAAGTGAATTCACAATAAAATAAAGCATGAAGACATAGATGAATGGGTAAGCTTGCTGTTAATAATACAAATTTATCAAATAACGTTTTAATTTTCAGGTTAGCTTGAGTTTAGTTCCACCTTGAACTCACATTGTACATACAGTTGAAAAAATTAAAGGGGTGACTCCTACCATAAAGACTGTCACAGTGAGATAGTCTGAAAGCAATCAGTTACTGCTTGTTCTTTCTCTTCATGAAGTCCATGATGCTCTGTGACCTTACTAAACACTCTGGGGTTTATTTACTAAAGGTAAATAGACTATGCACTTTGCAAAGTGCAGTTTCTCCAGTGCTTAGTAAATGTGCAGGAGCTCTGCTGGCTTCCATCATCCAATCATGTGCAAACAAAAATGCATGTTTTTTACTTTCCTTGCATGTGATTGGGTATTCTTTGTAAAGTGAAGCTTTACCTCATTTACTAAGCTCTGTCTATTTCCCTTTAGTAAATAAACCCCCCTGTGTTAACAACTTCCAGACCGCCCCACGTACATTTACTGCGGCAGGGCGGCCCAAGTGTGCAAAATCTTGTACCTGTACGTGCTTTCGTGCACAGGGTTTAGGGGGCGGGTGCGCCGCTGTGATTGGACACAGCGGGAACCAATCAGCGATGGCTGCCACGACCCACCGATCATTCAGAAGAGACACAGAGCAGCGGTGTGCTGATGTAAACAAAGCAAACCGCTGATCTGCCAGGGAGGAAAAGTGAGAGCTTGTATTTCTGCTGAATCACGATCTCTCTCTCTTCCTCCAGTGAATCCACACAGTAAAGGCCTGTACACACGATACGCAAATCAGATGGAAAAATTTGTAGGATGAGCTGTCTGACAATTTTCGGATCATTAGTACGGTGCTTTCGACTGTCGATTTCACTTTTTCATCAGAGAAAAGCTGGATGCGCAGACTATAACATTTTTGTCAGATGTGAACTCAACGTCCGATTTTAAATTCATTAGGTCTGGGAGATATGTATCAGTAGTTTACCAGTCACCAACACTTGTCACTGGGTGTTATATGATTTTAGTTACCAGCGCTACTATATTCTTGTATTTGTTTATATGGTAAATGCTTTTCATACAAGGCAGGTACCGTATATACTTGAGTATAAGCCGAGGCACCTAATTTTACCTCAAAAAAATGAAAAAAACGTATTGACTCGAGTAAAAGCCTAGGGTGAGAAATGCGCAGCTACTGTAAGTGGAAAAGAGGGTCAACAGTGCCCATTTGCATGCCTCACTGTGCCCATTTGCATGCCTCACTGTGCCCATAGGTCCCCCAAACTTCAAACTTGGTAGTTAAGGGTTCCTAGATGCCCCCTAGCTGCAGCCTGCAGCCAAATCTGGGGTCTCTGGACCCAAAGGGTCCTGAAATATCATTGCTGCAGATGGACACAGTTGACCAACTTTGGGGCCCCGTATCTTTGGGCCACTTGGTGCTAGGAACCCCAAATGTATGTAATCTCACAACTTATGGCACTACAACATATCCAAAGACGGGGTTCCTATTACCATGTGACCCCGAGATACGGGGCCCCAAAGTCGGTTCAGAAAATGTCAAGCACTTTTCTGCAGCAGAGAATGACATTTTCTGAACCGACTTTGGGGCCCCGTATCTCGGTGCCACTTAGTGCTATCTTCGGATATGTTGTAGTGCCATATGTTGTGAGTTTGCATACCAAATTTGGGGTTCCTAGCACTAAGAGGCCCCGAGATACGGGGCCCCAAATTCGGGTCGGGAAATGTCATTTTTATTTTCAGCACAATAAAAACTCGGCTTATACTCGAGTATATATGGTATATAGCCTTATTCTTCATCCTTTAGGCAAAACAAGCAGTTAACCCTTACGGTGGGGAGGGTTGACCCAGTGCAAGGGTAATTGTTTTTCATCCCTAGAGATCAGCTTTAAGATATATTATTACCTTCTGCAACTTTAAAAGCTGGGACATAATAATGGTTATCTTCTTTCAAGCTGGTGCAATCGCTCAGTGACAAAGTATAAACTAGAACCTCCAGACCTTTCTTGATCTTCTGTAAAATAAGACAGATCAGAGAAATAAACAAAAATCAGATATCTGGAGTAGACGACAAAGATTTTTTTTCTGTTACAGTTACAAACTAGACATAATAGTTTGATCCTCATGGTGAAAGAACAAGTTTGCAAATATAGTTTTTTTTTTTTCATGTCTGTCCCCTGAGAGCTGTACTAAAAATTTCAGCTGTCCAACATCAAAGTGTCTTCTGAAAATCAAAGAAAACATCCAAAAATCCTATTATGCCGCGTGCACGCGGTCGGAATTCTCGTCGGAAAAAGCTCTGATGGTTTTCCCGTCGGAATTCTGATGGAATTTCGCTCAAACTGTCTTGCCTACACACGGTCACACCAAATTCCGACGGTCTGTAACACAGCGGCATAAAACACATTTGACAGCACTATAAAAGGTAAGTTTAATGCTTCCGAGCATGCGTCGAATTGTTTCCGAGCATGCGTCGAATTGTTTCCGAGCATGCGTCGAATTGTTTCCGAGCATGCGTCGGAAATTTTGCTTGTCGGAATTGCATACACACGATCGGAAAATCCGATAGAAAGGTTTTCCGTCGGAAAAATTGAGAACAGGTTCTCAATCCAAAGTCCGTCGGAAATTCCGACAGAAAAAGACCGATGGGCATACACACGGTCGGAAAATCCGCTGAAAAGCTCCCATCGGACTGTTTCCATCGGGAATTCCGACCGTGTGTACGGGGCATTAGAGTTCCTAGCTTGCAGTCTCCCTATAGCACTATACTCATTAGAATCTGGTAATATTGCTAGGAAACATCATGTTGGCTTTTCTTTCCCACCCTGACTGTACATGGCCCGCCATTTTCATTCATTGGATTTGATTTCTTTTAGTAAGAGAGGCTCAGCATCAAGTGTAGACTTTACCTAGGGGGGTCTGCATGCAAATACATTCTTCCCTAGAATGCCTATTGTGATTCTCAGTGGCGGCTGGTGGGATTTTTTTTGGGGGGGGGGTGCGGCAACAACCCCCCCAGGCCGCTGGTGGAGCGGCACTAACCCTCGCGAAACTAACACCCTCCCACCACCCTCTGTCCTTACCTTCGATGCGGGCGGTGAGAGCGGGCTCTGGGAAAGCTGCTCCAGTGTCCTCTCCTGGAGCAGCTTCCACGGTGTCAACTCTCTGCTCCTCCCGGCGCTAGGCGTCCAATAGGGAAACAGGTTTCATACCTGCTTCCCGATTGGCCAGGAGGAGGATTAGTGTTGCAACAGCGAATGAAAATTCACTGTTGTAACACGCCTGGGTGGGCTCCAGACATAATGCTCTGCATCCCGAGTCCACCCCATTTTGAAGCCTATTAGAGGCTATGGCTCTAATTAGGTGTGTCAAAAAAAAAACCTGGCTGCTCGAATTCATATGCCCGGTGACCTGAAAGGGGATGGGCACATGAATAGGGGGCGGCCGCGGCGGCAGTGGATAGATTTATGCTGTGCATTTATCTATCTACTACATATAGGGGGTGGCGAGAATAGGGGGGTGGTGCCCGGGTGCCCCTAATGGACAGGCCGCCCCTGGTGATTCTTTTAACATCCATCACTCAACCCCTGAAAAAAGGGGGAGGCCTTGTTTCAAAAGGACTTTTTAGGTTATAGGAACATTTGTGCTAGACGCTCCTTAGTACACATCCATCAAGGAACACAGTAACCACCCCTGGAATACAAATCTTATATCATAGTAAAATCTTCGCCTTACCAGATGGGATGTATGTTTTTGCAGCTCTTCTGAATTCAGACAATTGTATTCAATCTTCAGTGCAAAAAAATCAACAGATTCCTAGGAGACACAAAAATAATACCAGATCTGTTCATCTTTTACTATGGTAAACATGCTTCCACTAGATGTTATGTGTGAAAATGTTGGAGCCTTCAAAAACATATATGACCCCCATATCATATCATACCCCCATACCATACCACCCCCACCCCCCAGACCCACAATCTTGAATTGTTTTCATAAAAAGTAATTTTTTATTTAAAAGATGAAACATGCTAAGCTGCTATCAGAAACATTTTGGTCAATATACTGACCTTAAAGTGGTTGTAAACCCTTACAAACCACTTTGACCTACAGGTAAGCCTAGATTAAGGCTTACCTGTAGGTCCAATAAATATCTCCTAAACCTACATGGTTTAGGAGATATTTAGAGAAGAAAAGGCATCGCTGTCTACGCACTGCGCATCCCGTGTTCACGGCGATATGCCGCTTTCCTGCGCATGCGCGGGTGTGACGTCATCGCCGCTCCAGCGAATGACAGCGCTGGAGCGGCTAGACCCGGAAGTCACTCAGGCGCTGGATGGCGGCGCAGAAGATCGTGGATGAGGATCGATTCGGGGGCTTCGTTTTCAGGTAAGTCATTCATAATGAGCTAGTATGCTATGCATACTAGCTCATTATGCCTTTGCCTTGCAGGGTGTCCTTTTTTTTTTTTAAGAGGCTTTACTTCCTCTTTAAAGTGTAATTAAAGCCTAATTCTAACTACAGGGGGTCCCCGGGTTACAAACAAGATAGGGACTGTAGGTTTGTTCTTAAGTTGAATCTGTTTGTAAGTCGGAACAGGTACATTTTTTAAGTGTAGCTCCAGACAAAAAATCAATTTTTAAGTTTTTTAGATAACATAGAGAAGGGTTATCACCCCTGTAACATTTGTTTTGCTGTCTGTGCCCCTGTTCAGAAGATTTCACCTCACCAATGACAATTGGATTTTGGATTTTGAAAATTTTGGGTTGTTAGGGAAGCATGGACTGGTGATAAAGCATCAGTGGAGACACCTTTTTCCCATATTAACTCTTACAGGAGTGAATTTCCCTTCCTAGGGGTAGATTTCCTCTCACTTCCTGTTGTCTCCCTCCGTTTGTAAGTAGGGGACCCCCTGTATTCTCTCCCCCTTCTCCTATCTATCCTGCCTACCCTCATAGCTCCCAACTGTCTCTGATTTGGAGGGACTGTCCCTGATTTGGAGAAATGTCCCTCTGTCCCTCATTCCCCCTCATTTGTCCCTCATTTTGGTCTGATCTATATAGTTGTATATAAAATGCACTTTTTATCTTCCAAAAAGTGTTTTCCAGCGCTAAACCTTTCATCCAATTTCTAAATTGTTGCATTTGTACATTTTAAAGCCAATATAAAGGAATAGTAGTGGTAAAAAAAAGTCCTTGTGGATTTAAGTAACCTTTTTTTTTGGATAATTCTCCTTTAAGGGGGTGTGGCAGGGGGCGTGTCATATGCCTGCATGCGTTTATTAGTAGGTGTCCCTCATTCCCATCTCAAAATGTTGGGAGGTATGCCTCCCCTGTGTATACTTATCATTTTTTAAATGCAGTCCGGTCTTCTGATCCTGCAGCTCCAGCTCTCCTGTGTCAGTGGCTGTAGGATAGAGGAGGGATCGCTGACAACGGCTGAGAATTCTGGGAGCCATGACATCACCCATAGGCTCCCACGACCCAGCCGTTGTCAGCGCTCCCTCCTTTCCCCTGCAGCAGCTGCTCACTGTTACAGGGGAGCTAGAGCTGCAGGATCATATGACCATACAAAAATGGACTAAAAAAACAAGATAAGGAGAGTGGAGGGAACATTTTTAGGAAGTTAGTTTTGTTACTGTAAGGCATTAATTCCACTTTATTGTGCATCACTATAACATCCGGGATAACTAAAGCTAAAGTTTAGGTATGCCAATTTTTTCTCAGTTGCTGCACATGGTCCAGCTTTGACCAATAAAGGTATGTACACTATATTTTCAAAAGTATTGGGACACCAATACCTTAACCTTTACACGCAGATGAACTTTAATGGCATCCCAGTCTTAAGCCCCATACACACGGTCGGACTTTTTCATGGATTCTGTCCGATCGGACAATGTTGTTGAAAAATCAGACCGTGTGTATGCACCATCGGACAGTGTACGTCGGATTGTCCGACGGACAAAGTCTTATCTCCTGCTGGAAAGATTTGCCGACAACACGGTCCGATCACACCAAACCCGATCGTGTGTACGGTTGTCCGACCGGACAAAGTGCTACGCATGCTCAGATCACATTACAAGACCAAAGCTATTGGCTACTAGCCTCTACGTAGTCCCGTCGTAGGCAACAAACGTCACCACGTTCAGAATGATCGGATTTTCCGACAACTTTGTCTGACCGTGTGTACGCAAAACCAACATCAGACAAAGTGTGACGGACATGGTCCAACGGACCTGGTCCTCGGATAATCCGCGCGTGTGTATGGGGCTTTAGTCTGTAGGGTTCAATATTGAGTTGGCCCACCCTGTGCAGCTATAACAGCTTCAACTTGTCTGGGAAGGCCGTCCACAAGGTTTAGGAGTGTGTCTATGGGAATGTCTGACCATTCTTCCAGAAGCGCATTTATGAGGTCTACTGATGTTGGCCTGGCTTGCAGTCTCCGCTCTAATTCATCCCAAAGGTGTTCTATCGGGTTGTGCAAACCAGTCAAGGTCCTTCACCCCAAACTCACTCATCCGTGTCTTTATGGATCTTGCTTTGTGCTCTGGTGGGCAGTCATGTTTGGAACAGGAAGGTGCCATCCCCAAACTCTTCCCACAAAGTTGGGAGCATAAAATTGTCCAAAATATCTTGATATGCTGATGCCTTAAGGGTTTTTATACTGATTAATGCCATAGTTTAAGTCATAACTGAAGTTAGAAAAGAAGCTGATTCTGAAGTAAGGGCAAAACTATTTTCTGAGCATACAGTGCCTTGAAAAAGTATTCATACCCCTTGACATTTTCCACATTTTGTAAATGTAAAAGTAAATGTATTTTATTGGGATTTCATGTGATAGACCAACACAAAGTGGCACATAATTGTGAAGAGGAAGGAAAATGATAAATGGTTTTCAAAATGTTTTACAAATAAATATGTGAAAAGTGTGGCGTGCATTTGTATTCAGCCCCCTTTACTCTGATACCCCTATTTTTTAAATTTTTTACATCTTGTCATGTCATGTCGAAAACCTAATTGTATTTCATTGGGATTTTATGTGATAGACCAACACAAAGTGGCACATAATTGTGAAGTTGAAGGAAAATGATAAATACATTTTTTACAAATAAATATCTGAAAAGTGTGGTGTGTATTTGTATTCAGCCCCTTTACTCTGATACCCCTAACTAAAATCTAGTGCAACCAATTCCCTTCAGAAGTCACCTAATTAGTAAATAGAGTCCACCTGTGTGTAATTTAATCTCAGTATAAATACAGCTGTTCTGTGAAGTCCTAAGAGGTTTGTTAGAGAACCTTAGTGAACAAATAGCATCATGAAGGCCAAGGAACACACCAGACAGGTCAGGGATAAAGTTGTGACAATGTTTAAAGCAGGGTTAGGTTATAAAATATATCCCAAGCTTTGAACATCTCACGGAGCTCTGTTCAATCCATCATCCGAAAATGGAAAGAGTATGGCACAACTGCAAACCTACCAAGACATGGCCGTCCACCTAAACTGACAGGCTGGGCAAGGAGAGCATTAATCAGAGAAGCAGCCAAGAGGCCCATGGTAACTCTGGAGGAGCTGCAGAGATCCACAGCTCAGGTGGGATAATCTGTCCACAGGACAACTATTAATTTGTGCATTCCACAAATCTGACCTTTATGGAAGAGTGGCAAGAAGAGAGACATTGTTGATAGAAAACCATAAGAATTCCCATTTGCAGTTTGCGAGAAGCCATGTGGGGGTGGGGAGCAAATATGTGGAAGAAGGTGCTCTGGTCAGATGAGACCAAAATTAAACTTTTTGGCCTAAAAGCAAAACACTATGTGTGGTGGGAAACTAACACTGCACATCACCCTGAACACACCATCCCCACTGTGAAACATGGTGGTGGCAGCATCATGTTGTGGGGATGCTTTTCTTCAGCAGGGACAGGGAAGCTGCTCAGAGTTGATGTTGGAGCCAAATACAGGGAAATCTTAGAATAAAACCTGTTAGAGTCTGCAAAAGACTTGTGACTGGGGCAGAGATTCACCTTCCAGCAGGACAACGTTTAATACAGCCAAAGCTACAATTGAATGGTTTAGATCAAAGCACATTCATGTGTTAGAATGGCCCAGTCAAAGTCCAGACCTAAATCCAATTGAGAATCTGCAAGACTTGAAAATTGCTGTTCACAGACGCCCTCCATCAAATCTGACAGAGCTTGAGATATTTTGCAAAGAAGAATGGGCAAAAAATGTCACTCTCTAGATGTGCAAAGCTGGTAGAGACATCCCCAAAAAAGACTTGCAGCTGTAATTGCAGTGAAAGGCGGTTCTACAAAGTATTGACTCCGGGGGGCTGAATACAAATACCCCCCACACTTTTCACATATTTATTTGTAAAAGATGTTGAAATCCATTTATCATTTTCCTTCCACTTCACAATTATGTGCCACTTTGTGTTGGTCTATCACATAAAATCCCAATAAAATACATTTACGTTTTTTGGTTGTAACAGGAGAAAATGTGGAAAATTTCAAGGGGTATGAATACTTTTTTTCAAGGCACTGTAGCAATACCATAAAACCAGAGGAACCAAAACTACAAAATAATGTTTACTTACCAAGAAATTGCCGTTTATTGATTGACAGGCATCCAGGACTTCGGGGTCAAGAGCAACAGACAACTCCCCACCTGATAAAATAAGCAAATGTATAATTATGTACACATAAATGCAAATGTGTTTATTATTATTCATAAAGTTCCAACATATTATAAAAGTATAAAAAAAGTAAAGAGGCTGTAGAACAAGAATGAAAATTTTATACAGGAAAGAAGTGTACCCCCCCCCCCCCCCCCCCCTATATGAGATTTTAAAACTGTTAAAAGTGTAGAAAATTAAGCAGCCACTGGTACAAGGGAATTCAAGTTTTCTGCCATTAAAGTGGTTGTAAAGGCAGAAGGCATTAAGATAAAAAAAACCTTCTCTGTGCAGCAGATTTCCTCAGCCCCCCTAAGGCCCCAGTCACCTGTACCTGATGTCATATGTACTGACCACTTGCCTGTTTTTTGAACCATGTTTCTACCTGCTGCCTGGACTGATCATTTGTCTGCTGCCTGCACTGACTCTGGCCTGTGTAATCGACCATGTCTCTGCCTGCCACCTGAACTGACTCTAGCTTGTTTATCAACCCCATTTCTGCCTTTCCACCTAAACTGACCTGCTGCCTGGATCTGATCACCTATTCAGAGTGAGGGGCTTCAGAGTATTGTTTTGTACCAGAGAAAACTAAGCTTTTAGTTTCCTCTGGGTTTCTTTAGTAGACATGTGCAATTCGTTTTGTTTTTATTCGTTTTTTTTTCGTTATTTTCGTTTGTTCGTTTGCGTACGAATGAACGAATCGTACAAATCCAAATAACGAATCGTTTGAATCGTACGAATCCGATTAACGAATCATTCGAATCGAACGAATCCGAAAAACAACGAAAATCCCCAAAAAAATAATTAGAAACAACGAATGTACTAATGAAGAAAATCCGAAAAACGAAAACGAACGAAAAAATGTGTAACTTTTTTTTTGTTGAATTGGTAATTTTCCGTGTCCCTTACAATGGTGCTGCTAAACGTGCTTCAAATGGATTGAACAAAAAAATTCGTACATTCGTAACTTTTTTTTCGATTCGTAACTTTTTTTTTTCGATTCGTAACTTTTTTTTTCGATTCGTAACTTTTTTTTTTTTTTTTCGATTTGTAATTTTCCGTGTCTCTATTGAACAAAAAAATTCGTACATTCGTAACTTTTTTTTCGATTCGTAACTTTTTTTTTTCGATTCGTAACTTTTTTTTTCGATTCGTAAATTATTAAAATGTAATAATAGCATACACATGCAATGTACAGGGATAGGGACAGTTGTAGACACTTGCTCAGGTTGAACTGGATGGACTGGTGTCTTTATTCAACCTTACTAACTATGAAACTATGAAACATTACATAAAATTATGAATTATGCTCCGATTACGAATCTACGAATGTTACGAATGTACGAATAAATACGAATGCGTCCGAAAATTAAACTAACGAAAAAACGAATCAACGAAAAAATAACTCTTATGAATGTACGAATCGTTACGAATCCAAACACCGACGACTTACAAATGTACAAATCGTTACAAATCAACGGAAACGAAAAAAACGAAACGAAAAAAAAAAACGATTTTTTTTCGGAAACGAAAAAAACCAAACGAAAATAAACAAATCTTTTTGTTGTGCACATGTCTATTCTTTAGGATTCCTGGATCCGGGTCTGGAGACTTTGAATTGCTTTGGGTGGGAAAAAGTCCTTATCCCTGCATCCAGGTCTTACCTGACCGAGGCACTAAAGCCTGATGTTTCTACCTGCTGCCTGGCCCAATTCTTTAGATATTTGCTGACCTCATCTCTGTCTGTACTGACCCTGGACTGTTTATGACCAATGTTCCTGCCTGCTGCCTAGACCAAGGCTTTGGCTATTTGCTGACCATGTTGTCTGCCTGCTACCTGTACTGACCCTTGCCTGTTTATGGACCATGCTCCTGCCTGCTGCCTAGACCAATCCTGATTTATTTTAATTCATTAAAATGAGGATAGTTTTATTTATTCAAAAATAATGGAAAAGAGGTGTCACAAGTAATGCAGTGCAATAAATGAATTATGCATCAGTGGATTGACCTTCCTGTCTTTAATCGTGGAATGTCAAATGTATATTGGAAATTAAATAATTATTTTTATAGTTGTTTCTTTGGTAGCATGCTACAGAAATATCTGTAAAGTCTGGAATGTTTTAGACCAAAGATACATTATCTCTCTCATATATGGTGTTATCACTCTGATATAAAGGCATTATCACTTTCTGATATTGGTTTGCACAAACAAGAATTATCTCAGTGCGAAGTTCAAAGCGTGACCCGACCTTCGGTGTCATGATAACGGGGAGATAATAACAAAGGTTTGAATATGAATTCAAGATTTGGGATGCTTCTAAAATCAATCAGAGCTTAATGATGGGTCTATTTGACCTTCTGACCTGCATTAACCTGTTCCAAGCTGCTTTTTGTATCCCCATTGATTTGTATAGTGGAGAAATGGTTCAAACAAGCCACCCGAGCTCCGAGGATGTAATTTCTTTTGCTTCTGGGAGTAACCACTGCTTTACTGCATGGCACACTGTCAGCATGCCACAGAGGGGGCAGGCAGACATACAGTTTTCAGTGTCTTGGGGTTCATTTAACATAGACGTAGAGCCCCGTACAGCGTGAAGAGCTGTTAATCTTTTTTGTACTAGTGCTGAGCTGCGTGTATATAAGTCAATGGATATGCATGGGCTGTGCGGACTCACCCACACAGGCGAGTTTGAGAGGTACATACAGTTGGTCGCATGGCCCCAACACAGAACCTTAACCCCTTCCCGCCCAGCCCTGGTGTTCCCTTACATGGGTCTTCATGCCTGGGGGGTGGGACTGACTTCCCAACCAAATGACCACTGTGCTTGGCTGTCCCAATGGTCACGTGATCGGAAGCCTGCCCCGTCGGCTCACAATCATGACTAGAGACCGAGAGCTGTCTAGGATAGTCCGGCACTGTGCTGGGAGCATGCACTGAATGCACTCTCAACACAGAAACCTTGGCTGTCTACCCTAGTAAAAACGTATCTTATTTGCTTCCATTTGGTATGTGAAATATACCATTGTGTTTTGTCATATTTGTTTATTAAATGCAAAAAATAAATACCTGCAGGTAAATTTTCGACACACTTTACCTGTGCTGTATTTCTATCAGTTAGCTGTGTTGCCAGCCCTGCTCAGTTCTCTATGTGGACTATAGAACACCTCCTCCTACTGTGCTGCTCGGAAGAGAGCCAGGCAGGGCTGACAACACTGGGATTTCAGTGCAGCAAATTGACTGTATTGTCTGCTCAAACAAGAAGTTAGGGGCAGATCATTACATATAGACTATATTACCAAAAGCATTGGGATGCCTGCCTTTACCCGCACATGAACTTTAATGGCATCCCTGTCTTAGTCCGTAGGGTTCAATATTGAGTTGGCCCACCCTTTGCAGCTATAACAAATTCAGCTCTTCTGGGAAGGCAGTCCACAAGGTTTAGCAGTGCATCTATGGGAATGTTTAACCACTTTACGACCGGCGCACACAGATGTACGTCGACAGAATGGCATGGACAGGCAAATGGGCGTACAGCTACGTCGCTTTGAATTTGCCGCCGTGCCATTCTTGTGTGCGCCGCCGATCGTCTCACGGAGAGTCAGAACGGGGAGATGCTGATGTAAACAAGCATCTCCCCGTTCTGCCTAGTGACACTGTCACTGGTCAGCTCTCCCTGTAATTGGGAGAGCTGATCAGTGTAGTGTAACACACAGCCCCTCCCCCTGACAGTTAGAACACATCCCTAGCACACACTTAACACCTCTCCGCCCCCTAGTGGTTAACCCCTTCACTGCCAGTGTCATTTTTACAGTAATCAGTGCAATTTAATCGCACCGATCGCTAAATTGTCCGATGTGTCCGCCATAATGTCGCAGTCACAATAAAAATCGCTGATCGCCGCAATTACTAGTAAAGAAAAAAATATTAATAAAAATGCCATAAAACGATCCCCTATTTTGTAAATGCTATAACTTTTGCGCAAACCAATCAATAATCGCTTATTGCGATTTTTTTACCAAAAATATGTAGAAGAATACGTATCGGCCTAAACTGAGGAAAAAAATTTTTTTTTATATATTTTTGGGGGATATTTATTATAGCAAAAAGTTAAAAACAATGTGTTTTTTCCAAAATCGTCACTCTTTTTTTGTTTTTAGCGCAAAAAATAAAAACTGCAGAGGCGATCAAATACCACCAAAAGAAAGCTCTATTTGTGGGAAAAAAAGGACGTAAATTTTGTTTGGGAGCCACGTTGCACGACCGCGCAATTGTCAGTTAAAGCGACGCAGTGCCGAATCGCAAAAAGTGGTCTGGTCTTAAGCCAGCAAAATGGTCCGGTCTGAAAGTGGTTAACCATTCTTCCAGAAGCGCAGTTGTGAGGTCAGGCACTGAAGGTCTATTCAAAAAGGGTAAAATGTTTATATATTTGAGCGATGTACTGAATATGTCTTTTTTTTTGAAGTGCACTTCAGCTTGCAGCTTGATAAAGCTGGGCAATTAAAAGATATGTACTTCTATAGCAAGCCAGCATGCTAAATCATAATGGCAAGACTATGGTGCTCACAGATAAACAAGTCCTCTTTACATTGAGAAAAAAAGTTTATAAAAATTAGCATATTGAAACTGTATCTAAAAGTGTTGTAATAGAAATCCAACGGCATTGTCAGATTACGTCTGTCTTTATCGCTGTTATAAATACTGTTTTTATTGATATCACATTTGAAAGTCTTTGTATAGAAACTTAAATACTCTTATTTTGTCTTTAAAAGTACATGTATATTAAATGTATGAGGTTTATGCAATTAGATTGGAGTTCATTAACAAAATTAACCAGCAGTGACTGAACTCTCACCTGCTGTAAGGTACTTGGTGTGGTATAAAGTGGAAATCTTCTCATGTGCTTCAATCAAAAACTGCAAATACTGAGGGTTTGGTATCTCCTCTTTGGGAACATCAAAGGTGATCCAGGTGTTAACCAAATCCCCAAATGTTTGGAACGCAAAATCAGCATATTTTATATAGAGTTCTGTTGGTTTGTCTTCAGTGATGGATGTTGGAAGACCACTGAGGTCTCCAATATGTAGGACACCAACAGGTCTGATGCTAACACTGGCCAAGGCCTGAAGAAGGTTCCTGTAGCAATGTACTTGAGTCTCATCCTTGAGTAGAAAGTTCAAATTTAGATAAATCTTGTAATGGGTGACTCCATATCTCTGTAGAAAAGGTAACTGTTCTGTCATCACTTGTAGATCTCTTTTACTGCACCCAAGCACATTATTTGGCTTTGCCTCATTATGAAGACCCCCTTTACTTTGACTCAGAGGTCCAGCAATGGCAATTAGGTCTTTATCGGCTTTCGAGAAGCTTCCATGACACAAGGATGAGAGGAGAACCAAGAGGAGCCCTCCCCAGGCTAGACCCATTCTGGCCAATCTGTATCCTAAGCTGTACCAGGAAAGCTATTTATGGAACGATAAAAGCCATAAAATTAGCACTGGCCGTCTTATCTCCAATGCAGATAAAGGCTAAGAAAAACTATTTATGAAGAGATAATGAGGCTGCTACAACATGAGATAAAATATATAGAACCCCTTTTCAAAATATTCTGTTGTTACATTTCATATATACCCACAACTGTAACTCCAGTCACAATTTCAGTGGGATTTGTAATCAAGTAAGATATCATTGGGCACCTAAAGATAAGCCTTTTTTTCTCTTTCTGAGATTTTATTTTTTCCAATATATAACAATTCTACCACATCAGGTTTCTAGGCATCCAATAACCATCTGTGATCTGTGTTTTTAAAGTGCCTTTGTGTAGAGTTGTACAATAACCATAGCTGTTTAGCCTTTATACAGTAACATTAACCACTTGCCTACCAGGCACCAACACCCCCCTCCCATCCAGACCAATTTTCAGCTTTCGGTGCTCTCACGCTTTGACTGACAATTACTCAGTCATGCAACACTGTACCCAAATGATTTTTTTGTCCTTTTTTTCCCACAAATAGAGCTTTCTTTTGGTGGTATTTGATCACCTCTGGGTTTTTTATTTTTTGCGCTATAATTGAAAAAAGACCGAAAATTTTGAAAAAAAACACATTTTTCTTTGTTTCTGTGATACAATTTAGGAAATTATTAATTTTTCTTCATAAATTTTGGCCACAATTTATACTGCCACATATCTTTGGTAAAAATAACCCAAATTAGTGGATATTATTTGGTCTTTGTGAAAGTTACAGACTCTACAATCTGTGGTGCGAATTATACAAAATTGATCACACCTGATGTACTGGTGACCTATCTCATTTCTTGTGACCCAAACATGCCAGGAAAGTACAAATACCCCCCAAATGACCCCTTTTTTGAAAGTAGACATTCGAAGGTATTTAGTAAGAGGCATGGTGAGCTTTTTGATGTTGTCATTTTTTCCCACAATTCTTTGCAAAATGAATTATTTTTTTATTTTTTATTTTTTTTCTACAAAATTGTCATTGTAATAGGTTATTTCTCTCACATGGCATGTGTATACCACAAATGACACCCCAAAATAAATTCCGCTACTCCTCCTGATTATTACGATACCACATATGTGGGACTTTTCCACAGCCTGACCACATAGAGAGGCCCAACATGCAGGGAGCGCCATCACGTGTTCTAGGAGCATAAATTACACATCTAAATTGTTGACTACCTAGTACACTTTTGAAGGCCCTGGAGCACCAGGACAATGACACGTGGCACTGACGTGGCACTGATGACACGTGACACTGACGTGGCACTGATGACACGTGACACTGACGTGGCACTGATGACACGTGACACTGACGTGGCACTGATGACAGATGGTACTAATACGGGGCACTGATGACACGTGACACTGATGACAGATGGCACTAATATGTGGCACTGATGAGAGATGGCACTCATACATGGCACTGATATCACGTGGCACTAATATGTGGCACTGATGAGAGATGGCACTAATACGTGGCACTGATGACACATGACACTGATGACAGATGGCACTGATACGTGGCATTGATGACAGGTGACACTGATAACAGATGGCACGTGGCACTGACAGGTGGCACTAATATGTGGCACCTTTTTACAGATGGCACTATGTGGCACTGACGACAGATGGCACTGACTACAGGTGGCACTGGGGATGGCACTGGGGATGGCACTGGCAGATGGCACTGGGGATGGCACTGGCGGATGGCACTGGGGATGGCACTGGCAGATGGCACTGGGGATGGCACTGGCAGATGGCACTGGGGATGGCACTGGCAGATGGCACTGGCGGATGGCACTGGGGATGGCACTGGCAGATGGCACTGGGGATGGCACTGGCAGATGGCACTGGCAGATGGCACTGGGGATGGCACTGGGGATGGCACTGGCAGATGGCACTGGGGATGGCACTGGGGATGGCACTGGCAGATGGCACTCAGGGACACGGCCAACACAGAATTTCCCTGCTGCGCGCTCGTGAGCGCGCACAGGGAACGAGGAAAGGGGAGGCCGTCATATGACGGCCTCCCGGGATTTGGCATCCGCGCTGTGGCCGTCATTCGGCTACGGCCGGATGCGAAGTGGTTAAAGAAGAAACAAACTGTGTCCACAAAAAGTCTAGTGCAGGGGTGTCCAACCTATGGCCCCTGGGCCCAAGACAGCTATGAATGTGGCACAACACAAAGTCATAAACTTACCTAAAAATGTTTAATTTTTTTTTTGGGGGGGGGAAATGCATTTACACTTAGTAAATTTTTTTGACAGTGGGGGTTATTTACTAAAGGAAAATCCACTCTGCACTACAAGTGCAAACTACAAGTGCAAAGTGCACTTAAAAATTGCACTGAAAGTGCACTTGGAAGTGCAGTCACTGTAAATCAGCAGAGCTTCCCCTCATTTCAGATCTACCCCTCAGATTTACAGCGACTGCACTTCCAAGTGCACAGTAAGTGCAATTTTTAAGTGCACTTTGCACTTGTAGTTAGCACTTGTAGTGCAATGTGGGTTTGTCTTTCGTAAATGACCCCCCTAGTCTCTTAACCAGACTTTTTTTTCTCTTTTTAAAGAACAATCTCCCACTCGTCACAATCACTCATTTGATCAGCTTTCAGCAGCATCTATATTCATGAGCAACTATTTTCAAGGATGAAGCACGCAAAGGGCAAAATTAGAACCAAAATATCTGATGAGCGCCTTGAGAATTCATTGAGAATTGCTACTACATCCATCCAATCAGATAATGATGGGTTAGTTTAGCAAAAACATTGTCAAATATTGCACTAGTTTTATGTTGCCCTCTTTTACTTTCATATTAAATTAATATATTATTACTCAGATAGGTACATTATTTATATCAGTGATCGCTGCCTTGTGATCTGCCAGACTTTTTTCTGCTCATCAGATATCCTTATTGTTAGTGTATTTTATGTGTGGCCCAAGACAATTCCTCTTCTTCCAATGTGGCCCAGGAAGGTCAAAAGGTTGGACACCCCTGGTCTAGTGGATGGCAAAGAAATAAACACAAGTATTGCCTGTGGGCTCCATGCAGTGACTATTCTCCCATTTTTGGCATGCATGCCTTGTTCTGGGCTTTATCCCTATTTTATTTATTTTTTTGTGGGGAGAGGCAACATATACCTCCTGCACATATACGTCGGCAGAATGGCATGGCTGGGCAAAACCACGTACCTGTACGTGGCCTTTTAAGAGCCCAGCGGTGGGTCGCGCACACGCGCCGTAGCCGGCGCACTTGCGACCCGGTCCTGAGCTCCATGACCGTGGCCACGGGACCAGCAGACCCGATCGCCGCTGGTGTCCCGCGATCAGGTCACAGAGCTGAAGAACGGGGAGAGGTCTGTGTAAACAAACCTCTCCCCGTGCTTCCTACACTGCCTGTCACTGATCGGCTGTTCCCTGTCATCGGGAAAGCCGATCAGTGATGTCAGATGTAAAGCTACGCCCCCTACTGTAAAAAAAAAAACACACACGTCACACTAACCCCTCCACGCCCCCTAGTGGTTAACTCCTTCACTGCCAGTGTCATTTACATAGGAATCAGTGCATTTAAATAGCACTGATTTCTGTATAAATGACAATGGTCCCAAAAATGTGTTAAAAATGTCCGATGGGTTCCGCCATAATGTCGCAGTCACAATAAAAATCACTGATCGCCGACATTACTAGTAAAAAAAAAAATATTAATAAATATGCTATAAAACTATCCCCTATTTTGTAAACGCTATAACTTTTGTGCAAACCAATCAATAACCGCTAATTGCAATTTTTTTTACCAAAAATATGTAGAAGAATACGTATCAGCCTAAACTGAGGGAAAAAATATATTTTTTATATATTTTTTTGGGGATATTTATTATAGCAAAAAGTAAAAAATATTGCATTTTATTCAAAATTGTCGCTCTATTTTTGTTTATAGCGCAAAAAATAAAAACCGCAGAGGTGATCAAATACCACCAAAAGAAAGCTCTATTTGTGGGAAAAAAAAGACGCCAATTTTGTTTGGGAGCCACGTCGCACGACCGCGCAATTGTCAGTTAAAACGACGCAGTGCCAAATCACAAAAAGGGGCTGCAAATTGGTCCGGGGCTTAAGTGGTTAAAGGCTAATAGGAAAGCTGCTATTAAAAAAAAATAATCAGGGTGGGTACTGCCATTGGGAGAGGGTTCTTTTAATGTGACTTCAAGGAAGACATAAAAGAATAAGTGCACTTTGTCTGAAAGGGTTTGTGTATATGTAATAAACCTATAGTATAGCTGAGAGTCCAGAGCATGGAGACAAAATTGGGAGGTACAAGGATTACACGCAGCTCCCAGGGACACTTTTTTTCCCTAGATAGTATCATGAAATCGGGGACTTTTCCTAGAAATCAGGGAGGTCCGGTTACCCTACTCTATGCAGCACTCCCTATGCTTTCTCTTTCAAAGCTAAAGCATATTATCAATATGGCTGCTGTAACCTTAAACTTTTAGGCTAACCCTAATGCCTCACAGAAGACGTCTATTAAGACGAAACGTACATCAGGCAGGGCAGGAATAGCGGTGACGTTGAGACACTCGTGAGGGTGTAGGACAGTGTCAAAAACCATGAAATCAGACCGAGACAGAAGTACAGTTAAATCACACTTGTTTAATAATAAAAGTAGATAGAACAAAACATAGTCAGAGTTCAGGAACCTGGAACGGATAGTCAGACAAGCCAAACGTCAGGGAGCCGGAGATGAGCGTAGTAAAACAGAAAGCGGGATCTAGAGCCAGAAGGGATGTCCGCCAAGCAATTCTTTAACAGGAAAGCAGGAGAGCATCTCTGCAATGTTGACTAAGGCTGTACAGCCCAGAGGATTTTTTCTCATTTGATTGATGGTTTGATTGGCTTCTGTGGCTACCTTGAGAGCTCTGTCCCTGGCTTGTTTTCACCAACGGTTTCCATGAGAAGGTTGGATGAGCTGAGATAACCTCTACCTAATGTGAGGGGTAATAAAGCTCACAGATGCGAATATAGACCTTGAAAAGTCTTTGGATCTGGTAAGAAGATATTTTTGCCTCACTTGTCTGAGCACCGGGTGTTGCACTGAATTTGAAGGATTTTGCACATTTCATAACTGTATGGACTTTGGTGTTTTTTGATGTTCATTTAAAGTGGTGTTGCCACCAAAAAAAAAAATTTGGCTTAAAAATCATAAAAAAAAGAAAAAAAAAATAATTGGAAAAAAAATGTTTTTACTCACCTCTAAATGCCTGTTGCTAGGGGGTCCCTCGTAGTCTGCCACCTTCATTGCCCGGGCAATGACATCACTTCCCCTAGGCGCCGCACAGTCATCTGGGACCTGTCATGTGTCCCAGATGAGTGAGCGTCGAATCACGGCGCACGGCGCCGCTCGCGCATGCGCAGTGGGTGCCCGGCTGTGAAGCCACAGCGGGGTGCCCACATTAAGAATGCCGGCGCCGCGAGTGGAGCGGGGAACGAGGGGGGGTCTCGTTCGCTGGACCCTGGGACAGGTAAGTGTCCGATTATTAAAAGTCAGCAGCTGCAGTATTTGTAGCTGCTGACTTAAAAAAAAAAAAATTTTGTGGGCCCTCCTCTTTAATCTAATGTTTAACTTAATATTTAGTCGTGTTTTCACATGACAGCGCAACGCGTTTTTTTTTTTCATATAACATGTGTCGCATAATTAAAAAAAGTAAATGTGCCGGGATCTTCACAAAGTGACCTTACAAACTTTAAGATAGTTCAGATTAATGGGAGTCGGCTAGAAATAATTGAAATGCAGTGTGGCAATTAATGTATGATTTTGCATTTCAACCATAGATAGACTTTAAGTGGTAATCAAGTTGACTTTTGGAATAAAAAAAAAAACAGAAAGTTTTGCAAGTAATGTATATACAGTACATGTTTTCCTCTTTTCATTCATTGGTCAGAATCTCTAGATCCAAAACCATGATCCTCTCTTGGATATGAGGAGAGAGCTCAGCTGCATGGGAAAGTAAAACCTTCTATGTAGGAGGATGTCAGATAAAATCAAAATACATTTTTATGAACACTGTAGTGATCTGTGGTAGGAAAGCATTAGCTGAGTATTCACACAAGGCTAATATTTACATTGTTAATCTTGTTGAAAAAAACACACAAAGTTCATTCAGTACAACCAACAGATTAAAAAAAGAAAAAGAAAAGAAAACCAACACCCTCAAATAGAAAACCTCTATATACACTATCCAATACCCATGGGTTACTTATTTGATTTACATTGTCCATTCTATTTCTGCGTGTGGATGATGGCGCTTGTGAAGGACCCCATACTCAAGAGTAGGGATGAGCTGAACACCCCCATGTTCGGTTCGCATCCAGAACATGCGAACAGGCAAAAAATGAGTTCGAACACAAGAACACACATGAACACTTCTTCTTCTCCATCTTCTTCTTCTCCATCTCCTTCTTCCTACGCTCTTCTCGTCCCGCATCTTGCTCCGGCTTCTTCTCCGCTCTGTCCACACGATCCGCCTCAGTGGGTGTCTTCCACCGTGTGACGCTTCGGTTCTTTTGACACTTGTTATAAATCAGAGGGTGGGGCGTCACCCGTTTACGTAAACGGGGGGGTGACCTCGCCCCCCTCTGACATCACGGGGAAAGCCATAGGGAAGTCCCTGTGCGTCGGAGGGGGCGGGGTCACTGCGTGGCCCCGCCCACCGTTATATAAGAAGTGTCAGAAGAACCGAAGCGTCACACGGTGGAAGGCACTAACTGAGGCGGATTGTGCGGACGGAGCGGAGATGAAGCCGGAGCAAAATGCGGGACGAGAAGAGCGGAGGAAGAAGAAGATAAAGAAGAAGATGGAGAAGAAGAAGCTGGAGGAAGAAGAACACAGAAGGAAGACCAGAAGAAAGAAGAAGGAAGAAAAAGCGGAAAGAAGAATAAATTAATAAAGAGCTTGTCAAAAACCGTCTCTTGTGTTTTTTAACCTTTTTGACACTTTTTTTGTGAAATGATAGGGGTATATTTGTACCCCATTACCAATTTACATGGGGGGCGGGATCTGGGGGTCCCCTTGTTAAAGGAGGCTTCCAGATTCCGATAAGTCCCCCGCCCGCAGACCCCCACAACCACTTGGCAAGGGTTGTGGGGATGAGGCCCTTCTCCCCATCAACATGGGGACAAGGTGCTTTGGGGCTCTCTCGTCCCCCCTCATTTCCTGCGGCCTGCCAGGTTGTGTGCTCGGATAAGTTTCTGGTATGGATTTTTGGGGGGACCCAATGCAATTTTTTTTTTAAATTTTGGCGCGGTGTTCCCCTTAAAATCCATACCAGTCTGGTATGGATTTATTTGATGGGGAACCCCCACGCCATTTTTTTTTAAATTTTGGCACGGGGTTCCGCTTAATATCCATATCAGACCTGAAGGGCCTGGTATGGAATTTAGGGGGACCCCCCACGCATTATTTTTTTTAATTTTGGTTCGGGGTTCCCCTGTGGGGAAATCCCATGTCGTTTTTATCAATGAACTTTTATGTGTATTGTCGGACCGACAATTCATTGTAGCTGCGAGTAGTTTTAAATTACTTTTTTCCTTTAGAAATGTCATTTTGCTGTCAGACTGTTCTAAACATGGGAAACATGCGCCCCTTTACAGGCATACTATAGACACCCCCCAGGTATGAAATTTAAAGAAATATTACACTTTTATTGTTTCACTTTAAGCATTATTAAAATCACTGCTCCTGAAAAAACGGACGTTTATAAAACTTTTTTTGCATTGATACATGTCCCCTGGTGCAGGACCCAGGTCCCCAAAAACTTTTTATGACAATACCATGCATATAAGCCTTTAAAATTAGCACTTTTGATTTCCCATAGACTTTTAAAGGGTGTTCCGTGGCTTTTGAATTTGCCGCAAACTCCCAAAATTGTTCGATGTTCGGCTAACTGGCGAACAGCCAATGTTCGAGTCGAACTCATGTGTTCGACTCAAACATAAAGCCCATCCCTACTCAAGAGGAGTATGTCAGCCGTATAAGCTTCCCTTGCCCAGTACCAGCACGATTCAAGATCCCTCAGCTTCAAACAGTAACTGGGTGTGCAGATCACTTCTTTCATGGAGAGACCTCTTAACCACATCAATACGGGGCACTTTCGCCCCCTTCCTTCCCAGACCAATTTCCAGCTTTCAGCGCTCTCGCACTTTCAATAAGAATTGCGCGGTCATGCAATGCTGTACCCAAATAAAATTTTTATCATTTTGTTCGCACAAATAGAGCTTTCTTTTGGTGGTATTTATTCACGACTCCGTTTTTAATTTTTTGCGATATAAGCGAAAAAAGAGCGGAAATTTGGAAAAAAAAATATATTTTCTTTATTCTATTTTAACCACTTGCTTACTGGGCACTTAAACCCCCCTCCTATCCAGACCAATTTTCAGCTTTCAGCGCTGTCGCATTTTGAATGACAATTGCATGGTCATACATCACTGTACCCAAATTAAATTTTTATCATTTTTTTCCCCCAAAAAGAGCTTTCTTTTGGTGGTATTTGATCACCTCTGCGATTTTTAATTTTTTTGTTAAAAAATAAATAAAAGACTGAATAAAAAAAAAAAATGCGGCAGTGACGGGCACCGATAGGTGGCAGTGATGGGCACTGATGGTTGGCAGTGATGGGCACTGATGGGTTACACTGATAGGCAGCACTTTTAGGGGGCACTGATTGGCAGCACTGGTGGGCATTGATAGGTGGCACTGGTGGGCATTGACAGGTGGCACTGGTGGGCATTGACAGGTGGCACTTATGGGCATTGACTGGTACTTATGGGCATTGTCAGGTGGCACTTATGGGCATTGTCAGGTGGCACTTATGGGCATTTCATGAGGCATAATTGCCTCTGACTTTTAGGGACCGTTGTCCCTTTAAAATGAGCCGGTGATCGGCTTTTTTTTTCTCCTCCGCTGTCAGTGTGAGGAGAAAAAAAAAACGATCACCGAGCTTTTGTTTTCATCATGTGATCAGCTGTCATTGTCTGACAGCTGATCACATGGTAAGGGGCCGGGACCCGCCCCTTACTCGGATAAGGGACCGGGACCCGCCCCTTACTCGGATCGCTGATCACCCGAGTCTCAGTGACTCGGTGATCACAGCGCGCAGGGAGCGTGCACAGGGGAGGACGTCATATGACGGCTGTAAAGTGGTCAAAAGAAATCCAATAAAATCTAATTTTGTCATAAATTTAAGCCAAAATGTATTCTGCTACATGTTTTTGGTAAAAAAAATCCTGTTAAGTGTATAATAATTGGTTCGTGTCATCACGGACATATGTACGCAAATGATCTCATGTACAGATGTGTGCAGGTGATCACGGACATATGTGTGCAAATGATCATTGGGACATGTGATTTTACTGTTATATATGTGGGGGACATGTATTTTGAGGATAATTACTATGTGGGGACATGTGTTTTGGGGACATGTGTGTGTTTATTGTGTGTTTTACTAGTGTGTTTTACTGTGAGGTGACACTACACTGGTGATCAGTGAGTAGAAAGCTGTAAAAAACAGCTCATACTCACTGATCACCAGCCGGCTGCAGAGATCTGCTCTCCTCTCCTCAGCGATTACTTCTGTGTGAGGAGAGGAGAGCCGATCGCCTAGCAACCAGCTGTTTGTTTACATCACATGACGGCCGTGATTGGAAACGGCCGTCATGTGATCAGGAGGGCCAATCACAGAGCCCTCCTGCCGATCTTAGATGCGTTGTGTCCGGGTGATCCTGAACGTCCACTCAGAAGGAGAGATAGCCCACCCGGCCGTTTATGTGCAGTGGCCGGGTGGGAAGTGGTTAAAGGAGCTTCTCCTCTCCTATGACTCGGGCATGCGTGCCTGCACACAGTTCAAATGTCCAATGTCAGTGTTCTAAACATAGTGTAAACAACCTGGCTAGTTGAGGGGCAAAATTAAATGCTGAGTCCGGAGTGGTTGCACTGAGTCTGATTAGTGCAGACCAGACTGGGCTAATAGACACAGGGTAACTTACACATAAGAGGGGCCTGGGGAGCTGGAAAAAGAGTTTCCTGACCCCTCTAAGGTAAGCTGCGTTCCACGTGATAAGCCCCCCCCCCACCGCCCCCGCCGAAAGTGACGCTTGTCACAGTACTCTAATCATTTTACTAAAAAAAAATCTTAGTACCTTTTTCATAATCGATATACAGCTGCTATATGACCTAGATCTCTCCCAGCCTGTCTGCAGGGAAACATAAGCAGAAGGAGCTTCTAGTCCTCTGCTGCTGATCACATGTTCAAAATAAAAAAAACAGCCTTTGGAATACAGAATAATAAAAAAAATATTTTATATCAATAAACTGTTTTAAATTGTCATACAAATACACTGTGTATTTGAAATGAAATATATATATTTTTTGGCAATAACATCGGTTAGTGTCATGCTGTGTCATGCTCCTCCAGCCTGTGTCTAAGAAAAAGAGGGAGGTGAAGCCTCCATCAATCAAGATGTAATATCCCATATCCATTGCATTTAGCTGGTTGGTGGGCATGGAGGAGGAGGGAGGGAGTGGACTGTCATTTACCACTGTGTATAGACCCACATGTGTGACTCTATAGTCACATGGGCTGCTCAGTAGGGATGAGCCGAACACCCCCGGGTTCGGTTCGCACCAGAACCCGCGAACGGACCTAAAGTCCGTGCGAACATAAGAACCCTATTAGTTACAATGGATGCGAACGTTCAAAATCAAAAGTGCTAATTTTAAACGCTAATATGCATGTTATTGTCATAAAAAGTGTTTGGGGACCTGGGTCCTGCCCCAGGGGACATGTATCAATGCAATTTTTTTTTTTTTAAACGGCCGTTTTTTCAGGAGCAGTGATTTTAATAATGCTTAAAGTGAAACAATAAAAGTGTAATATTCCTTTAAATTTTGTACCTGGGGGGTGTCTATAGTATGCCTGTGAGGGGGCGCATGTTTCCTGTGCTTAGAACTGTCCCTGCACAAAGTGTCATTTTTGCAGGAAAAAAAGCTATTTAAAATCACCCACGGCTAATGAATTGACAGCTCCCATAACCAGTGTTGCCAACCGTCAGTATTTTTACTGGCAGCCAGTAAAAAACAGGCAATTTTCTCCTGCCAGTAAATGCCAGTAAAGGGAAAAAGTTGCCAGTAAAAAATATGGCTGTCTCAATAAAAAGGTTTTCAAAAAAAAAATAAAAAATATGGCTGTGATGTTCGGCTTGGTCCAGAGCCAGAGTGCCTGCTACAGTGTGTTCGGGTAGCTCTTGTGGAGGTGGTGCCCGAAAGTGTTGTGTGATGTCATGGTGGAAGGGAGCCAAGCAGAGTGGCAAGAGCCTTGTGTGTGGGTCTGCAGGACAGGAGCAGGGCAGGTCGGGAGCGGGATTGTCAGCGCTGTTTAGACTGGAGTGGACTGAAGGAACCACCTGGCTTGGAGAGAGACTGTCACTG
This sequence comes from Lithobates sylvaticus, assembly GCA_028564925.1. Lineage (NCBI taxonomy): Eukaryota > Metazoa > Chordata > Amphibia > Anura > Ranidae > Lithobates > Lithobates sylvaticus. The sequence continues at coordinate 32,018,300 of CM053031.1, forward strand.
TCACTGTGACTCAGGACGGGGAGCTGTCATGCGGGTGAGAAGTCAGCATCATCTGTGCTGTCCCTGAGCTACTTACTTACTATATCGAAATGAAAATAAGAAATATGTTTTTTTGCCCTAATATCTACCTTAATTCACTTTGCTAATTGCATATTGTACTTGTTTGTAGCCTAAATACTAAAATTTGCACTTAAAACTGTAATTTTGTAACTTTCGGAAATGCCAGTAAAAACTTGGCTGTGCCAGGAAATTTTGGGTGTCGTGTCAGTAAATTTCAATCTGGTAGGTTGGCAACACTGCCCATAACACAGAGAACAGTCATTCATTGAAAGTCATTGATAAAAAAAAGTCATTGATAAAAAATAAAAAAAATATAAAAAAAAAGCGTGGGGGTCCCCCCAAATTCAATAACCAGGCCCTTCAGGTCTGCTATGGATATTAAGGGGAACCCCAGCCAACAAAAAAAAAAATGGCGTGGGGTCCCCCTCAAAATCCATACCAGACCCTTATCCGAGCATGCAACCTGGCAGGCCGCAGGAAAAGAGGGGGGGACGAGAGCGCCCCCCCTCCCTCCTGAACCGTGCCAGGCCACATGTCCTCAACATTGGGAGGGTGCTTTGGGGTCCCCCCCAAAGCACCTTGTCCCCATGTTCATGAGGACAAGGGCCTCTTCCCCAAAACCCGGGCCATTGGTTGTGGGGGTCTGCGGGCGGGGGGCTTATCGGAATCTGGAAGCCCCCTTTAACAAGGGGACCCCCAGATCCCGCCCCCCCCTGTGTGAAATGGTAAGGGGGTACAAAAGTACCCCTACCATTTCACCAAAAAAGTGTCAAAAATTGTAAAAATGACAGGAGACGGTCTTTGACAATTCCTTTATTAAAATCTTCTTTCTTCGCCCCCCTCTGATGTCAGGGGGAATTCCCCATGACGTCCCCGTACGTCAGAGGGGGCGGGGTTACCAGGTGGCCCCGCCCTCCGTTATAAAAGACCTGTCAGACGCAGCGAAGCCTCACACTGCGGGAGCCTCCCATTGCACGGAGTGGCCCAGAAAAGACACAGACGCCGTGGAAGAAGATGCCGGACGAGAAGACCAGAGCAAGAAGAAGCGGATCGGAGGAAGAAGATGATGGAAGAATAAGATGGAAGAAGATGCCGGAAGGAGAAGATGAAGAAACCGAAGGATGAAGAAAGGAAGAAGGAAGAAGAAAGAAGATTTTAATAAAGGAATTGTCAAAGACCGTCTCCTGTCTTTTTTACCATTTTTGACACTTTTTTGTTGAAATAGTAGGGGTACTTTTGTACCCCCTTACCATTTCACACGGGGGGGGGGGGGCGGGATCTGGGTGTCCCCTTGTTAAAGGGGGCTTCCAGATTCCGATAAGCCCCCGCCCGCAGACCCCCACAACCAATGGCCAGGGTTGTGGGGAAGAGGCCCTTGTCCTCATCAACATGGGGACAAGGTGCTTTGGGGGGGACCCCAAAGCACCCTCCCAATGTTGAGGGCATGTGGCCTGGTACGGTTCAGGAGCGAGGGGGGCCGCTCTCGTCCCCCCCTCTTTTCTGCCAGGTTGCGTGCTCGGATAAGGGTCTGGTATGGATTTTGAGGGGGACCCCACGCCATTTTTTTTTTTGGCCGGGGTTCCCCTTAAAATCCATAGCAGACCTGAAGGGCCTGGTAATTGAATTTGGGGGGACCCCCGCGCTTTTTTTTATCAAAGACTTTTTTTCTATCAATGACTTTCAATGAATGACTGTTCTCTGTGTTACGGGAGCCGTCAATTCATTAGCCGTGAGTGATTTTAAATAGCTTTTTTTCCTGCAAAAATGACACTTTGTGCAGGGACAGTTCTAAGCACAGGAAACATGCGTCCCTTCACAGGCATACTATAGACACCCCCCAGATTTGATACTGCAATGCTGTACTAACAGCACGCACACACTAATCACCAGAATCACAGCACATAATGTCAGCAGTCAGCACACTGACACGCCGGAACACAATATACGAGGCCGCCGGCGCGGCGGCCTTTTATAATGTGGGGCGTGTACTAAACCCCTGAGCTATAATTGGCCACAGGCATCCTGCCTGTGGCCAATTATTGCTCTCCTCGCCACTGGCTCTATCATTGGCCAAGCATGCGGGTCACAGTGCATGCTTGGCGAATCATCAGCCAGCAATGCACTGCCACTGGCGCAGTGCATTGCGGGCCTTTCGTATCACACGAATTTGATGCAAACGGCCCAAATAGTTCTGGGCTCGCCGAACTGGCGAACGCCCGATGTTCGATTCGAACATGGGTTCGAATCGAACACCGGGCCCATCCCTACTGCTCAGATAGAGAGAAAATGCTCAGCATAGAAACTCACTGAAAACTGAGCATGTGCAGAGCTCCCAACCCTGCTCTGCCAAATCCCCAACTGCAGTGGGGACATGAACAGGAGGGGGAGATAAAGAACAGCAGCATAAATCCGATTTTTTGCAGAATACAGAAAACAAATTCCATAGTGACTGAGTGAGTATGAGCAGCGTGTATTACACCATTTATTGATAATTTTTAATAATAATTCAGGCTTATTCTCACTAATGCCGTGAGTAGAAGATATGCCTAAAATAATGTAGTTCAAGCAGTGGAAAGGGGAGCTTTTTTAGCAGTAATATTTAGTTAAAATTATTGGTCCTAAAGGTTGTTTTTTTCTTGTTTTTTCCGGGCCACTCTGTGCAATACCATAGTAAGTGAAACATGTTTATTATTTTAATAAAAAAAGTTAAGCTTTACACTCACTTTAAGTAATATTAAGTAATCAATATATATATTTATAGGTAATAAAAAAGTGAGTATTAAAGTAGAACTAAAGGCAACACATCCATTTTCCCTTCATGTCCTGTTCCATAGCCAAAACAGGAAGTGATAGGAAATCCCTCCAAAGTAAGGGAATCCTTAGTTGTCACCAGAACTAGTGTCTCTATTGGAAGATTATCCCTCTATTAGGCTCTATTCACACTAGCACAACTCCAGTGCGACTTTGATGTGACGTTGAGTGTGACTATGATCCGACTTTAAACTCTCTGGACCAAAATTGCATCAAAGAAGTGCAGGGACCTTTTCAAAGTCAGTGAATTTAAGTTGCGTTTATTAGAATGGGTGCCATTGAAAAAAATGGGCTACAACTTGTCATGCGACTTTGATGTCCAAACTCGAATAAAAAATGACACAGGTGTGAACGGAGCCTTAATATTGTGGTGACAGCTCAAACTTTGGGATTTTCGATTGCCTACCTTGGTCATGTGATGCTGCTACCCTGATTGATCGAAGGGGTTTCAGAGTTGTGACTACAATTGGGATTGTTTTGTTTTGTTATTTTATATATTATGTTTTCTTTTGAGCCAGGGACTACCCAAAGGCTCTGTTTTTGTAAAGTACTTTTCTAAAACTAATAAAAACGAATGAAAAACAAACTAAAAAAACGTTGGGATTTTCATTCACTTTTCGTGATAGCGGTAAACATGACAAATAGAGTGGGTGAATCTCCCCAACTGGGGCACAGACATCAATAAAATTGTGACAGATAATCTTTTTTCCTCTCCCTTCTTTCCAAAACTGAAAAAAGGTTTGCCTTTAATGTTAATTTAAATAATAATAATAATTAGTACAAAAAAAAAAGTAATTAGTAATAATTAGTCCAGAGACCATTCTCCTTTGAAATCAAAGCTGCAATGGTAAGAAGTCTGTGCAATGCAGAAAGAAATGTTGGGATTTTATTACCCAGTGAGCACCGTGGAATTTCCAAGGAAAATGGCCAATTTGCTCATCAGTCTATAATCTGAAAAATTTAGATAATAATTCAATAGACTGCCATGATTGTCAGATGATACATGATTGTTGTATTTATTGTTGATGTGTTGCTCTTTCCATATCTTATCGGGATCAGTTTGGTCTTTGATCCCAGTTATAGGGGCATTTATTGCAATCTGTTAATCAACAAATCTACAATTTTCTGATATGATTACCAGGTATAATGAGTAACCAATCATATGACTGATCGGGGAAAATTATACTCTGGTTTTAGTCAGTATTAATTTTAAATGATTAATATGTTGATTATTCAGAGTGAATCTGGGGATTTTATTGAACTCAGATTAGGGCCTGGTTCACACTAGTGAAAATTCAAATGCAACATGAGTCACACAAAATTGCATGACAATGGAAATCACAGCGCTTTTAATGTTGGGCGTTTACATCAATGCGACTCCATGCAGCGTACTTTAAAAAATGGTTCCTGTACTACTTTAATTTTATTAACAGTGTGATTTTGGCCTCATAGAATATGCAAGCCACATCCAAAATGCAACCAAGTAGTGACAACGTTGCACTACACAATTGCACTAGAAATCCCATCAAAATTGGATCACAGCAGGATAACTAAACCCAAGAACAGAAATGTAATTTGTTGCAGTTTACTAGTCCTTAAGTGTGGTGGCAGCCCACCCTTTTTCCCCAAAGCTTTTCTACATACTGAGACCTTATAGAGTTATAGAGTTTTGGGAAGAGAGGGTGGGCTGTAAAAGCTTCCTTAGCAGTAGATCTAACTGGTGATGCCTTATGATGGGTAAATACTCCTAGATAGTTTCTTCTGTGCCAGTAATAAAGGTAAAAAGAAGATTGTGACAGACCTAGCCGGGACAGAGGCTTTTGGAAAGGACTGAATGCCAGCATCTTGCCTTGCGATTATGGTCCCTGGCATTTGGGGGAACAGTTCTCTTTGTGAACTGTATGCCTGGGGACCCCTGAGGTGGTGTTACTTTGGAGTCAGGCCAAGACACACAGACTCTAGATATGTATTTGCCATATTAGCAATAGTGACTGAATCATACTGTCAGATGCTAATATCATCAACTCCAGCCACCTGTCTGTTGTCTTGTATAATGTAAATGAGTCTAGCCTATTGTTGTTTGTGCTAATTAACCCTGTAATTGTATGAAGGAGTCCAGTGTTGATTTAGATAATTAGCTCATGTTAATTCTGTTTCTGGCTACAGTTGTATTGTTAGAATAATATGAGCAGGAGGAGAGACCTCCTCTTCTACTGTATTATAAATACTTGTCATTTTGGTTCTAATAAATCAGTCCATGTTGAGCAGCTAAGCAAGTGTCTTCTTGTTTTGTGCTTGGGAGCGGTTGGAATATCTGATATCTATATTCAGACTGGAAGGAAGTGGTATATGATGAAAGCACTCAAGCGGAGTGTAGGGACGTTTCGTCACAAAGATACTAGATAGTGTAGTAACGTTTGGTAAAAGGTTAATTCCTGCGTCACTTTGAGCGATAGGCAAAACCAGAAGTGACGCAGGAATACGAGCTCGTTGCTCGTGCATTCATTATGAGCTTAATTCAAAAAGTGAGTGTATCAGCCACAATTTTATTTTAACAAACCTTTTACCAAACGTTACTACACTATCCGGGATCTTCCTTTTACCTTTATTACTGGCACTGAGGAAACCATCTAGGAGGATTTATCCATCATAAGGCATCACCAGCTAGAACTACTGCTAAGGAAGCTTTTATAGCCCACCCTCTCTTCCCAAAACTCATAACTCATAATATAACTCTATAAGGTCTCAGTATGTAGAAAAGCTTTGGGGAAAGCTTTGGGGGAAAGAGGGTGGGCTGCCACCACACTGGAGAGGGGCCCCCAGAAAACCCCCAGAGGCTGTCTGAAGCATCCGTTCTAGTTCAATGCTGTTACCTTGCAGCAGTAAGGTGAGAGGCTAGTGCACACTGAGGTGTCATCGTATTGGACTGGCTAGGCATCAGCCATTTAGTCACTGGTTATGGTGAAGGGCATCATCACCTACACATCATCTTTTTATTGCTTTATGAACTATTTGTTTCTGATTGCCACTTGTGCTTAAGGTGGCACATGGGACATTTTGAGTGTACTGCACTGTATTGCACCTTTGATTTTGTCCTCACATTAAGTTTTTGACCTATTTACTGTGCAATCTATATTGTGTTTTATCAAGTTACTGTGGGAATATTTATACATTTGTACACATTGTTTGCTATCTGCACTTGCACTTTATATTGAAGAATTTCCACGTATTTGCAAATTTACCATAAGAATATTGTGGGTATATTTTGTTTTACATTTTTACATATCAATTGTTACTTGCACCTTATACTGTAGATGTTTTCATCTTCACTAGTCATCCTACCGCGCAGCACCCCCACCTTACAATGAGTAATTTCTGCCTCTTAGATAAGTAAGCACTGAAACTATGATCTTTTAAGCTATCTGTAAAGACCACAAATGTAATGAACATTCTTCCTAGTGATCATCACACTAATGTATTCTGAACTGTAGATATAGTAATTATTAGCAGGGGGTTACCTGAGACCAGCAAGTTATTTCAAGGGTTCCTCCATGTTTATTCAGTTTGTTAGAACAGTACCTCAGTAGCTGAAAATCTTGCTTTACTTGGAAATTGCAGCCAGTGCTTGCCTGGTCCCTGTGAACACACACTCATTCTTGCCCACTGCACCCTTCTATTGGCCAGCAATGCCATTTGTATCCTCCTCAATAGTTGGGCAAAGGCAGCATGAAGGGGAAGGGCTACACAGGAACCATGCTTGCTATGGTTGCAATTTTCCACGTACGGTACCTCACGATTCTAAGCTTCTGGGTCACTCTTTAAAGAATATGGAAACAGGCGCATACACCTAGAGGTGCCTTGAACCTGAGAAGGAATTTGTTATGCTTTGGGTTTACTTGTATATTACATTTGGGATGACTATGTGGTTGACCATACAAAGTCTCAGACAAACAAACAAAAATGCGATTTTTGTTTGGAATCAGTTTATTTCAGGTCATTCAGGAATATCTTTTATATAACATTATACATTAGTTACAAACACAGTTAGAATGTTTGAGTTTTAACTGCGTTTTTTCCTTTTTTAATGTACATCACAATAGATAAAATAATGCCCAAGACAGAAGTGAGTAGCAGGGCAAACTCCACGTACAAGGCAGTGGAGGCATCTTTCATAGAGATGCCCAATCCCAGGAAACTGACAGATTCTGTTTTCTTGGTGGGTTCTGGGCTGCCGCTTGTCTGAGTATTCCTGGTGGTGCTGCTGGTGATTGGTGTTCTGGTGGTTGTATCTGCAAAGCAAAACAAGATCTTTAGTAATTCTTAAAAAAATATTTTTCAAGCTGATTTGTCCTTATGTGGGGTGACCTAGAGCCATATTATACAACTCCCCCAATCCCCACTGCTGACTCTTTAAAAACTGCAATTCAGGTGCCGATAAACCTACAAGTGGCATCATCTCCCTGCATTCTACAGACTTGATCCTTCCAGCTGCTTCCTGTTTTCATCCATGGCAAGGGGCTGGATTTGGATGAGCCAGAGGCGCAGATTAGCTGCTCAGGCAGCCAATCAATCAGCAGCCACACTTGCCACACTGGCAAGCATGCTTACATGTTATCAGAACAGATAAAACCCTAGTATAAAAAAGTGGCAGACGACTTAGCCAAGTATTTCCAGGCTGCACAATTGGCACAGCTAATAAGATTTCCTACACAGAAGTCCTCTCCTTTATGGATTAAATTGGAGTCCTCTCTTCACCCATCCAGAAAGATTAGTCACTTGATGTGTTGGCTAAGGATAGACCTGTTATCCTCCATCCAACTCGATCCTTTTTGCTCAATTTATGGGATAGGTTGTTGACTACCTATAAATTCAGATCCATGCATAGCCTCCTAGCCCCACAACACCACAACCCCGCTTTCACCCTGGATCTCACTCCACAAAACTTTAACTGGTAGACCAACAAGAGCTTGTTGCAAATTGCAGATTTATGTGACAATAAGGGCATCGTGTCAAAACAATTCTTGCAGTACAAGTATCAGCTACCTTCTACAGAATGTTTTTGATATACCCAGATAGCACATTTTCTAAGCTCTTTAAAACGGAATTCTGACATGGCCTCTTTTACATCAAAGGAACACCTATGCAGGAATTATGACAAGCTGCAGGGCCATATATCTAAGATTTACACACCTCACCTCTACATCTACCAAGTTGCCTTAAATGGAGAAATTGGAGCGAGATATGGGTGAGATACTTGAGCTGGATGACTGGTACAAGCTGGCACAGTGTACCTTCAGGACCTATATTAAACCTCAATCATAGAGACCAATTATAAAGTGATGTTGAGATGGCAGTGTTTCTCAACCTTTTTTAAGTCAAGGCACCCTTTAAAATTATGGACAGTCTTGAGGCACCCATTCTAAAATGTAAACACTATTCTAATTGTTTTACATAATGCAGCAACATCCACATAAGTAGGAGACCCAACGTTAGAGGTGCAAACTGGTACTGACTAGTATTCCAATGTTTCTCTTCTTCCTCAGTTTTTCTCCATCACTCAGCTAATGTGACCCCAAAGCAGATGGAGAGGGGCAGGGGAGGGTCAAACAAGGATGCTATGCAGGCGACTGACATCCTCCTTATCAACTGATGATGTCATTGGTCAGTTGATAAGTCATTGGTGGTATCCTATGTCCCGGGGGACTTCTCCACACTGTTTTAGAGGATGTGGCCAGGAGGGTACACCATTCCAAATTTGGTGGACATGCCCGAAACGATTTTGGACACGACTATACAACCTTATCTACTCTCTCGCTCAAGTGAATCTTAAGAAGTCCCCCTCAATAAGCATTATAATGCCACCCAGTGGTGGGGAGGCCCAGGAGACATACGAGGAGGGTCACCGCTATGTTAGTGGAATAACAGACCTCAGCTGATGTAATGGTACCCAGAAGCTCTTTAACTGCTTTCTATGACCATCAAAAATGTCTTTACTTTTTCTCTTGCTTGTATTGTATGGGAAACAATTTATATTACTTGATGTTTCTTGAAATATAAATAATACAAATTTTTGGAAATGAAGAAAGCGACAGACGTACAGTACGAAAAGACGAAAAGTCCTATAATAAATCTGCCCCTTCCTTTTCCCCATTCAATTATATGGAGAGATTAATGAGGAATGTTTACTTCTCACCTGCCCAGGAAATGAGCAGGGTTGAGGTCTATGTGACAGCAGGAAGGGGTCTAGCTCTAAGAGGTCCCTCATGCAGTTGCAGTGTGCACACCAGAATTCTATTTCTGCAATTCTTTCAGGTCCATATGAGAGCAGCTGCTTCCATTTGAGGTAAAGGACCAGGCCCCTTTTTGCGATTTGGCACTGCGTCGCTTTAACTGACAATTGCGCGGTCGTGCGACGTGGCTCCCAAACAAAATTGGCGTCCTATGTGTTTTTTTTTTTTTACAGTAGGGGGGCGTGGCTGACGTCTGACGTCATTGATCGGCTTTCCCGATGACAGGGAACAGCCGATCAATGACAGGCAGTGTAGGAAGCGCGGGGAGAGGTTTGTTTACACAGACCTCTCCCCGTTCTTCAGCTCTGTGACCCAATCGCGGGACACCAGCGGCGATCGGGTCCGCTGGTCCCGCGGCCGTGGTCACGGAGCTCCCAACTGGGTCGCGAGCGTGCCGCCGGCGGCAATTAAACGTATATATACCTGCTTTTGCCTAGCCGTGCCATTCTTCCGACGTATATGTACAGGCGGCAGTCTGGAAGCGGTTAATTATGCGTAGTGGAATAGATTGACTACAGCTACATTTAAATTAAAAACAGAGGCAGTATGAAGGTGGGGAGGTTGGTGCTTTCACTTTGACTGGATTGCATAGCACCCAACTGTCCCTCATTTGCAACCAAATCACTCTTTTCTCCTGAGTTGTCCCTCTCTTTGGTTTCTTTATATAAGCCTCTAGGAAAATATGTCCCATTTATCAATCAAAAGTGCTATACTGCACTAAACTGTTCATCAAACCTCTAAATTATTGCATTTGTTACTTTGAAAAATCAGTATAAAAAAAACGTAGAGGTGAAAAAAAGTACTCCATTTTTGTGTAATTATGTAATTCTTCATGATTCACTGTATGGCGGGGACAGTTTTTCGCCTACATACTTTGTGCTAAAAGGCATCCCTCCAGCTGCTAGAAATCACAGCTCCCCCTGTTGTCTTGTGGTGATTAGACACAGGAAAAAGATGTACAAGCAACAGACAAGCCCCACCTATTTCTCAATGACAATTAAAGCAGTAGTAAAGTCTGCTTTGTGATTTTTACCTACAGGTAAGCCTATAATAATAATAACGTGCACTGATTAGGAGATATTCACCCTGGATGCAGCCGGTGACTTAACCGTAACTGAAGTTCTGGCATACCATGACGTTATCACGGCTCCAGCCACTCACAGCCCTGGAGACCGCAAACCCAGAAGAAAGGTTAAGGGTAGGATGTCAGCTCTCTCAGCGGTGACAGCGCCCGAGGGCTTCGTTCTAAGGTAAGTATTTCATAATGCATTATGCAATTGCCTTACAGGTGGTTTTTTTTTTTAACCGCTTGCCGACCGGCTCACGCCGAAATACGTCGGCAGAAAGGCTCGTACAGGCAGATTAACGTACCTTTACGTTGCCCTTTAAAGTGAGTGAGTGAGTGTGTTCGCAGATCCCATGGACTCGATGTCCACAGGGATACCCGTGATCGTCTCACGGAGAGGAAGAACAGGAATATGCTTATGCAAACAAGCATTTCCCCATTCTGCCTAGTGACAGGACACTGATCGCAGCTCCCTGTAATCGGGAGAGGTGATCAGGGTCGTGTCACACATAGCCACCCCCCACAGTTAAAATCACTCCCTAGGACACACTTAACCCCTACAGTGCCCCCTAGTGGTTAACCCCTTCACTGCCAGTCACATTTACACAGTAATCAATGCATTTTTAATCACACTGATCGCTGTATAAATGTGAATGGTCACAAAATAGAGGCAAAAGTGTCCGATCTGTCATAATGCCATAATTTCGTAGTCACGATAAAAAAAACGCTGATCGCCGCCATTACTATAAAAAAATATTCATAAAAATGACATAAAACTATCCCCTATTTTGTAGACGGCATAACTTTTGCGCAAACAAATCAATAATTGGTTATTTTTTTTACCAAAAATATGTAGAAGAATACACATTGGCCTAAACTGAGGAAAAAAAATGTTTTATATATTTTTTGGGGATATTTATTATAGCAAAAAGTAAAAAATAATGTGTTTTTTTCAAGATTGACGCTATTTCTTTGTTTATAGCGCAAAAAATAAAGACCGCAGAGGTGATCAAATACCACCAAAAGAAATCTCTATTTGTGGGGAAAAAAGGACGTCAATTTTGTTTGAGAGCCACGTCGCACGACCGCGCAATTGTCAGTTAAATCGACGCAGTGCCGAATCGCAAAAAGGGCTCTGGTCTTTGGCCAGCCAAATTCTCCGGGGCTTAAGTGGTTAAACTATGCCACAGTTTACTAACGCTTTACCAGAGACAGCAAGCCGGTCTCCTTATTTTAGTCACTATGACCTAACATGACAACAACCCGGTTAGGTCACACAAAACTCCCCTTGACTCACCTTCAGGCAAATTCTCTGGTTGGAAACAAGGATGAGAGATATTCCGGGGATTGGGGAAACCATTACACCTAATAATGGATCTGTAGAATTTGACAGAATCCTTGGGAGTGCGAGGCAGAGCCGGGTCTGAGAAGTTGACGTAGTACAAACCAAAGCGTTCTGCGTAACCACTAGCCCACTCAAAGTTATCCATGAGACTCCAAGCTGCGTACCCACGCAGGTCCACCCCGTCCAGGTTTGCAGCTGTGTGGGGAAAAAACAGACAATGATTTTAAAATATCAGATTTGTTTTTCCTAATCAAGATTTAACCACTAATGCGGCGTACACACGGTCGGAATTTCCGATGGAAACTGTCCTATGGGAGCTTTTCATCGGATTTTCCGACCGTGTGTATGCCCATCGGTCTTTTTCTGTCGGAATTTCCGACGGACTTTGAATTGAGAACCTGTTCTCAATTTTTCCGACGGAAAACCTTTCTATCGGATTTTCCGATCGTGTGTATGCAATTCCGACACACAAAATTCCGACGCTTGCTCGGAAACAATTCGACGCATGCTCGGAAGCATTAAACTTCCCTTTTATAGTGCTGTCGAACGTGTTTTATGCCGCTGTGTTATTGACCGTCGGAATTTGGTGTGATCGTGTGTAGGCAACACAACTTGAGCGGAATTCCGTCGGAAAAACCGTCAGAGTTTTTTCCGACGAGAATTCCGATCGTGTGTACGCGGCATAAGACTTGGCCAGCATTTCTCCACTAACTTTACTTTGTAACAACCAATAGAAGGCATTCTTTAATGCCTAAATGTAAAGTTCAAAAAGGTGGTTCTTCCATTTTCAGTGAAGTTTTGGCTAGGCTCTTTCCCTTTTTTGGGTCTTCACTTCTTTCTAGGACCCCAGTGGAAAAACTTTCCTAACTCCTAAAAAGGCCATGGAAGGTTGCGAGCTCAGCTGAAAGCCAGCATACTGTTGTCAATAAAGTGTGAGATATAACGTTTAAGAGGGCCCATAACATGGATATATTATATTGTGTGCCATCTATTGGACTCTCTATACTAACAACAAAATCCTTATAGGGCCTGTTCACACCAGAATATGGTTCAGGAAACCTGTGTTTTGTACGTGTTTCCCGCACCGTATTAAAAACGCACTGAAGTTGTAATCTGCGGCTTATGACAATAATAAGTAAATGATATGTGTTTGCCGACACTGGATCACATGGTACAGAAGTACCATACGATCCGGTTGCAGTGAGTTTCTACTACTTCTGGTGTGATGCGATTTCAGCCTATTCAAAATGAATGGGCTAAAATTGCACTGCACAGAACTGTATGTGAATCACACAGGAATGCAAAAAAATAGGCATGTTTTTTCAGAAAAAAAATGTTGTGGAGGGTTGATAACCCTTCTCATTGACATTAGTCTCCAGGCCTTGGCTTTAGATACACTTAACCTCCCTGGCGGTAATCCCGAGTCTGGCTCGGGGTGGAACTTCAGTACCATAAGCGGTAACACCGAGCCAGACTCTGGGCTGCATTGCAGGATACAGGGGAAGTTACTTACCTTGTCCCCTGGATCCTGCGATGTCTCCCGATGTGTGTGCAAGCTCCTCCGCTCGATTCACACAGTGCCGAGTGCCGCTGAGCTCCGTTCCCTGCGACGTTACGACGCAAATTCGAAAAAGTAAAAACACACAAAACACATACAGTACTGTAATCTTACAGATTACAGTACTGTATAAAAAAAATACACATCCCCTTTGTCCCTAGTGGTCTTTCCAGTGCCCTGCATGTAGTTTTATATTATAAATACAGTTTTTTCTGCCTGGAATTTGGAGATTGTCCATAGCAACCAAAAAGTGTCCCTTTATGTCAAAAGTGGTTTTAGACCAGCTAGAAAACACTGATAATAAATTAGAATCACAATTCGTCAAACACTAAATCTAATGACAGCGACAATTCTGCAACTGAGCAAATTTCTGTGTTTTTGATTTGATTACATTATTGAATAATTTTTATAGTTATTAATTATATTATAATTTATGATTTTGTGTTTCAAACTTTATCATACCTGGGATGTCTACTAGACTCTGGTTTGGACAGATTTAAGTGAGTTATTCCTAAGAATTGCAGGCCTACAATATAAAACGCCAAATTTCCATGCAAAATAATTGTACCGCTTTTGGTACAAAATTCCAGACAGAATCATACCGCCAGGGAGGTTAAAATAATCAAGGTGGTTGGAGGATGAGGGGGTGCATGTATGACAAGGATACTGTATGTCCTTCCCCTAAACAATTTCTGATAAAAAGTATCCTTCTTTCCCACCTCAGACAAATGGGAGTTTTACTACTGACCATTTCGACATTTATTCCCTGATAGTAGCCTCTGGTTATGTATTTTTATGCATTTTAATATATTTCTCAATGATATGCTCAGTTATAAGGAAATACTTCTGTTCTGTACCTTTCATGGCCTCGTTGATATAATATCTGTAGTAGTGTTCTCTCCATACGTCATTCAAGTTTGTCCCTTGTTCAGATATTCCATTCTCGGTTATATAGATGGGGGGGTTGTTTAAATCCTCTTTTATCCAGTTTAATAAGCTTCGCAGGCCATAAGGATACACCCTCAGCCAGACGCTGCCTGACCCAAGCCAGGTACGGTCACTCAATAGGTAGACTTCTCTGTCATGATAAAACACATCTATTAGTTGGACAGACCGCCATCTTATACACATCCAGGCCTCCTGAAAGCCAGCAGTGTAGGGAAAAGTTTTAGACAAAAGTTGGTCGGCAAGTGCTAAAGGGAGGAATTTGGGAGAAGTGCTCATTCTCCAAATACAGGCCATTTGAATTTCCTGATTTTCATATGCATGATTTTAAAGGGCTGGTCCATCCAAAGACAATATTAAAGTCGCAGCAGTGCCGTAGTGACATCTGCTGGCTTCCTAAGGCCACCAATTGTGAGATTTCCCTGCTAGACCCTGGGTCTGCTCTAGCCCACATTTAGGTGTTTCCATTCTCCCAGTTGTGTTCCCCAAACTATAAAAGTAAAAAAAAAAAAAAAAGAAAACATCAGGAACAGTTGGACCACCTTGCTAAGCCTGTATCTGGTGTGTATGGCTGGGTATGTAAGCACCAGTGTTGGTCATCTTACTTTAAAAAAGTAATTAGTTAAGTTACAAATTACTTCTCCCAAAAAGTAATTGCGTTAGTAACTCAGTTACTACATTGGAAAAGTAATTAGTTATGCAGCAAAGTAACTGACTTTTTAAAAAAATATTCTATACGTGTAACTAAGGGGCGGGTCTAGTATTACTGTAACCAAGGGGCGCATTTATTATTATTGTTATATATCGTGTAACCAAGGGGCTGCTCTATTATTACTCTAACCAAGGGGCAGATCTGTTATAGCGTGTAAGCAAGGGGCGGGTCTATTATTATTATATCGTGTAAGGGGCGGGTCTATTATTATTATTATATCGTGTAAGGGGCGGATGGCTACAGAAGAGAGCGAATGTTAAATTAATGGGCAGAGTTCGATATATAACAATAATAATAAATGCGCCCTTGGTTACAGTAATACTAGACCCACCCCTTACTTACGCGATAGACGCCCCTTGCAGAGTAGCACGAGCATCAGGAGCGTGCAGCATCGCCTCGTACAATTACATGTTAACTGCACCTGCGCGGTGTAGAGTTCACTCAGAGCTGTTTAGGTTCGGCAATTTTCGGAAGCTCCGTAGTCCTTCGTACTACGCAAGCCCTGCGCGTGCGCAGTACTGGGGGTCCTTATCCGGCGGGGGAACTTTTTCGTCAGGACACCGGAATTACACTACTGCCATCTAGTGGCGGTAGATGTAATTGGGGTAACTAAGCCAAAGTAATGGGAACTGAGTTACCATGAGGGGAAAAGTAATCAGTTAGATTACTCGTTACCCTCTAAAGTAACTACGTTAGGTAACTCAGTTTATTTTAACTCAGTTACTTACATCACTGGTAAGCACAGACATCTCACTGCCACAGCTTGAGGCTATGACAGATATAAAAACCCAGTTGGAGGTTTAATTCTTCGGGATTTTGCAAAAAAAAGGAAATGTGGACAGACCTTTTAAGGACAGATTTATTTTAAGATCACTTCTACATTTTATTATTGTTTATTTGATACTCATTTTGTAAAAATATGACTAGTAAAATAAATAACTGTGAAAAACAGCCAACTGCCATTGTTATTCTACTTTTTTCACCACTGGCCAACATCAGACATTTTCCAGTATGGTGTCCTTTTTCTGATAATCTGATATTCTAATCTGATAATCTGATATTCTGATTTCTTTGATAACTGGCTTTCCCAACTGAAGTCCTGCTTAGATCAGTTGTATTTATTTTATTGATGGTGTGACTTGCATTGTGCCCTGTGGGAAACGTTGGAGTTGAACAGAAGCCCACCACCATCATTGCCAATTAGCTCACATAGGGGGAGATTTACTAAAGCTGGAATGTGCAAAACCAGGTGCAGTTCTATATAAAAAACAATCAGGTTCCAGGTTTTATTGTCAAAGCTTAGTGTAAAAAGCTAAAGTTAGAAGCTGATTGGCTACCATGCACAGCTGCACCCGATTATGTGTGTACCTTTTTTAGTAAATCTCTCCCATAGGGGTGGATTTGCTACGACCAATTCTGGTGCAGCTCTGCATAGAAACCAATCAGCTTCCATTTTTTTTTTTTGTCAAAGGTTAATTAAACACGCTGACGTTAGAAGCTGATTGGCTATCATGCACAGCTGCACCAGATTTTGCATTCTCCAGTTTTAGTAAATCAACCCCATAGTGTTATATACGGGCATACCCCACTTTTAAGTACACAATGGGGTTTATTTACTAAAGCTTGAAAGTACAAAATCAGGCTCACTTCTGCATAGAAACCAATCAGCTTCCAGGTTTTATTACCAAAGCTTAATTGAACAAGCTGAGGTTAGAAGCTGATTGGTTTCTCACATTTTTCACTTTCCAGCTTTAGTAAATAAACCCCATTGTGTACTTAAAAGTGGGGTATGCCTGTATGTGAAAATGTGATTTAACTGAGATTTATTATTCAAAATGACCTTTAGTTTGCTTTGTGTTTTGAAATGCCAGTTCTCTGCTGATACTAACAACCTGCAAAGTCAGAGGCAATCCAAACACAGGTCAACCATCTGGTCACCATTCACCACCAATGGTCAAATATGTTGCAGAACAGGTCGCCCTCTACTGAGCAGAAGTGTCAGGCAGCCTGTCCAGTCTATGGTGTATATTTCATTAATGTTGGAACAACGACTACAATAATGTCCCTGTTTTGAGATTTACCTGTCTCCTTGGTAAGCCTGGTAATGAAGCTCATAGACAGCTCGCGCCGCCAGGACTGTAGTGTAGTGGTTAAGGCCAAAGAAATCGTATGTCCCTTTAATCCTTTGCTTCTCACTTTCTGTGAACTCTGGTAAACTGTGGTAAAAAAGAGAAAACATAACATTAAAGGACACTTATACCTTTGTACAGTTGTCCATGATTAACTTTTCACATTCTGAGTGCTTTCCACTAAAGCCCCGTACAGAAGGGCAGAATGTCAGAAGACATTTGCCAGTTTAGAAAAAAAAAAGATGTCCGACATTCGGCCCGTGTGTATGTCGCATTTGCATGACAGCATCCAACCGACTCCCGATCAGCGCTCTCAGCCAACTGTAGGGTGTACCCGGCTTAAGTGTCATATGTCCCTTAGCCCTGATCAATGATCTGCACTGTGCTACCCCGCTCAGAACCACATAGCCTTTCTCCCAAAAATGGCCACTTAGTACTACAAATGTGGGTCACGTCCAAGTTCATTCCTATGTAAAAACCTGCTGCCACAAATGGTGGCCTGGAATACAGCTGTCCAATAGGAATGAATGGGGCTGCAGCCCACATGAGCACCATGAAGCAGCCATTTCATGCTTATGTATTACATGTGTGCATACTGTACTCAAATGTCATGTGTCATTTAACAATGGTCTATGTGCATACTGTACTCATATGTCATGTAACAAAGGTCCCTGCATATACTGTACTCATGAGTTATATGACATGTAACAAAGGTGCCCATGCTTACTGTGCTCTTGTGTCATGTGACATGTAACAAAGGTACCTGTGCATATTGTGCTCATGTGTCATGTCTTGCTACGACTAAGCCAAG
This sequence comes from Lithobates sylvaticus, assembly GCA_028564925.1. Classification (NCBI taxonomy): domain Eukaryota; kingdom Metazoa; phylum Chordata; class Amphibia; order Anura; family Ranidae; genus Lithobates; species Lithobates sylvaticus. The sequence continues at coordinate 32,036,027 of CM053031.1, forward strand.
GAGTGGGTGAAATGCGTTAGAGGGGCGTGGTCTGGGAAGAGGAAAAGCTGAAACTTGTTTTAAAGTCTTGTGCCCCATACAGGAGTGGGTGAAATGCGTCAGAGGGGCGTGGTCTGGGAAGAGGAAAAGCTGAAACTTGTTTTAAAGTCTTGTGCCCCATACACACAATCGGACTGTCTGACAACAAAACCGTTGAATTTTGTTCAAAGGTTGTTGGCTCCAACTTGTCTTGCATACACACGGTCACACAAATGTTGGCCAACAATTACGAATGTAGTGACGTACAAGACGTACGGCGACCCGAGAAAAAGGAAGTTCTATAGTCATGTGATATCTTTATTACGAACGCTAGTTTTACAAGGCTGAGCCCTTCCGGCTCGTACTTGATTCCGAGCATGCGTGAACTTTTGTGCGACAGACTTGTGTACACATGATCGGAAAGTCCGACAACAAAGTTGTGTTGGCGGAAAAATTGAGAACCTACTAGCCAACATTTGTTGGCGTAAAGTCCGACAACAAATGTTCGCTGGAGCGTACACACGGTCAGACTTTCTGCCAACAAGCTCACATCCAACATTTCCCGTCGAAAAGTCCAATCGTGTGTACGGGGCATTAGAATTGGGCAGCTTCACGGAGGGGGGGGGGTTCCTATCTTCTGTGGTTGTCTATCTATTCGGGTGGGACAGGCCCCTTTGGAGCTACAACCATCCGTATGTGGGAATCACTGGATTGAAAACATTGGAGCTGTGAGCGACACTCTTATCTTTGTATTCGTTTACAGAGGTCTCTCTGCTGTGCTCATGTGTCATGAAGCATTTAACAAGGGTCTCTCTGCATAATGGGCTCATGTGTCATGTAATCCTATGCATACTGTATTCAGGTGAGATGTAACATGTAATGCTCACCGACTTTTAGGCAATCCAAAGGCAAGGCTCCTCTCCCGCACATTGTTCTTCATGACTTCAGGGTAATCCCCTGTTTTGAATATTGGGTATGCAAACCAACCAGCAAAAAACTAAGGTAAAAAGTAAAGAATTATTATTTATGTGATAAAAATCTAGTATCTAAATAATGCAATAGACACAGGACTGGACTTACTATAAGGCCAAAACTGTCTGCGTTGGGGGTTGTGCACTCGAACCCGCACGGCTGTCAGATTGGGAGCAGCGGCTGTGTCCAAGCACCTGCTGCATCCCAATTTACATGAATGGGACTTGCCTGCATAGGGATACACGGAACACCTGTGCATCCCTGTGTGGGCAAACATGGCCCTCACAGGGGTGTACACTGTAGTACACCAATGTGAACGAGGCTGAGGCACAGCAGGCGGAAGAAACAAAGAGGCAGCCTTTTTTGTATTTTGATTGGCTACACATTTTTTTACTAATCATTACTAGATGTTCAGTCGTCTACTATAACATTATTTATTTTTTGCCTAACTCAGGGCTCGACAAACCCCGGTCGCCACGTCGCCATGGCGACTAGAATTAGGGTCCTGGCGCCTGGGGCGACACAGCTGGGGTATCCTGTCTTCCTGTGGACCCCGACCCCGCCGTGCGATCGATTCGGGCCGCGCCGGCCAGTAATTTAGGCCGCGGCTTTGCGGCCTTCTGAAGCACTAATATGCAATATGGTGCCATCTGGTGGTGGCCGTTGATATTGCAACACCTCTAACATTGCTAATGCAATGTTAATGGAGCTTCAAAGCCCTGCCTTTTTCTCACTCCCCGCCCATCTCCTTCCTAAAGTGGAGAAGAGAAGGAAGTGATTGCAGGCGTCATCTGGCACCTTTTGCCTAACGGTGAGTGTGGTGGGGCTGGTTTGAATTCATATAGCCTTTTTTTTTTTTTTTTTATAATGGCTTTGAATTTTATTTATTTTTTAAAAGTAAAAAAAAAAATGTTTTTTTTTTTCTTAAAATTAAAAATGTATTATTTGTAATCTCCCTGCTTGGTCCCTTTCACACAGGCTGTCTGATCAGGTTCGCCTGTCAGTTTTTCAGGCGGACCTGATCAGACCCTTAGGCCCCTTTCCATACGAATCGCTTTTCAGGCGCTACAGCGCTAAAAATAGCGCCTGTATAGCGCCTGAAAAAAGCGGGTCCTTTCACTCCAGTGTGAAAGCCCGAGGGCTTTCACACTGGAGCGGTGCGCTAGCAGGACGGTAAAAAAAAAGTCATGCTAGCAGCATCTTTGGAGCGGTAAAGGAGCGGTGTATTCACCGCTCCTACCCATTGAAATCAATGTGACAGCGCGGCAATACCGCTGGCAAAGCGCTGCTTGCGGGGGGTTTTAACCCTTTTTCGCCGTCGCCCGCACCGACGCCCACTAAAAAAAAAACCTGGCTCCTAACTTTTTTAGCTGGCTCCTAGAGTCCAAGCAAATTTGTCAAGCCCTGGCCTAACTGAAGAAATCATAAAAATGTTCTGTGTAAAGAGGTAACTATAGCTGAGAGATGCCCCAGTGAAATCCTGTCAATACCAGGTACCCACTCATCCCCAAAAAGTGCCAAATGTGGCATTGGAGGGGGGGAAGGGTGCAAACAAGTGGAGTGTCCCCTTTTGGGTGGAGCTCTGTTTAAAGCTGCAATATATACAATTTTTGGTTTTGGGTTTAATACCGCTTTATTTTTCAAACAGATACAACGTACCATCAAGTATCTTCGTGCCGCATCTATATCTTCCTGCTTGTATGGGTTGATGGGTTCGGCCCAGTCACAGTTGATGGTGACGGAGATTTGTCCCCCCTGTGTGGCTCTGTATTTGTCATTGTACAAGTGCCAGGTCTCAGCATGAGCCTTTATTAGGTTGTGTCCTGCCACATACACCGAAACACCGGGGGAATAAATGCCTGGTAATGGAAAGAGAACATTACCGATCAACAGGGTCACCTCAAAGTACATGTATCATTTTATACCAAAGTTTAACCAATGGCAAAAGTGTAGCTTTGGATAGCTTTGGATAGAGTGGTCAAGGGTTATGATACCTGTTTTTTATTTTTTATTGTGGTCTGTGTTCCAAAGGGGAGATTTACCCTCTATGTTTGTCAATGGAACCACTGTCACTGGGGGGGGTTGATTTATTAAGGCAAATAGACTGTGCACTCTGCAAGAGCAGTTGCTCCAGAGCTAAAAGCGGATTTCCGCCACATTTTTATTTTTTTTAAAGTCAGCAGCTGACTTTAAAAAAAAATAAAAATGTGGCTGCTTAAAATATGGACATTTACCTGTCCAGGGCGCCCACGATGTCGGCACCCGAAGCCGATCTGTCCCTTGGCTCTCGGGTGGAGGTGCCGCCATCTTCGTTAAGGGAATCAGGACGCGAAGCCTTGCGGCTTCACAGCCTGGTTCCCTACTGCGCATGCGCGATTCGCTCTGCGCGATCCCACTGGTCCCTGCTGTCTTCTGGGACCTCCCAGAAGACAGCAGGGGGGACGGAGGAGGCGCCGGATATGGTATAGATATCTGCGGATACTGCGGCTATCTATGCCTGGAAGTGGGAGCAAATACCTGGATTATACAGGTATCTGCTCCCCCCTAAAAGGTGCCAAATGTGACACCGGAGGGGGGGGGGATTCCGAAAAAGCGGAAGTTCCATTTTTGGGTGGAACTCCGCTTTAGTAAATTAGGAAATAAAGCAAAAGTTTCATCAGCGCTCAACTGTGGTCATGTGGAAAGGGATGTCAGGTGTTATAGTAGGGGCTAAACCCAGGGCAGCTGGACAATGACCATAACTGGAGAATATGGGGGACAGCAAAACCAAGGGTGTCAGCGCTCAATGGGTTTGGAGTAGAAAAGAGTCTCTGGGAAGCAGCATGAAAAAGCGCAACAGGTTTACCAAATAATGCACATAAGAAAGCCAAAATCCAAAGTCAATACAATGATTATGTGGATGATGGAAAGAATAAATGTATTATAAACAGCTTATGGTGTCACTGGGGTTCCAATAGCAACGAGGAGCTGACAGCATCCACGAATGGTATGAGCCTGGCAGTGGGGAAGGGGCCAATCTCCCTGCTTCACTCAGCCGGACAAAGGACCCCTTTGGCGGCCTGGACTTGTATTCTCAGTGCGGGGGGGGGGGGGGGGGGGGGAGGAGGATGCGGGCCGCAAGAAGGTGAAGCGCCGTATTTCACATATCAGTCTGCAGAGTCAGCTGGTGTACTGACAGGGATCAGGTGAGACTGCGGTCAGATGGCATGCCACTCTCTCCTGGTGGTGTATAGGCGGGCGTGTGACTGCTGCTGTGGATAGACAAACAGAGTTGCCCTGGTCCAGATATGAAAGCCGCGAGGCGGGAACCGAGGTCGGCTCGTGCGGGTGGCGTGCATCGCTGATGAGAGCCGAATGGACTCGGGAACCTGCGTGTGCTCGGGACTTTTTTTCTTGCATGTGATTGGGTATTCTTTACAAAGTGAAGCTTTACCTCATTTACTAAGCTCTGAATTAGACGCACTTGCAGAACGCAACTGTACTTTGCAAAGTGCACAGTGTTTTTGCCTTTAGTAAATCAAGCCCGGGACTCTTATGCCCCATACACACGAGAGGAAATTGCACCAGCAAAAGTCCGATGAGAGTTTTTGGTCCCGAAAATGCGACCATGTGTATGCTCCATCTGACTTTTGCTGGAATTCCAGAGAAAGATTGAGAGCATGTTCTCAATTTTTCGGTCGGAAAAACTTCCAATTGGAAATTCCAATCGTCTGTACCAATTCCGACATGCAAAATTCTTACGCATGCTCGGAAACAATTCGACGCATGCTCGGAAACAATTCAACGCATGCTCGGAAGCATTGAACTTAATTTTCTCGGCTTGTCGTAGTGTTGTACGTCACTGTGTACTTGATGGTCAAAAGTCCAGCGAACTTTTGTGTGACCGTGTGTATGTAAGCCAAGCCAGATAGTACAGGCATACCCCACTTTTAAGTACACAATGGGGTTTATTTACTAAAGCTGGAAAGTGCAAAATCAGGCTCACTTCTGCATAGAAACCAATGAGCTTCCAGGTTTTATTACCAAAGCTTTATTGAACAAGCTGAGGTTAGAAGCTCATTGGTTTCTATGCAGAAGTGAGCCTGATTTTGCACTTTTCCAGCTTTAGTAAATAAACCCCATTGTGTACTTAAAAGTGGGGTATGCCTGTATATGGACATGCAAGGGTAGTATATGTACAGGCTCAGGCAGTATAGGGGCAGGCTAGGGTAGTTTATAGACAGGCTCAGGCAGTATAGGGGCAGGCTAGGGTAGTTTATAGACAGGCTAGGGCAGTATAGGGGCAGGCTAGGGTAGTATATGGACAGGCTAAGGTAGTAAATAGACAGGCTAGGGCAGTATAGGGGTGGAATAGGGTAGTATAGGGGCAGGCGGAGTGCCCCGGGGGCAGTTGTCATCATGACACACAAAACTGCTGGGTAAATAGAAGAGAAGGAGAGGCGGCCGTGGTTCAATTTGCTGCCCCTCTCAAAGTGCCACCTGGGTCCAATAGGCCGGCCCTGCATAGATTAATAAATTCAGTGAATTATGTAGTTTCATAACACTTACCGGGTGCAAATGATCCTTCTCCGTATCCGAGATAGGCAATGATATACGGCTCGTTGAGGGTGATCCAGAACTTCACTCTGTCCCCCAGTCTCTGGAACAGCAGTTCCGAGTAGTCTCTAAATCTCTCCACTATAGTTTCATTTTCCCAGCCACCTACATTCTGCAGAGCTTGTGGCAGGTCCCAATGAAATATTGTCACCTGGATGTAAAGATATATTTGTCTTACTGCCAAGTTATGATAAAGTGAGCTAGATGGTGATAGGACATTGCAAACGTTGAGTTTGAATAAGCAATCTCTTCCATTAGGCTGTGCAGTCATGTACCAATGGGGTTGATTTACTAAAGGCAAATAAACTTTGCACTTTGCAAAGTGCAGTTCCACCCTTGCTCCAGAGCGTAGTAAATGAGCAGAAGCTCTGCTGACTTCCATTATCCAATTATGTGCAAGCAAAATGCTGTTTTTTTTTTTTTTTATATTTTCCTTGCATGTGGTTGGGTATTCTTTGCAAGTGAAGCTCATTTACTAAGCTCTGGTGCAACTGCACAGTCTATTTGCCTTTAGTAAATCAACCCCAATGTCTCAGAAGTAAGCAGCTTCCAGAAATACCTATTTCCAGAAATACCAAGAACAGTGGTCTCCAAACTGCGGCCCCCCAGCCCAGATGTGGCCCTATGCTTGTTTTTATTCATTGCTTGGGGCACTATTGCTTCCACTGATACAAGACACAATTCTGCCAACTGACACCAAAAATGGGGCACCATTTGTTCCACTGACACTAATAATGAGATACCATTCCTCCCACTGACACCACCAATAATGGGGCACTATTCCTTCCTATGATACCAACGATGGAGCACTATTCCTCCCACGGATACCAAATGTAACAATGTTTACTCCCACTGATGCTAAGAATATTTGCACTCCCTCTGACCATAATCCGGCTCCTCTAAAGTCTGAAGGACAATAAACTGGCCCTTTCTTCAGAAAGTTTGGAGACCCCTGACCTTGAGGAAAGGCAAGCAATCAGGCCACAAGATCCATTCTGGTCAATCACTAGCTTTCTCTTGAGAAAAATGGGTAGCATGATGGTGCCTTCTACTACCTATGAACATATAGATTACTTTTAAATTTAAACTACAACGTAGACATATGTAATATTGAAGCTATTATAAAAAGACAGATGAATAAAGAGTAACAGAAGGCATTAAATACTTAGCATTCATGGAGAAAATGCTGTTCAAGGCTCCCTTCAGTACTTGTCTCTTGATTAAAGCCTAGGCCTTTAGTTTGAAGATTCTGCTCAAAGGGAGGATAAATGTTCAGATTGGCTGATCCTCACCTTCAGCAGAAACCCCATGGCCAAACACCTAAGCTCTTGCTCATGTGACCAGCACCAGCGGAAGCCTGACTCAGCATATTTACCTATCTTAGCAAGGCTGAAGGGATGGATTAAAGTTATAATTTAAGCCAAAATGACCTTGTCTGTGGTCATAAGAGCCACCAAGGTAGCAGTTAAAGGTTGTGTCCAGCTTACGGTGATCAATCTCATTGCTGGTACTTCCATAATCCCCTCTCCAAAGGTTTGCCTGCTAGGCCTGGTGAAGGACGTAGTCCCTGGGTTCACAGACAAGACTCTGATTGGCCTTTTACTATTCTATGTCAGGAAAGCCATCACACTACACTGGAAGAAGCAGGCATCCCCTCCGCTTACCGCATGGAAATGTTTTGTTAAAAGGCGCTCTTCCTTATTATAGAGACACATACCTTCACAGAGGTTGCCCTAAGAAATATGAAAAAATTTGTGCCAAATAGCTTGCAGAATCATCCATGGCTGTGGACAACTAACAACTTTTACCAGAAACCCCACCTACTCTCTCTATTAGGCTGGAATATTAACCGTGTTTTGGTTTTGGGGTTTTAAGTAATTGATAGGGACACCCCGGTCGGTGGTACACAGGTCTTGATACTGATAAATATGTTATAGGTGAGATACCGCTGGCTAAGCTACCCTGTTTTACCATATATTACTCCTTGTGACTTAGGCCCCTTTCACATGGACGGACCGTTCAGATCCGCCTGTCAGTTTTGACGGCGGATCTGAACGGGCGCTCCATGTTAGTCTATGGAGCGTCGGATGTCAGCGGAGACATGTCCGCTGACATCCGACCCGGTCCGATCCGCCAAAAGCAGACGTATGGCTCTACGTCCAGATCCATCGCTGGCGGATCGGATCGGGTGAGATCTGATGAAAACGGACACACTGTCCGTTTCTATCCGATCTCTCCATAGAGACCAGCGGCGCTCGCAAGCCCCTCCCCGCTCAGTGAGCGGAGAGGGACTTGTCATCCGCCGGTTCAGCGGAGATCAACGGAGAGATCTCCCGCTGAGCCGGCGGACAGAGGCGGACTCCGTGGAAGCGGAGTCTGCCTCGTGTGAAACGGGCCTAATTCACCCCTGCGTGGGTAGAATGCCGAAACTGTAAGTTTGTTTGTTGTTTGTCTTAGGCCCCTTTCACACGAGGCGGACTCCGCTTCCACGGAGTCCGCCTCTGTCCGTTTTCATCAGATCTCACCCGATCCGCCAGCGACGGATCTGGATGTAGAGCCATACGTCTGCTTTTGGCGTATCGGACCGGGTCGGATGTCAGCGGACATGTCTCCGCTGACATCCGACGCTCCATAGACTAACATGGAGCGCCCGTTCAGATCCGCCGTCAAAACTGACAGGCGGATCTGAACGGTCCGTCCATGTGAAAGGGGCCTTATACGTACAGTGGTGTGAAAAAGTGTTTGCCCCCTTCCTCATTTCCTGTTCCTTTGCATGTTTGTCACACTTAAGTGTTTCGGAACATCAAACCAATTTAAACAATAGTCAAGGACAACACAAGTAAACACAAAATGCAATTTGTAAATGAAGGTGTTTATTATTAAAGGTGAAAAAAAATCCAAACCATCATGGCCCTGTGTGAAAAAGTGATTGCCCCCCTTGTTAAAACATACTATAACTGTGGTTGTCCACACCTGAGTTCAATTTCTCTAGCCACACCCAGGCCTGATTATTGCCACACCTGTTCACAATCAAGGCATCACTTAAATAGGAGCTGCTTGACACAGTAAGGTCCACCAGAAGATCCTTAAAAGCTACACATCATGCCGAGACCCAAAGAAATTCAGGAACAATTGAGAAAGAAAGTAATTGAGATCTATCAGTCTGGAAAGGGTTATAAAGCCATTTCCAAAGCTTTGGGAATCCAGCGAACCACAGTGAGAGCCATTATCCACAAATGGCGAAGACATGGAACAGTGGTGAACCTTCCCAGGAGTGGCCGGCCGCCCAAAATTACCCCAAGAGCGCAGCGACGACTCATCCAAGAGGTCACAAAAGACCCCACAACAACGTCCAAGGAACTGCAGGCCTCACTTGCCTCAGTTAAGGTCAGCGTTCATGCCTCCACCATCAGGAAAAGACTGGGCAAAAATGGCCTGCATGGCAGAGTTCCAAGGAGAAAACCACTGCTGAGCAAAAAGAACATCAAAGCTCGTCTCAATTTCTCCACAACACATCTTGATGATCCCCAAGACTTTTGGGACAACATTCTGTGGACCGATGAGACAAAAGTGGAACTCTTTGGAAGGTGTGTGTCCAAGTATATCTGGCGTAGAAGGAACACTGCATTTCAGAAAAAAGAACATTATACCAACAGTAAAATATGGTGGTGGTAGTGTGATGGTCTGGGGCTGTTTTGCTGCTTCAGGACCTGGAAGACTTGCCATGATAAAAGGAACTATGAATTCTGCTGTCTACCAAGAGATCCTGAAGGAGAATGTCCGACCATCTGTTCGTGTACTCAAGCTGAAACGAACTTGGGTTCTGCAGCAGGACAATGATCCTAAACACACCAGCAAGTCCACCACCGAATGGCTGAAGAAAAACAAAATGAAGACTTTGGAGTGGCCTAGCCAAAGTCCTGACCTGAATCCTATTGAGATGTTGTGGTATGACCTTAAAAAGGCCGTTCATGCTCGAAAACCCTCTAATGTAACTGAATTAGGACAATTCTGCAAAGATGAGTGGGCCAAAATTCCTCCAGGACGCTGTAAAAGCCTCATTGCACGTTATCGCAAACGCTTGGTTGCAGTTGTTGCTGCTAAGGGTGGCCCAACCAGTTATTAGGTTTAGGGGGCAATCACTTTTTCACACAGGGCCATGATGGTTTGGATTTTTTTTTACCTTTAATAATAAACACCTTCATTTACAAATTGCATTTTGTGTTTACTTGTGTTGTCCTTGACTATTGTTTAAATTGGTTTGATGTTCCGAAACACTTAAGTGTGACAAACATGCAAAGGAACAGGAAATGAGGAAGGGGGCAAACACTTTTTCACACCACTGTACATTCGCACGTTTTGTATTGCACTAAAAAACGAAGAAAAATATTAACCTCCTTTAGCGGTATTCCCGAGTCTGGTTTGGGTTCAGTTTTTTCTGCTAGGAGCGGTAACCCCGAGCCAGACTCGGGCTTGCGTTGCAGGATACAGGGGGGAAGTTACTTACCTTTTCCCCTGGATCCTGCGATGTCTCCCCGCTGTGTGAGCGAGCCGTCCGCTCGCTCGATTCACACAGTGCCCGAGTGCCGCCGATCTCCGTTCCCTGCGACGTTCCGACGCACGGGAGCGGAGATCGGCGCCAAATTGAAAAAAGTTTAAAAACACACAACACATACAGTACTGTAATCTTACAGATTACAGTACTGTATACAAAAAATACACATCCCCTTTGTCCCTAGTGGTCTGCCCAGTGCCCTGCATGTCATTTTATATAATAAAAAGATTTTCTTTCTGCCTGGAAACTGGAGATTGTCCATAGCAACCAAAAAGTGTCCCTTTATGTCAAAAGTGGTTTTAGACCAGCTAGAAAACACCGATAAAAAATTAGAATCACAATTTATCATCAAACAATAAATTTAATGACAGCGACTATTCTGCAACTGAGCAAATTTCAGTGTTTTTGATTTGATTACATTATTGAATCATTTTTATATATATATTTTTATTATATTATAATTTATGATTTTGTGTTTCAAACTTTATCATACCGGGATGTCTACTAGACTCTGGTTCGGACAGATTTAAGTGAGTTATTCATAAGAATTGCATGCCTACAATATAAAAACGCCAAATTTCCATGCAAAATAATTGTACCGCTTTCAGCACAAAATTCCAGCCAGAATCATACCGCAAGGGAGGTTAATAAGAAAAAAAAAAGGTTGTCTCCAGGCTTTAAGCTGAATCCTTTAATATAGGGTTAGGAATTTTTGAACGAAACCATGGACTTTGAAGGCACCAAAATATAACAATTCCTTCAAAAATTATAAATTTTATTACAAATAATGTTAAAAAAAAAAACCTTTAAAATCACACAATAAATCTGCTAGCCATATTGAGCCACTATCACCAACTAAACACCAAAAAAAACAACTTAGGGTTGACTCATTAAAGAGGGAATCTTGCAATCATAAGGATGAATTACAGCATGTTCAGCTTCAGCTAACTTGTGGTCATCAGTGTCCTCTTTATTGAAAAGGAAAACATTTTGGACTTTGAAGACTGGAGTTAAAGTGCAAGAGTATCTCCTAGCTGAGCAGTTACTTTGGTCTACAATGGAAACAAAAATGTTTGGCTTACCTGGGGAGTAATACCGGCATTCAGTAAAGCATCAATCAGACGACTGTAGTAATTGACCCCTGGTTCATTCACAATGTTTTTTGTACCGTCTGGGAGAACTCTCGGCCAGGAGATGGAGAAGCGGTAGTGGGTGACCTTCATATTCTTCAGCATCTCTACATCTTCTTCAATGCGGCTATAACTGCCGCATGCTACATCTCCAGTCCCTCCATCTACAATCTTTGACTCTGTGTGTGAGAATTGGTCCCAGATGCTAATCCCTTTCCCGTCTGCCCTCCAGGCTCCCTCAATCTACAGATCAGAATGGAGATGGGGTTAGGGCACAATACATTCCTGGGTACATGTTGACCTGTGAACTAATGATTTAGTCACGTGATATATCAAAAATAATAAGAGTGGTCCGAAAATGGTGGATGAGCCATTTGTGAACACTGTCCAACTGCACAACAACCCTTTGGTAATTTAAGTGGACCGTTTACACATGATGTGGGTCTTTTGGGTACTGGGACCCCTCATGCTGTCACATAGACCTGGACCCTGCTCGTTTCTAGAGTTCTAAGGCAACTGACACACATATTTCATTATGTGCTTACCACCTACACCAACTGAATGGAGGAAACGGCCAAAAATGGATGTCCAAAATCCAAAAGCCCTAAGCCTGCCAATTAGAATACAGTGAATACAGAGGCTTATATTTCACTTATCCACTAGGGCTGGATTTACTTCTTTCCCCTTTTGGTAACACGCATTAAGGGAGAAATGCAGGTACAAACTGGATAATACTATACCTGTGGAATCCTCGTGGAAGCTGGAAATCACTGCTGTAGGCACCACTACTACAGTGGTCGCTGCTAGCTTCTGGGTCCTGTGCCAAGCAGCTGCCCTGCTGCATTGTAAACGAATGAGGTTGGCCGCTTGGCACAGGTGCTATCCAGAAAATGCTTTGCATTTTCTCAATATATTGCAAGAATTTTCTGATTGGACTAGGTGGAGCATGTGCTGTCAGCACTTAGTCCAATCAGAGAATATGTTGCATTAGTTGAGAAAAATAAGAATTCTCTGAATGGTGCCTGTGTCACGCCCGAACCTGCTGCTTCCTATTTTGGTGACCACACAGAAAGTGAGGATTATTTCCTTAACAGGAACACCGGCAGCAATAAAAACCTTGCACAGCTTCTAAGTGCAACTCCATCCAAACTAAAGAAAAGCTTTGGCTGTAGATTTAGGGAGAAATCCCACTGGGATGGATGATTTCAAAAGTAACCAAGGCAGTCCACAAATAAAGTTTAGGAAGCGATAAATGTAAAGAAGGGCCTCATAGAGGTTGATTTACTAAAGGCAAATTGGCTGTGCACTTTGCAAAGTGCAGTTGCACCAAAGCTTAGTAAATGAGGTAAAGCTTCACTTTGCAAAGAATACCCAATCACATGCAAGGAAAATTTTAAAAAAAACAGCATTTTTGCTTGCACGTGTGCAGCTGCTCCAGAGCTTAGTAAATGAGCAGAAGCATGTGCAAGCAAAAATGCTGTTTTTTTTATTTTCCTTGAACGTGATTGGGTATACTTTGCAAAGTGAAGCTTTACCCCATTTACTAAGCTTTGGCGCAACTGCACTTTGTAAAGTGCACAGCCAATTTGTCTTTATTAAATTAACCTCTATGAGTCCCTTTTCTACATTTATCACTTCCTGAGCTTCATTTGCTTTGGAGCAACTGCACATGGAGAGTGCAACTACACTTTGCAAAGTGCACAGCTTTTTTTTAGCGTAGCATTATAAAATACCAGCATTTATTTAGAAAAAAAGTTACTCACAAAGCCAGGTCAAAAACAGCATGTAGACCAGATCAGCGCAGTCAGCACCCCGACGAGCATGATTACGTCACCACTGTGGCTCCACCCAACGTGTTTCATCGCATAGGACGTCATCCAGGGGTACAGGAGTTACGTTACTTTTGAAATCATCGTTCCTGAGCCCCGGGATCCATCCATTTATCCCAGTGGGATTTCCCCCTAAAAGTGCAGCCAGACCTCCATTTTTGGGGGGTCTTACCTGTCGGTAAGCAGCTTGTGAGTGGGGTGCGCACCCGGGTGTGAAGTGGTGTATATATACACGCAGCATCTTTGGATTTGGGCATCCCACATATGGACTGTTTTGGACTGAGCATATATTAATGGACTGTTTTGTACTGTGCACTTTTTTCTATATTAATGATTTTTGGATGGTTATGAAATGATCTATCTTGCATGAATTCTGCTTGTTAAACACTTTATTTGTTTTCATTTGATTATTGATGCACTAGCACTTTATCTGGATAGCACAACACAATGCAGCTATCACTGTTTTCGTTTTTAGTCACTGAAGTCCTTTTAGTTTTGACACTCGGCACTAGGGATGGGCCCGGTGCTCGATGCGAACCCATGTTCGCATCGAGCACCGGGTGTTCGCTCGCTCGGCGAGCCCAGAACTATTTTGGCCGCTCGCATCACGTTCGTGTGATGCGAGCGGCCCCGCAATGCATTGCGGCCGGCGCAGTGCATTGCTGGCTGATGATTGGCCAAGCATGCACTGTGACCCCGCATGCTTGGCCAATCACAGCGCCGGAAACTCGAAGAGCCATAATTGGCTACAGGCAGGACGCCTGTAGCCAATTACAGCTCAGGGGCTTTAGTACACGCCCCCCCCCCTATAAAAGGCCGCCACGCCGTCTGCGCCGGTCACATGCTGTTCCGGCGTAGATAGAGCAGGATAGATCTGTGACACTCTGCTGGATTTAGTTAGTTAGAGAGATTTACTTAGAGAGATTGAGTTAGATAGATTCATTTACAAAGATTGATTTAGAAAGAGGGGCTTGTAGTGTGTTCGTGGCAGGCAGGCAGAGCTCCTATATTTTGTTCCCAGAAGCACCTATAGGACTTGTAGTGTGTTCGTGGCTGGCAGGCAGAGCTCCTATATTTTCTTCCCAGAAGCACCTATAGGACTTGAAGTGTGTTAGTCCCATCACACAGAGATCATATATTTTCTTCCCAGAAGCACCTATAGGACTTGAAGTGTGTTAGTCCCATCACACAGAGATCATATATTTTCTTCCCAGAAGCACCTATAGGACTTGAAGTGTGTTAGTCCCATCACACAGACCTATATTTTCTTCCCAGAAGCACCCATAGGACTTGAAGTGTGTTAGTCCCATCACACAGAGATCCTATATTTTGTTCCCAGAAGCACCTATAGGACTTGAAGTGTGTTAGTCCCATCACACAGACCTATATTTTCTTCCCAGAAGCACCTATAGGACTTGAAGTGTGTTAGTCCCATCACACAGAGATCATATATTTTGTTCCCAGAAGCACCTATAGGACTTGAAGTGTGTTAGTCCCATCACACAGAGATCATATATTTTCTTCCCAGAAGCACCTATAGGACTTGAAGTGTGTTAGTCCCATCACACAGACCTATATTTTCTTCCCAGAAGCACCCATAGGACTTGAAGTGTGTTAGTCCCATCACACAGAGATCCTATATTTTGTTCCCAGAAGCACCTATAGGACTTGAAGTGTGTTAGTCCCATCACACAGACCTATATTTTCTTCCCAGAAGCACCTATAGGACTTGAAGTGTGTTAGTCCCATCACACAGAGATCATATATTTTGTTCCCAGAAGCACCTATAGGACTTGAAGTGTGTTAGTCCCATCACACAGAGATCATATATTTTCTTCCCAGAAGCACCTATAGGACTTGAAGTGTGTTAGTCCCATCACACAGACCTATATTTTCTTCCCAGAAGCACCTATAGGACTTGAAGTGTGTTAGTCCCATCACACAGAGATCATATATTTTGTTCCCAGAAGCACCTATAGGACTTGAAGTGTGTTAGTCCCATCACACAGAGATCATATATTTTTTCTTCCCAGAAGCACCTATAGGACTTGAAGTGTGTTAGTCCCATCACACAGACCTATATTTTCTTCCCAGAAGCACCTATAGGACTTGAAGTGTGTTAGTCCCATCACACAGAGATCATATATTTTGTTCCCAGAAGCACCTATAGCACTTGAAGTGTGTTAGTCCCATCACACAGAGATCCTATATTTTGTTCCCAGAAGCACCTATAGGACTTGAAGTGTGTTAGTCCCATCACACAGACCTATATTTTCTTCCCAGAAGCACCCATAGGACTTGAAGTGTGTTAGTCCCATCACACAGAGATCCTATATTTTGTTCCCAGAAGCACCTATAGGACTTGAAGTGTGTTAGTCCCATCACACAGACCTATATTTTCTTCCCAGAAGCACCCATAGGACTTGAAGTGTGTTAGTCCCATCACACAGAGATCCTATATTTTGTTCCCAGAAGCACCTATAGGACTTGAAGTGTGTTAGTCCCATCACACAGAGATCATATATTTTGTTCCCAGAAGCACCTATAGGACTTGAAGTGTGTTAGTCCCATCACACAGAGATCCTATATTTTGTTCCCAGAAGCACCTATAGGACTTGAAGTGTGTTAGTCCCATCACACAGACCTATATTTTCTTCCCAGAAGCACCCATAGGACTTGAAGTGTGTTAGTCCCATCACACAGAGATCCTATATTTTGTTCCCAGAAGCACCTATAGGACTTGAAGTGTGTTAGTCCCATCACACAGACCTATATTTTCTTCCCAGAAGCACCTATAGGACTTGAAGTGTGTTAGTCCCATCACACAGAGATCATATATTTTGTTCCCAGAAGCACCTATAGGACTTGAAGTGTGTTAGTCCCATCACACAGAGATCATATATTTTCTTCCCAGAAGCACCTATAGGACTTGAAGTGTGTTAGTCCCATCACACAGACCTATATTTTCTTCCCAGAAGCACCCATAGGACTTGAAGTGTGTTAGTCCCATCACACAGAGATCCTATATTTTGTTCCCAGAAGCACCTATAGGACTTGAAGTGTGTTAGTCCCATCACACAGACCTATATTTTCTTCCCAGAAGCACCTATAGGACTTGAAGTGTGTTAGTCCCATCACACAGAGATCATATATTTTGTTCCCAGAAGCACCTATAGGACTTGAAGTGTGTTAGTCCCATCACACAGAGATCATATATTTTCTTCCCAGAAGCACCTATAGGACTTGAAGTGTGTTAGTCCCATCACACAGACCTATATTTTCTTCCCAGAAGCACCTATAGGACTTGAAGTGTGTTAGTCCCATCACACAGAGATCATATATTTTGTTCCCAGAAGCACCTATAGGACTTGAAGTGTGTTAGTCCCATCACACAGAGATCCTATATTTTGTTCCCAGAAGCACCTATAGGACTTGAAGTGTGTTAGTCCCATCACACAGACCTATATTTTCTTCCCAGAAGCACCCATAGGAATTGAAGTGTGTTAGTCCCATCACACAGAGATCATATATTTTGTTCCCAGAAGCACCTATAGGACTTGAAGTGTGTTAGTCCCATCACACAGACCTATATTTTCTTCCCAGAAGCACCTATAGGACTTGAAGTGTGTTAGTCCCATCACACAGAGATCATATATTTTGTTCCCAGAAGCACCTATAGGACTTGAAGTGTGTTAGTCCCATCACACAGAGATCATATATTTTCTTCCCAGAAGCACCTATAGGACTTGAAGTGTGTTAGTCCCATCACACAGACCTATATTTTCTTCCCAGAAGCACCTATAGGACTTGAAGTGTGTTAGTCCCATCACACAGAGATCATATATTTTGTTCCCAGAAGCACCTATAGGACTTGAAGTGTGTTAGTCCCATCACACAGACCTATATTTTCTTCCCAGAAGCACCTATAGGACTTGAAGTGTGTTAGTCCCATCACACAGAGATCATATATTTTGTTCCCAGAAGCACCTATAGGACTTGAAGTGTGTTAGTCCCATCACACAGAGATCATATATTTTCTTCCCAGAAGCACCTATAGGACTTGAAGTGTGTTAGTCCCATCACACAGACCTATATTTTCTTCCCAGAAGCACCTATAGGACTTGAAGTGTGTTAGTCCCATCACACAGAGATCATATATTTTGTTCCCAGAAGCACCTATAGGACTTGAAGTGTGTTAGTCCCATCACACAGAGATCCTATATTTTGTTCCCAGAAGCACCTATAGGACTTGAAGTGTGTTAGTCCCATCACACAGACCTATATTTTCTTCCCAGAAGCACCCATAGGACTTGAAGTGTGTTAGTCCCATCACACAGAGATCCTATATTTTGTTCCCAGAAGCACCTATAGGACTTGAAGTGTGTTAGTCCCATCACACAGACCTATATTTTCTTCCCAGAAGCACCCATAGGACTTGAAGTGTGTTAGTCCCATCACACAGAGATCCTATATTTTGTTCCCAGAAGCACCTATAGGACTTGAAGTGTGTTAGTCCCATCACACAGAGATCCTATATTTTGTTCCCAGAAGCACCTATAGGACTTGAAGTGTGTTAGTCCCATCACACAGAGATCATATATTTTGTTCCCAGAAGCACCTATAGGACTTGAAGTGTGTTAGTCCCATCACACAGAGATCCTATATTTTGTTCCCAGAAGCACCTATAGGACTTGAAGTGTGTTAGTCCCATCACACAGACCTATATTTTCTTCCCAGAAGCACCTATAGGACTTGAAGTGTGTTAGTCCCATCACACAGAGATCATATATTTTGTTCCCAGAAGCACCTATAGGACTTGAAGTGTGTTAGTCCCATCACACAGAGATCCTATATTTTGTTCCCAGAAGCACCTATGGGACTTGAAGTGTGTTAGTCCCATCACACAGACCTATATTTTCTTCCCAGAAGCACCCATAGGACTTGAAGTGTGTTAGTCCCATCACACAGAGATCCTATATTTTGTTCCCAGAAGCACCTATAGGACTTGAAGTGTGTTAGTCCCATCACACAGACCTATATTTTCTTCCCAGAAGCACCTATAGGACTTGAAGTGTGTTAGTCCCATCACACAGAGATCATATATTTTGTTCCCAGAAGCACCTATAGGACTTGAAGTGTGTTAGTCCCATCACACAGAGATCATATATTTTCTTCCCAGAAGCACCCATAGGACTTGAAGTGTGTTAGTCCCATCACACAGAGATCCTATATTTTGTTCCCAGAAGCACCTATAGGACTTGAAGTGTGTTAGTCCCATCACACAGAGATCATATATTTTGTTCCCAGAAGCACCTATAGGACTTGAAGTGTGTTAGTCCCATCACACAGAGATCCTATATTTTGTTCCCAGAAGCACCTATAGGACTTGAAGTGTGTTAGTCCCATCACACAGACCTATATTTTCTTCCCAGAAGCACCCATAGGACTTGAAGTGTGTTAGTCCCATCACACAGAGATCCTATATTTTGTTCCCAGAAGCACCTATAGGACTTGAAGTGTGTTAGTCCCATCACACAGACCTATATTTTCTTCCCAGAAGCACCCATAGGACTTGAAGTGTGTTAGTCCCATCACACAGAGATCCTATATTTTGTTCCCAGAAGCACCTATAGGACTTGAAGTGTGTTAGTGGCATCACACAGAGCTCCTATATTTTCTTCTCAGCAGCACCCACAGGACTTCTAGTGTGTTAGTGGCATCACACAGAGCTCCTCTATTTTCTTTGCAGAAGCACCCATAGGACTTCTAGTGTGTTAGTGGCATCACACAGAGCTCCTATATTTTCTTCTCAGCAGCACCCACAGGACTTCTAGTGTGTTAGTGGCATCACACAGAGCTCCTCTATTTTCTTTGCAGAAGCACCCACAGGACTTCTAGTGTGTTAGTGGCATCACACAGAGCTCCTCTATTTTCTTTGCAGAAGCACCCATAGGACTTCTAGTGTGTTAGTGGCATCACACAGAGCTCCTATATTTTCTTCTCAGCAGCACCCACAGGACTTCTAGTGTGTTAGTGGCATCACACAGAGCTCCTCTATTTTCTTTGCAGAAGCACCCACAGGACTTCTAGTGTGTTAGTGGCATCACACAGAGCTCCTCTATTTTCTTTGCAGAAGCACCCATAGGACTTCTAGTGTGTTAGTGGCATCACACAGAGCTCCTATATTTTCTTCTCAGCAGCACCCACAGGACTTCTAGTGTGTTAGTGGCATCACACAGAGCTCCTCTATTTTCTTTGCAGAAGCACCCATAGGACTTCTAGTGTGTTAGTGGCATCACACAGAGCTCCTATATTTTCTTCTCAGCAGCACCCACAGGACTTCTAGTGTGTTAGTGGCATCACACAGAGCTCCTCTATTTTCTTTGCAGAAGCACCCATAGGACTTCTAGTGTGTTAGTGGCATCACACAGAGCTCCTATATTTTCTTCTCAGCAGTACCCACAGGACTACCGACTACAATGGCTGGAAGACCGCCAAGGGGAGGCAGAGCGTGCAGAGCCAAGAACACAGGGCAGGCAGGCTCTGTTTCTAGTGGACGTGGCCGTGGCCGTGGACGTGGTCGTGCATCGTCATCAGCACGTGGCCATGGGACACGCGCGTCTTTGTTTTCGGCAGCTGGACATGTGGAGCCGCATCATGCTGAAGGCTTGGTAGAATGGATGACCAAGCCCTCCTCATCCTCCTCATCCTCCTCATCCTCTCTCACCCAGGCTCAGGGTACTGGCAGAGCATCATCAGCCACCCCTTCCCTAGACCCACCATGTCCTCCTGAGGAGTCCCCCGAACTCTTTGAGCACAGTGTTGGGTACATGCTCCAGGAGGATGCCCAACGATTTGAAGGCTCGGATGATGATACCCAGCTTGAGGAATCTGGCAGTACTGTTCCACCAGCTGCAGCTTACTGCCAGGTTTGCTCTAGTGGTGAAAAGGGAGGGGATGATGAGGTCACTGACTCCACGTGGGTGCCTGAAGGGAGAGAGGATGAGGAGGAGGACGAGGAGGAGGAGGATGCGGCGTCACATGTCCAACGAGGCAGGATGCCCCCTGGAGGCCAGGTAGAGGCCAGCACAGCAACTGTACAACACCGCAGAGCTCCGCCTGTGGTGTGGGCCTTTTTTGAGACGAGTGCATCAGATCGCACCACTGCTATTTGCAATATTTGTCTCAAGCGTATCTCGCGTGGCCAAAACATCAGCCGCTTGGGCACCACAAGCATGACCAGACATATGGCGACCTGCCATGCAGCTCGTTGGCAGGCACACGTAAAAGACCCACACCAAAGAACTAAGCGGACCTCTCCTTGCTCCTCCTCAGCTGGGATCTCCATCCCCACTACACCTTCAGTCCTCTCTGAAAGCTGCTCTGAGAGGACTGAAGGTGTAGAATTAGGTGTGTCACAACCAAGTACTTGCAGTACACCGACGTCCGATTGCAGCAGGCAAATTTCCCTGCCCCAGCTGCTGGACCGTAGAAAGAAGTACACTCCCAGCCATCCACATGCCCAGCGGTTGAATGCTAGCCTGGCTAAATTGCTAGCACTTCAACTGCTGCCTTTTCAGTTGGTAGACTCGGCCCCCTTCCGTGAGTTTGTTCAATGTGCGGTTCCTCAGTGGCAGGTTCCCAAACGCCACTTTTTCTCACGGAAGGCGATTCCGTCTCTCTACCGGCATGTGGAGGGCAATGTCCATGCCTCGCTGGACAGGGCGGTCAGCGGTAAGGTGCATATTACCGCTGACTCATGGTCCAGCAGGCATGGACAGGGACGGTACCTTTCTTTCACGGCCCATTGGGTCACTCTATTGGCAGCTGGGAGGGATGCAGGACAAGGTGCAGTAGTGTTGGAGGTTGTTCCGCCACCACGCCTCCAAAACGCTACTACTGCTACTGGTTGTGACACACCTCTCTCCTCCACCCCCTCCTCTTCTTCTTCCTCCAGTGCTCTGTCCTTGGAACCAGCGGTGCTCCGTAGGCGTACAAGGGGCTACGCAAGTACGCAGGCAAAAAGATGCCATGCCGCGCTTGCGCTGGTGTGTTTGGGGGACAGGAGCCACACTGGGCCCGAGGTTCTGGCAGCTCTGCAGGGGCAGGCCGAGAGGTGGTTGACGCCACGTCAGCTTAAGCCAGGAATGGTCGTTTCTGACAATGGCACCAACCTCCTCTCCGCCCTGCGACAGGGGCAGCTCACCCATGTGCCCTGCATGGCTCACGTCCTCAACCTGGTGGTGCAGCGGTTCTTGGGCAGGTTCCCAGGCTTACAGGATGTCCTGAGGCAGGCCAGGAAAGTCTGTGTGCATTTCCGCCGATCTTATAATGCCAGTGCTCGGCTGACTGAGCTGCAAAAGGAGCTGAACCTGCCCAAGAACCGCCTAATATGTGACATGCCCACCAGGTGGAACTCAACGTTGGCCATGCTGCAGCGACTGCACACGCAGCAGAGGGCCATCAATGAGTACCTTTGCGACTATGGCACCAGGACAGGGTCAGGGGAGCTTGGTTTTTTTTCCCCACGTCAGTGGAGCATGATCAGGGATGCATGCACTGTCCTCTCACCATTTGAGGAGGCCACGAGGATGGTGAGCAGTGACAGTGCATGCATCAGTGACACTGTCCCTCTTGTCCACCTGTTGGAGCATACGCTGCGTGGGATAATGGACAGGGCACTTGAGGCAGAACAGAGGCAGGAAGAGGAGGACTTCCTTGCCTCTCAAGGCCCCCTTTATCCGGACAGTGTTCCTTCTGTCCCACCCATCACACAGGAAGAGGATGAGGAGGAGGAGGAGGAGGAGGATTGTGTGAGCATGGAGGTGGAGCCTGGCACTCAGTATCAGCAGCAGCAGTCTTTTAGGGATGATGTACAGTCCCAACAAACCAGTGGACTTGTACGTGGCTGGGAGGAGGTGGCTGGCGATCATGTCATCCTCAGTGACCCAGAAGACTCCGGACCGAATGCCTCAGCTAACCTACGCTGCATGGCCTCCCTGATCCTGCAAAGCCTGCGGAAGGATCCTCGTGTTCTTCGGATCAAGGAGAGGGACCATTACTGGCTGGCCACTCTCCTTGATCCGCGGTACAAGGGTAAGGTTGCGGACCTTATCTTGCCGTCGCAGAGGGAGCAGAGGATGAGACATCTCAGGGAGGCCTTGCAGAAAGGTCTGTGCAACGCGTTCCCAGAAACTGGGAGGCTACAAACTCCTGGTCCTGGGCGACGAGTTGCTGATGCTTCGGTCAGTAGCAGAAGGAGCGGTGGGGAAGGTGGACGTCTGACCGATGCGTTCAGACAATTTTTTAGTCCGCAGCCCCAAGGTATGATCGGTTCCAGCAACCATCGCCAGCGTCTGATATACATGGTGCAGGAATACCTTGGGGCAAGGTCAGACTTGGACACCTTTCCCACCGAAAATCCTCTGGCTTACTGGGTCCTGAGGATGGATCACTGGCCAGAGCTTGCACAGTATGCAATTGAGCTACTGGCCTGTCCTGCCTCCAGCGTTCTTTCCGAACGCACATTCAGTGCTGCTGGAGGATTTGTCACCGATCATAGGGTGCGCCTGTCCACCGCCTCGGTTGATCGACTGACCTTCATCAAAATGAATCAGTCTTGGATCACCACCAGCTACCAGGCACCTGAGGCGGATATAACCGAATAATTTTTAATATCACATCCCTTCAAGACTGCCTATGCTGATGCTGAGTGACTGTCCTCTTATGTTCACTGACTATCCTCTTCCTCCTCCTCAATGATCCATGCCACCACACCAGTGCCTAAGGCACAATTTTTCAGCCCCTGTTTAACAGGGGCGTGTACATACAATTTTTATAAAAAAATGCTTCGCAACACGTGTGACTGCTGTGCTCCAAGTACAGTATCTGTGAGGGGTTGCAGTGTTGTGGCACCAGCACCAGTGCCTAAGGCAAATTTTTCAGCCCCTGTTTAACAGGGGCGTGTACTTACACATTTTTTAAAAAAATGCTTCGCAACACGTGTGACTGCTGTGCTCCAAGTACAGTATCTGTGAGGGGTTGCAGTGTTGTGGCACCAGCACCAGTGCCTAAGGCACAATTTTTCAGCCCCTGTTTAACAGGGGCGGGTAATTACAATTTTTTAAAAAAATGCTTCGCAACACGTGTGACTGCTGTGCTCCAAGTACAGTATCTGTGAGGGGTTGCAGTGTTGTGGCACCAGCACCAGTGCCTAAGGCACAATTTTTCAGCCCCTGTTTAACAGGGGCGGGTAATTACAATTTTTTAAAAAAATGCTTCGCAACACGTGTGACTGCTGTGCTCCAAGTACAGTATCTGTGAGGGGTTGCAGTGTTGTGGTACCAGCACCAGTGCCTAAGGCACAATTTTTCAGCCCCTGTTTAACAGGGGCGGGTAATTACAATTTTTTTAAAAAATGCTTTGCAACACGTGTGACTGCTGTGCTCCAAGTACAGTATCTGTGAGGGGTTGCAGTGTTGTGGCACCAGCACCAGTGCCTAAGGCACAATTTTTCAGCCCCTGTTTAACAGGGGCGGGTAATTACAATTTTTTAAAAAAATGCTTTGCAACACGTGTGACTGCTGTGCTCCAAGTACAGTATCTGTGAGGGGTTGCAGTGTTGTGGCACCAGCACCAGTGCCTAAGGCACAATTTTTCAGCCCCTGTTTAACAGGGGCGTGTAATTACAAATCTTGATCTAATAGTTCACAGCAGGGCCCATTCCTGCGCCCACCAAGAGTAACTATGAGGGCCTACAGTCTTGTGGCAACACCGTCCACCACCACCGCCAAAGGCCCAATTTTTCTGCCCTGTTCATCGGGTGCTTGCAATTACAAATCTTGATCTAATAACTCACAGCAGGGCCCATTCCTGCGCCCACCAAGAGTAACTATGAGGGCCTACAGTCTTGTGGCAACACCGTCCACCACCACCGCCAAAGGCCCAATTTTTCTGCCCTGTTCATCAGGTGCTTGCAATTACAAATCTTGATCTAATAACTCACAGCAGGGCCCATTCCTGCGCCCACCAAGAGTAACTGTGAGAGCTTACAGTCTTGTGGCAACACCGTCCACCACCACCACCACCACCCCCAATTTTTCTGCCCTGTTCAACAGGTGCATGCAATTACAAATCTTGATCTATTAACTCACAGCAGGGCCCATTCCTGTGCCCACCAGTCTTGTGGCTACACCAACATCTAATAGGGCAAATTTCTGCAGAGTATATACGCCAGGCCCCTACTTTCAAACATCCAACTTACAAACGACTCCTACTTGCAAATGGAAAGAGAAAACAGGAAGTGAGAGGAAATCTACCCCTAGGAAGGGAAATTCTATCCTGTTAGATTTAATTTGGGAAAAAGGTATCTCCTCTCTACTGATACTTTATCACCAATCCTTGTTTCAATTAAAACCCCACTTTTTCCAAAAACATTTGTCATTGGGACGGAAAGTTAGGTGACATGTTCTGAACAGATGTGCAAAGACAGCAAATGTTACAGGGGTGATAACCCCTCCCTATGTTCTCCAAAAAGCTTAAAAATAGATTTTTTTGGGATGGAGCTACACTTCATAATGTACCTGTTCCGATTCTACTTAAGAACAAACCTAAAGCCGCAAGTGTTTTTAAATGGCTTCTTTTTTTCCTTTACAAATGTCATTTTGTGCAAGGACAGTTCTAAACACGGGAAACACATGCCACTTCACAGGCATACTTTAGACACCCCCCAGGTACCATATTTAAAGGAAAATTTCACTTTTTTTTTTTCACTTTATGCATCATTAAAATGACTGCTCCCGAAAAAACGTTAGTTTTTAAAAGTTCTTTTTGCATTGATATATGTCCCCTGGGGCAGGACCCGGGTCCCCAAACCTGTTTTATGACATTAACATGCATATTGGCCGTTGTAATTAGCACTTTTGATTTCGAACGTTCGCGTCCATTATAACGTATAGGGTTCGAAAATTCGCGCAAACTTTCGGTCGGTTCGAAGGTTCTGGTGCGAACCGAACCCGGGGGTGTTCGGCTCATCCCTACTCGGCACAATCCATTTTAATCTTTGACAAGGAATAGCTTTGGCCAGAGTTCCATGTTAAGTAGGCAGTTAGTAATTTTCAATGTATAGCAACCTATCCAATGTATATTTCCAATCCTATCCTATCCAATGTATATTTCAAGGTATAGCAAGCCTATCCCACATCCACCTAACAACTGACCCCGAGCCTCCCCCATTAAATCATTCCCCGCATCTTCTACCTTTTGTACCACCACCCCCTCCCTTTAGAATGTAAGTTCTACGAGCAGGGCCCTCCCATCCCTTCTGTATTGAACTGTACTGTAATTGTGTTGTCCCCCCTCTACATTGTAAAGTGCTGCTGTTGGTGCTATATAAATCGTGCATATTAATAATAACCTGCAGCAACCAGTCAAAATTTATCTTTAACATAAATGGCTACAGTAACCCCACATCTGATCAGTGACTACGGGTTATTGCAGTTTCACAGGAAAATATATGTTTATGCCTGTCAGGGAAATTATCTATTAGGAAAAAAAAAATCCAGAAAAGCACCATTACTGTACCTGATAAGACGAGGAGGCCGCACTCCAAGCGAAGTCAGGGCGGAATTCATCATACAGGAAATAATCATGACTAGACTGTAATATTCCATTGTTGCGTATCACCTCGGTGTAATAAATGGCTGTGCGCTTGGCTGTTCTTGGGCGATTGGGATTATTGAAATCCACATGATGAAGTCCAAACCGGAGTCGGTATCCTTGGTCCCACTCAAAGGTGTCCATTAGGGACCACGCACAGTAACCCTTTAGATTGACACTATCAATGCTGTAAGCTTCACAAAACAGTAAAAATGTTCAAAATTTAATTTTATAGTTTTATAGGAACATCCTCCAGTACAATCAACAATCAGTACAATCCTTTGTTTTCACTATACAGTAAAACCTTGGTTTAAAAGTAACTTGGTTTGAGAGTGTTTTGCAAGACAAGCTACATTTTTAAATACATTAATATACAAGTAACGTCATGTCACAACTGAGTATAAAAGAGAAGAGAGGCGCCTCTAAGTGTAGCAATATGGTTACATTTAATGAAGGTACAACATTTAGCAACATATTGCTACACTTAGGCCCCTTTCACACTGGGGCGGGAGCCGCGGCGACGGTAAAGCATCGCTATATTTAGCGCTGCTTTACCGTCGTTTTAGCCGCGGTATTCGGCCGCTCGCGGGGCAGTTTTACCCCCCGCGAGCGGCCGAAAAAGGGTTAAAATTCCCCCGCAAAGCGCCGCCGTAGCGGTGCTTTGTGGCAGTATTGCCGCGGTATTACCGCGGTGTCCCATTGAAATCAATGGGTAGGAGCGGTATAGGAGCGGTGAATACACCGCTCCTATACCGCTCCACAGATGCTGCTAGCAGAACTTTTTTTGCCGTCCTGCTAGCGCACCGCTCCAGTGTGAAAGCCCGTCGGCTTTCACACTGGAGTGAATGGGCCCGGTTTTTTCAGGCGGTGTACAGGCGCTATTTTTAGCTTTGTACCGCCTGAAAACCGCCCCAGTGTGAAAGGGGCCTTAGAGGCGCCTCTCTTCTCTTTAATACTCTGTGGCTCCTGCTGGATTTTGCTTCTAATCCCCTTGTGGAGGCTTCCATGTGTGTTTATAGTTACACAACCTGGTCTCATTGCTATAATCTTTTTATATGGACTATAAACTGAAGGACTTATCAATAAATGGATGTGGGATGAATCATTTGAGTCTCCATTATTTCTTAGGGGTAAATTTGCTTTGATATACAAGTGCTTTGGATTACAAGCATGTTTCTGGAATGAATTATGCTCACAATCCAAGGTTTTACTGTACACTTATTGACAGAGCTCTCACAACAGGCTTTTGTGGAAAAAGGGGAATACAGAAGCACAGTCACTATGCTGCACTAATAAACAAGGAACACAGTTTTATGTGCAATTAGCAAATAAAAAAAGCTTCCCCCCCATTTACACATATCATCAGAAACTATAAAGAGTAAACAGAAACATGGACGCTGCCTTTCCTGACCTCTGTGTTGGGCTTTAATATTGTGAGTCACTCATCCAACCACCATTACAGCACTCTGGTCTATAAAGAAAATCTAATTTAAACAAAAAGCAGCTTTGCATGCAATACTTACATCCCCCAGAGAGTGGCGCTGTAATTCCTTTCTGCCACTAGATGTCCCCGTCTTGTGGGTTGAACATTATTTAACCCTGCAGACTGAGGACATCTATTGATGGCAAGGAGTCATGGACTGGGTGTCATCATGATGCATTGCACTGACATAAAATGATGCAGAGAGAGACATCATTACATCAGTACTGCAATTTGTATCTTCAAAGTGATATTAAAGGCTACATTTCTAAAATAAAAAAGATGTTATACTTACTTGCTCTGTGCAACGGTATTGCAGGGAGTGGTCCCTTTCCTCTTATTCTGGAAATGACCCGCTGGCGCTATCTGCTCCTTATTCCTTTTAGGTGCTGTGTGTTACAGGGGCACCTGTGCAGGCGCACTCCCGAGCTGGGCCGTGTGCACCCATAGACATGCACAACACTGGTAAGCCACGACCCTGCTCCCTCCTCACAGGAGTTTGACTGACAGCAACAGGAGCTCATGGCTTCCGACTGCCCTCAGTGTCTCCTTTGAGACCAGGAAGAGAAGAGGGTGGTGAAGAAGCCAGAACAGTACTGGATCAGTGACAGGACTCAGGCAAGTGTTTAGGGATAGGGGTGGGGTTTACCTTAATGCAGAGAATGGATTAAAAGATAACTATGACAACAGATTTTTTGGCCATACTTCTCTTGTGGGTCACAGGAGTACACCTATGTTTGTCCACTATCAGCTAATATAGATGGGCTGCTCCAGGCTCTGGAAGGGTCCACCTGGCTGCGCCTCCCAGCATGAAGATGAGAGCAGCAGCCAGCTGCATCCGTAACCTGCCCAGTCCAGAGCTCCAGTGAGTGCTGGAGGTTCAGAACAGATAGCCGGTGTCCTGTCGGATAGTGTCCCCCATCGGATACTGTCCGCTGTGTACTGTGCATGCGCAGTACGCATGACAAGTAGAATCCGAAAATATCCGAAGATGAACGGCACCTGCGCCGTGAGTCCAGGTTCAAGCCCCACCATTCAAGTGGACATAGAGTTAGAATAAAAAAGAGCCGAGCGCAGCGAGGCCGTGCCCAAAGCGTGGCGAGCGAAGCGTGGCGAGGGGCCCTCTAACTTTGTGCAGCCCTATGTCCACTTGGATGGTGGGGCTTGCACCTGGACTCAAGGCGCAGGCGCCGTTCATCTTCGGAGATTTTCCGAATCTCCTTGTCCTCCGTACTGCGCAAGCACTGCGCCTCCGCAGTACGGCCGGGACACTATTCGATAGGCGAACATTTTTTGACAGAACACCGGTACCGAGATATGAGGCCGAGAACTGAGTGATCAGCGGTCATGTGAGACTTAGCGCTAACCTGGGACAGCCGAGGAAAGGATTAAGATTTGTTTTTTCAATACCCCATACTACTTGAGTTTAAAATCACTTTTAGGGCTGTCCATTACAGGAAACTATTTGCAGAGACCCTGCTTGTACCATGTGTGGCCTAAGTACAAAGTTGGGGGGGAGGGCTTTAACCCAAGGGCTGCTGATCTCCATACTTGTTCTGGGCCAGTGGAGTTAATTTACTAAAACTGGAGAGTGCACAATCTGGTACAGCTGTGCATGGTAGCCAATCAGCTTCTAACTTTAGCTTATTCAATGAGGCTGGGTTCACACGTGCGGCCGTGGGTTTTGTGCCTGGGATCTGGTGCGTTTCTGTAAACCAGTTCAGGTGCGATTCAGGTCCGAATTTCAGCCTGAATTTGCACGTGAACCAGGCCCAAAGATGCACCGGACCCTTTTTCAATCCGGACTGCGGACATCCCAGACATGTATCACACTTGCCTGTCATGTGAATTGAATGCGGGGAAACCTGCATCCAATACACATATGTGTCAACCCGGCCTTAAGCTTTGGCAAAAAAACATGGAAGCTCACTGGTTTCTATGCAGAGCTGCACCAGATTTTGCACTCTCCAGTTTTAGTAAATCAATCCGTATGACTTGGAAAGTAGTAAAGCCAGCAAACCAATATGATAACCAGTTAGACAATTTTCAGAGGGAAGTCATCAGCGGCAGCCTACATAAAGATAGATATAGATAGACAGACAGGCAATTTACAGACCTTTCATTGCTTCATCAATGTATGTCTTGTAATATTCTATTCGGGCAATGTCATCAAAATCTGGGTTACTGTCCATTGAAAGTCCACTTTCAGTGACATAGATTGGGACATCTCCGTACTCTTCTTTAACCCAATTAAGAAGCCTCCTCATTCCCCAGGCTACTGCCCTGTAAACATCATAAAAAGCTGTGGTAGGCCAACTCTCATCAACTCTTTCTTCAATGTCAATATCAGTACTGAAAGATGGGGGGTGCAGGCTGGCAGTTTTCTGCTGAACTATTTTGGTGGTGTAGATGTTAATGCAGAAAACATCAGCTGTGCCCTGGATATAGGTCTTCTCTTCATCTGTAAAAGTTGGAAGTCTGGAGGATAAGAGACCCTGTAGCTCACTCTTGTTGCCCACTTGCCATTTCATGGCCTCAGGGTAATCACCGTTTATGAAGATGGGATGAGCAAACCACCCCAGTGTAAACTGCAGGTAACGGTCAGCGGCTTCAATGTCCCTTAGGTCAGTTCGGTCATTGGGTTCCACCCAGTTTGTGTTGAGGCTTAATGAGATCACACCTCGTTGGTTTCCTCGATAATTATCATCATAAGTATGGTAGACTCTGGCATGAGCTCTCAACAAGTTGTGACCTATTCTGTATGGAGCATACCCAGGGTCTTTTACTGCAGGTGGGTGTGTACCAGTCCCATACCCAGCTGTTGCAATGGTGTGCGGTTGGTGGAATGTCATCCAGAACTTGACCCTATCTCCAAATGTCCTAAAGCAAAAGTCAGCATAGTCATTGAAGGCTTCAATGACAGCGTCATTTTCCCAGCCACCTAAATCTTGGAGAGCTTGTGGAAGATCAAAGTGGTAGAGGGTCACCATTGGAGAAATGTTACTTGCTACTAGACCATCAATGAGTCTGTTGTAGTAGTCAACACCTTTGTCATTGGCCGTGCCTCGTCCAGTTGGAAATATTCTAGACCAGGAGATGGAGAAACGGTAACTGTTTACTCCTAAGCCTCTAAGCATGTACAAGTCTGCATCTAGCTGGTGGTAACTGTCGGATGCTATGTCCCCATTGCCATTTGCAAATATATTTCCAGGTACATGTGTAAATGTGTCCCAAATACTGGGCCCCTTTCCATCTTCATTCCATGCTCCTTCCACCTGGTAAGCTGACGTTGAAACCCCCCATTTAAAATCTTCTGAAACAGATGAATAATGATACATGTCTCTTTCAAAGGGTGTCTGCCCTGAAAACTTCTCCCACACAACTTTTGCTTTTGAAGGAACCTCCGAGGCTGGCTGGGAAGCCAACTTTTGAGACTGCGGCCATATTGCACTTGAAAACTTTTTGTCAGTCTTTAAGCTAGGAAAGCCATTGTTCGCAATAATTGTGGAGTATGAATAGGCGGATGCTCTTGGGGTACGTTGTCTATTTGCGTTTTGGAAATCAACATGATGTAAGCCAAACCTCTGGTTGTATCCCTGAGGGCCCTCAAAGCCATCCAAGAGGGACCGGACTATGTAGGATCGTATAACTACACCGTCAGAATTGAATGCTGCAAGTAGAATAGAGAGGCACAAAGGTCAGAATATATAAAAAATATGTAAGGCAGGGTCAAAAATGACTTATTGTATCAACTGGATACGCCAATAAAGCATGACGAATGAGCATTTAAAGCACCACGGGGGGAGTAATATGTGGCAGGTATGAAGCGTGTACATCTTTAGCCAGCAGCCTCCCAAACCACCTTGACATGGCCCCTCTCTAGCTTCAGCACATCCCTATTGACCAATAAGGGTGTCCATCAAAGCGATTGGAACAGTGCTTAGAAGATGAAGAAGTGGAAAAGCTGGTGAGGGGGGGAAGAGGTGGGATGCTGCTCACCCACACTATGCACAGACACTATCCACACTAAGCACCCACGCAAACACCCAGACACTGTAGTGCTCTTAGAGGGGAAGCAAAATGGGGCTCTCCAATATATGATGGAGATTGAGGGGTCTATTACTCCACTTTCTTACACCAGATTTGAGGCATTTTTTTCTCTCACTGACCACATGTTAGGGACAAAATATTACTAACCAATGTACTCTGTATGCTGTGCTGTATCTTACAGTCCTGTCCACTGCACTGCATTCACCATTTCCCACATTATACTTCTGACCCCTGATCTGTATTTGCCATGTTGCTAATTATACTCCTGTCACTTGCACTGTTAATGCTATGGTGTACTTTATATTTCTCCATCCCCTGCACTATATAAGTTATATTATATGTTATACTCCTGACTGCATTCACTGTTTTGTACATTACAATTTTGACTCCTGTGCTGTATATGCTACGTTGTACATTAAATTAACCACTTAACCACTTAAGCCCCAGACCAATTTGCGGCTAAAGGACCAGGCCCCTTTTTGCGATTCGCACTGCATCGCTTTAACTGACAATTGCACGGTTGTGCGACGTGGCTCCCAAACAAAATTGGCGCCTTTTTTCCCACAAATAGAGCTTTCTTGTAGTGGTTTTTGATCACCTCTGCGGTTTTTATTTTTTGTGCTATAAACAAAAATAGAGCGACAATTTTGAAAAAAAATGCAATATTTTTTACTTTTTGCTATAATAAAAATCCCCAAAAAATATATAAAAAAATTTTTTTTTTCCTCAGTTTAGGCCGATACGTATTCTTCTACATATTTTTGGTAAAAAAAAAAAAAAACGCAATAAGCGTTTATTGATTGGTTTGCGCAAAAGTTATAGCGTCTACAAAATAGGGGATAGTTTTATGGCATTTTTATTAATAATTTTTTTTTTACTAGTAATGGCGGCGATCAGCGATTTTTATTGTGACTGCGACATTATGGCGGACACGTCGGACAATTTTGACACTTTTTTGGGACCGTTGGCATTAATACAGCGATCAGTGGGAGCGGGGAGTTCCTGCACTTATTCTCTGAGAAAAAAAGCCCTGACTGTGGGTCTAAAGATGGACAGTATGAGATAGCTGATTATACACATGTTGATCTATCTATCAACGTATGTACCACCAGTCTAATAAGAGGTCACATACTCTTCCATACTAGAATAAGCCGGTATTTCCGAGGGCACCAACAGACTGACAATTAAGTGGCGAAGTAAGGCAAGTATCAGTGGCTTGAGAGGCAAACGGGCAAAGTAACAGATATTCTTTACAGTAAATGCAAATTCTCAAGCCTTTTAAATATCAAATTTCTTATTCAATGGACATTACCTTTAAGAGCTTCATTGATGTAGGAACTCAGGTACTGCACTCTGGCCGTGTCATTGAATACATCTCCTGTACTGGATGTTGGCATTCCATTGCCAGTTATGAATATTGACACTACTGCTTTCCCATACTCTTCCTTCACAAAATTCAAAAGCCTCCTGAGGCCCCATGGCACAACTGAGATCCATGGAGAGGCGGTGGTTGGCCAGGATGGATCCACATGTGTAGAAAACCCACCAATGTTTTCATAGCTGGACTCACAAACAGGGCTGCTAGAGACATTGACCAGTCGGGATGTGTAGTGCGAGATCCCAATGAAGTCTGCAGTACCTAAAATATAGTTTTTCTCCGCTTCAGTGAAAGTGGGCAAAGGAGCCACTATGCTGGGGCACTGGACGTTCTTCTGGTTTACCTGTGTCTTCAGAACCTCGGGATAGTCTCCATTCAACAGAATAGGATGAGCAAACCACCCCAGCATGAACTGGACATATCGCTCTGCGGCGCTCACACTTTCTGGGTCATTGGGGTTAGCCGGCTCTGCCCAGTCTGAATTCAGAGAGATGCCAACTGCTCCATATTGCTCAGCACGGTACTTTTCATCAAAGACATGCCAGGCCCTTGCATGAGCCTTCACAATATTATGGGTAACCTGTGAAAACAACATAAGAAAGAGTGTTACTGAGCAGGCAGTTCTACTTAGAGAATGACAAATCATAAAGTTTCAAATAGGGCTAAAGTATATTTCAAGCCAAAACGTTTTCCATGTTTTCGATAGGATTGGGATTACAACCCCTATCAGATTTTACTGCTGTCCAGAGGGAGCAGATTTCTCTTACTTTAGGGAGCTCTCCTCTCATTCTTCTTTTGTACCTTAAGACAGAATGTGAAAGGAAATCACCCCAATTGGATAGATGCAGCAAAAAAATAAAACTCATCAAGGTTTTTTGTTTTAATCCCTACTCTACTGTCTAAGGCTGGGTTCACAGTAACTGTGGTCGCAGCTCGCAACAGGGGGTCGGGTGCGGGGTCGGGTGCGTCCCTGTTCTCCATTGCAGGTGCTAATCAGGAGGGAATTTTTGCCTGAATTCTGACCTGAAAAGGAGCCATAGGTGCATAGGACCCTTTTCCAGTGCGGACTGTGGTCGCCCTGGAACTGTGTGAACCGGCTCCATTGAGAGTCGGTCACAGTCTCCTGTCTTGCGAATTGGACATGGGGAAACCCGCATCCAATGTGTGAACCCAGCCTAAATCTAAAAAAAAAAAGATTTGGCTTTCCACACCCTGTCCTCTCTGATCACTTTACAGTTAACCCCTAAAATCAGCTCTTAAAACCCAACTCCGAGCAAAAAAAAAAAAAGTCTCCCTTGGTGTTGAATGCAATACTCACCTCCTCTCCAGCGATTTCTCTTGCAGAAATGTTTTCCACCACTAGATGTCAGATATGCAGATGACACATTTCAACATGAACGTCTTTATCATATACATTGGGTTGAAATACGGTATCTGCATATAATGTAGTGTTTCTTAAGCCCCGTACACATGGGCCGTATGTCGGGTAGCATAAGCCGGTTCAATAGAACCGACCTGTTTGTGCTGCAGCTGGTCCGACAGAAGCCAGCCATTCAGCTGGTTTCTTTCGAAGGTACATGACCGATAAAGGTCTGCAGACTAGTCATCAGCCAATGACTGAGAGCGCTGACCGAAGTGTTCTGGCGGGGGGGTCCTCCTGTAAGGACACAATAGAACAGCAGCAGAGATCGCTGTTCTAGCATCAGATTGTTAGTATAGTGGCTCCAACCTGAGCTGTCTGTTTTTTTTAGTTCAGCCCACTAGATTGAACGAACAAAAACTAGTACTGTAGTGTGTACTAGGCTTTAGACAGGATTAGATGTTTCATGGGAAGAAGAATGAAGGATTGATTTTATCCTCAAATGAAGACCTAAATCATTTTTAAGATATACTTTATATATATTGAATGTTTTGTGTGTACATATTTTATATTGTTTTGTGGTGTGTATATAATTGCATCAGTACTCAGGAGCCGAAAAGCAGCCCTATTGGTCCAAATGCATTGGTTGTGCTTTGTGACTTCACACGCTATTCTAAAGGCCCATACACACGATCAGACTTTTTGACAACAAACATGCAAATTAGCTGTTTTAAGGCAACACCCGACCGTGTGTACACTCCATCGGACAAACTTTTTCGGTTTTCATCAGACTTTTGGTGACTGTGCGAACGGACAAACTTTCTGGCAACAAAAGTCCGATGGAGCAAAGTCTGATCATGTGTACAGAAAACCATAGGACTTTTGTACAAAGTACAAACACGCATGCTCAGAACCAATGCAAAAGATCAGACAACAATACTGAAGTCGACCAAAGGTGGCGGTAAAGAGCAGAAAAACCACGTGATTTGGTGAAAGTTGGCTGAAAAAGTCCTGCCATGTGTATGCAATACAAGTTCACGGCCGACGCCCTTTGTACAAAAATTCACGGGAAAGTTTGTACAAAGTCCGATCGTGTGTATGAGGTTTAAAGCCTCATACACACGATCAGACTTTGTACAAACTTTCCCATGGATTTCTGTACAAAGGGCATTGGCCCCAAGTTTGTATTGCATACACACGATCTGACTTTTTAGGCAACAAACACGAACGTAGTGAGGTTTCAACATACTGACGGCACTTCAAAAGAGGACGTTCAAATACTCCAGCGCCACCTTTGGTCAACTTCTGTATTGTTGTCTGATCTTTTGCATTGGTTCTGAGCATGCGTGTTTGTACTTTGTACAAAAGTCTGATGGTTTTGTGTACACACGGTCGGACTTTGCTCCATCGGACTTTTGTTGACAGAAAGTTGGTCCGTTCGCACAGCCAACAAAAGTCAGATGAAAACTGAAAAAGTTGGTCCGATGGAGCGTACACACGGTCGGATGTTGGTCCAAAACAGCTAATTTGCATGTTTGTTGTCAAAAAGTCTGATCGTGTGTACCGGCCTTTAGAGTGATCACTGCTGTTTGTAAAGGCCCATACACACGATCAGACTTTTTGACAACAAACATGCAAATTAGCTGTTTTAAGGCAACATCCGACCGGGTGTACGCTCCATCGGACAAACTTTTTCGGTTTTCATCAGACTTTTGTTGGCTGTGCGAACGGACAAACTTTCCGGCAACAAAAGTCTGATGGAGCAAAGTCCGATCGTGTGTACAGAAAACCATAGGACTTTTGTACAAAGTACAAACACGCATTCTCAGAACCAATGCAAAAGATCAGAAAACAATATAGAAGTTGACCAAAGGTGGCGGTAAAGAGCGGAAAAAAACACGTGATTTGGTGAAAGTTGGCTGAAAAAGTCCTGCCGTGTGTATGCAATACAAGTTCACGGCCGACGCCCTTTGTACAAAAATCCACGGGAAAGTTTGTACAAAGTCCTATAGTGTGTATGAGGCTTTAGAGAGATGACCTCTTTAGAACCTGCTCTTTCCTCTAGTGCTGTAGCAATTGTTGAGATGTAATAATATTTCTCTTCTCTACCCTAATTGAATGCTTTGTCTTCACTTTTTTATTGGTTACCCCATGAAGGGAATTTGTACCCAAGTGCTTGTCTACTTTTTCCCCCCTCGTGGGTGCTCTGTTTTCTTAAATGCATAAAAATGTAATAAAAAGATTGAAATCTAGAAAACACATTATGCTTTTTATTTTTTTAAGTTTCACCTTAAATGAGGCGTTCCCTGGATCTTTAATCCCAGGGGCATGCTCTCCAGTGCCATAACCCGCATAACTGACCACCCAGGGTTCATGGAAGGTTATCCAAATCTTCACACGGTCTCCGAAACTGCTATAACAGAAATCAGCATATTCCTCAAAAGCGTCAATGATGGCTTCATTCTGCCAGCCACCTGTCTCCTGCAGAGCCTGGGGTAGATCCCAGTGGTATAGTGCCACAATTGGTGTGATATTTTCTTCTATTAATCTATCAATCAGTTTATTGTAGTATTTCACCCCCCATTTGTTAACTGTGGACTTTCGCCCTGTTGGGAAGATTCTGGACCAGGAGATGGAGAAGTAGTAGACCTTAGACTGTAGACTTTTTAGGAGGTTTACGTCATAGTCAATCTTATTGTAGCTGTCGCAGGCCACATTTCCAGTGGCATTGTCTTGAGCATTGCCTTGTTCTCCAAACACATCCCATATAGACTGTCCTCTTCCTCCCTCAGTCCAACCCCCTTCAACTTTGAAGGCAGCAGAAGAAGAACCCCACAAAACACCACCAGGGAATCTTCCGGATAAGAAGGCATCACGCTCATCTGGTGTCTGGCTGGCAAACTTCTCCCAAACAGTGGTGAATGCTGACCGTGAAGATCTATCCAGCTGCTTCTGTGATCTGCAACAAAAGAAACAATCAGCCTTTTCCCATGGTGCCAGGAATCTGAACGAGAGAAATCATTTTCCCAGAAATAAAGGTACATTGTTGTAAGTTGTTGCTGAATATAACATTTCTCTTGGTTGTAAGGGTTTGAGTTGAAACAAAAAGGCCGCGTTCACACCATGTTGCAGTTTTTCTGCACGCGTTCTGCAAGGGCACAAAAAAAAAAAAACAATTGTTCTCTATGTGCCCTGTTTACACCCCAACACCGATATCACATGCAGATTTTTTCTGCACAGGAAAAAACTGACATGACATCAACATTGGTGTGAATAGGGCACATAACTGACAAGCATGAATACTAATGGTAACTGATGTGAAACTAATGTCAGTTTTTCCCTCAGTTCCCATCAGTTTTCATGCATGTATGGTGTGAATGAGCCCTTTACCGCTTAAGGACCGCCCCACATACATATACTGTGGCAGGGCAGCCCTTAAGTGCAAAATCACGTACCTGTACGTGATTTCTTCTTCCTGGTCTAGGGGGGAGAAACAGAGGCCCACTCCCACTGTGATTGGACACATTGGGAGCCAATCAGTGGGTCTGGCGGACCCGATGTCCACCAGAAACCCGGCGATCATGGAAACCAATGTCTATACCAATATGAATGGGTACGCTGCATATTATCAAATAAGAAACGATTGGCCATTTTAAATGATGGAGTGAAAGCATTTAAAAAATGTGTGGGATCCATGGATAAAATATAATACTGGCAGAACATAAAGAACATAAAGATTTTGACTCCATTGGGAAAGACAATGGATAAGAGATAATAGATTATTCAACTTGAGTTTAGACCCCCTATTCCCCCTTTCTTGGATACTCTGGCCCTCCCTTTTATCTCTCCTCGCGTTCACTTTTCTATGTCTTAGTACTAATCTTTTTGGTCATACCTGATTTCTTCAATGCTTTTTTGTTGGGCCAGGTGTTGTGCCCAGTTTTGCATGGAGATTCTCATAGAATATAATTCAAGACAACAATGTACGGTGGGGAAAATAATTATTTGATCCCCTGTAGATTGTGTAAGTTTGCCCACTTACATAGAAATGAAACAAGTGGTGCTGAACCAAGCTACAGGGGCATTTAAGCCTCTGAAGATAAATTGTTTGCCAACATCCCTGAGTGAATATTTGGAAAATGGAACCTCTGCTACTAGAGGACCATTAGTACCCTCCGGTACAATTGGGACTTTTCAGGCGAAACACAACAAAATTGTTGCAAAAGAGCAAAAAAGTGTTTTTAGATTATTTATTAATAGAAAGATAAGTATATCAATGAATAAATATCAAAGAAAACTAAATCAACAAAAGAAGGGGGGGGGGGTTTAAATGTGTACATACACAAATTGTTTAAAAACAATTGTAATACAACCTTTTAGTTTACAGATATTTGCATGTAGATATGACATATACAAATGAAAAAAGAAAAAAAGGAAAAAGAAAAAGAAAACATCCCTCAATTGCCTAACATGTTTCGGGAAACTCAAACGATCCCTTCTTCAGAGGCATTTAGGTAGAGATTGAATGTGGAGCAGGAGATCAATATCCATGAGGATAAAAGGTTAATTACACCGAAAGTCCGGGTGAATTTCTTCATGTGATGAACAGTAACAAAAGACCAGAAGTTGTTGCAGGAGGCTCTGGGACCATAATATAGCAGATACTTGGCCTCTCAACACCAGGGGAGGGGGGGGGGGGAAAGGGAATTGACTATAGAGGGTTTTTGTAGAAAAAGGGGGGTTACTGGCCCTCCAAGTGGTGATCTCCAAGGGTAAGGCCCGCACAAGGATCAACCCAATGACCCGTCTCCGCGTAGTGAAGCACAATGAAAAACCGGGTAATCAATATGTACAGTTGATGCACACCCCAAGAGTACTGCAAATGGAAAAACGCCTGGTTTCATCACAGCAGGAGCAATCGCTCCAACATACACTACATAGAAATGAAGGGTCTATAATTTTTATCATAGGTGTATATTAAATGATAGAGACAGTATATCAACCAAAAATCCAGAACAAACACATACAACAAATGTTATAAATTGAGTTGCAGTTCAGTATAATAAGTATTTGATCCCTAATCAAAACATGACTTAGTTGGTGGAGGAACCCTTGTTGGCAAGCACAGAGGTCAGACGTTTCTTGTAGTTGGTGACCAGGTTTGCACACATCTCAAGAGGAATTTTGGTCCACTCTTCTTTACAGATCTTCTCTAAATCCTTAACCACCTCAATACAGTGCATTGTGTAAACTGACCCCATAAATGCAACAAATACCTACCCTACTTTGCCTGAAGTTACAGGGAGGAAATTGTTGACATCATATCCCAAGAAGGTGGCGCCTGTCCCAGTTATAGCTGAAAAGAAGAAAACAGAGTCAATCAATCAATAACCTGCAGACACAACAAGCAGTGAAAAAATAGATTAGGAATGGGGTAGACTATAGGCATGTCTGCTCTTTATTTAAAGTCGAACTTCAACCAAACCTTTTTTGTTCACTTTGAATACAGTGGAGGATTATGCCTTATACACACGATCGGACTTTCCGACAACAAAACCGTGGATTTTTGTTCGAAGGTTGTTGGCTCCGACTTGTCTTGCATACACATGGTCACACAAATGTTGGCCAACAATTACGAATGTAGACGTATGTGATATCTCCATTACGAGCGCTAGTTTTACAAGACCGAGCGTTTCCGGCTCGTACTTGATTCCGAACATGCGTGGACTTTTGTGCGACGGACTTGTGTGTACGACAACAAAAATTTGTTGGCAGAAAATTTGAGAACCTGCTAGCCAACATTTGTTGGCGGAAAGTCCAACAACAAATGTTCGATGGAGCATACACACCGTCTGACTTTCCTCCAACAAGTTCACATCCAGCATTCGTTGTCGGAAAACCCGATCGTGTACGGGGCATTAGTGCCGCAAAAGGGTTGTTATTGCCATTTTTTAGTCCTGTTGGGGAGATCTTGCCTTACTTCTTGTACCTGTCAATGGAAGTTGAAGCCTTGCACAAAAAGTGAAAAAAGCTCTCTATTCTCTCCGTATTCTTTTCTGTATAGTGTTTTCTGCTCCTGTAGGTGGTGCTAAAACCCTATGCTCAATAATTAGA
Organism: Lithobates sylvaticus; assembly: GCA_028564925.1. Lineage (NCBI taxonomy): Eukaryota > Metazoa > Chordata > Amphibia > Anura > Ranidae > Lithobates > Lithobates sylvaticus. The sequence continues at coordinate 32,076,166 of CM053031.1, forward strand.
AGAGCTGTGTCTATCAAGGAATGTAAAAGAGAGAATTTTTTGCAAACTAGTAACTCTGCCCTCTCCAGAAAAACATACTGATGACGATTACACACGGTCGGAATTTCCGATGGAAACAGTCCGATGGGAGCTTTTCATCGGATTTTCCGACCGTGTGTATGCCCATCGGTCTTTTTCTGTCGGAATTTTTCGACGGACTTTGGATTGAGAACCTGTTCTTAATTTCTCCAACGGAAAATCGGATTTTCCGATCGTGTGTATGCAATTCCGACACGCAAAATTTCGACGCATGCTCGGAAACAGTTCGACACATGCTCGGAAGCATTAATCTTCCCTTTTATAGTGCCGTCGAACGTGTTGTATGCCGCGGTGTTATTGACCGTCGGAATTTGGTGTGACCGCGTGTAGGCAAGACGGGAAAACCATCAGATCTTTTTCCGACGAGAATTCCGACCGTGTGTATGCGGCATTAGCTTTGGTTCACTCCCCGCCTCTCTGTTTAGCTGCTGGAATTGGAGGAATATCCTCTGCAAACTATGAGTTATCGGAGTCACAGCTCACACAGGGCTATGGATTCCACTGATTGGCCCTGTGCTGTCACATGGAGTGAGTCACATGCTCCTCAGTACCTGTAAGTACTATCTTATCTTTTGGCTTCTTTGAATGTAGATGTGGGGGGGGGGGGAGGAAAGGTAAGTATATGGTAGGTAGGGTGGAGGATTACGTCTAAGCTGGGTGCAGCCACGACATCATAAACTATGACACTTTCTTACCTGTTTGTATGTTAAATGCCATAAGATTTTTACCGCTCTCCAGATTGCCATTACAGTTTGTGAGGGATAAACCAAAGACTAAAATCTTTAGATTCTTCTTCAGGTTCTAAAAATGTAAAGAAGAAAGACCATTAAAGCGTTGTTAAATCCAAAAGCAAAAAGTAATATATTGCAGCTTACCAGTCATTAGATGTGGTGGCTGCATTAGTTTTCTTCTTTTTATGCTTGTTTTCTTATATTTTTACCTGGTGATCCTGCCAGTAACATGCCTTCTATATTAGGGTGGCTACATTTTGTATTAAGGAGCAACAAAGACACCTTAGGACAGCAGCATTGTTACCTACCCAAACAATCCATACAATTTAAACTTAGTTAAGCAGTTCTCTGTCTGACACAGAGGTTACATTATCGGCTTCAAAGGGCTCTTTCACACTGGTGGCAATGCCTACTGCCCTTTGAAAACCGATCTGTGGTGGCTTGCTTTTCAGAAGGCTGTATAGCAGCAGCTGGCAGGCATTAAAGCGAAGTTCCACCCAAAAATGGAACTTCCGCTTTAAGTACTCGTGACCCCCGGACATGCCACATTTGGCATGTCATATTTTGGGGGGGGGGGAGTGGGTACCTAGTTTTCCGTGGCACTGGAAGGAAGTTCACCTCTCCCCCCTCCCTCCCTGCAATCTTCTGGGACACGTCACAGGTCCCAGAAGATTGCCCGGCCATTCATAATGCGCAGCGCTGCTCACGTATGCGCAGTGCGTGCCCGGCTGTGAAGACACAGCCGGGCGCCCACACTTGCAATTCCAGCGCCGAAGAGAGGAGAGGGAGAGAAGCGAGGCTTTGGGCGGCCGCATCGCTGGACCATGGGACAGGTGAGCGTCTGTTTATTAAAAGTCAGCAGCTACACTTTTTGTAGCTACTGACTTTTAAATGGGTGGAACTCCACTTTAAGGAGAAGATCCTGTTGGCTTGCTGTTACGGCACATTTCCATTGACCTCAATGGGTGAGCTTGACAGGCTGTACTGGCTGTCAAACTCTGCTAGCCAATTAAAAAATGCTGGGGCTGCGAAGCAAAGCATCAAAGCTGCAGAATGTGTATAGCCCTATCTACAGCCTGTAATGTTAAAATTTGGGTGAGTTGCCAGGGGAAGTAAAACCACGGCTCAAACACCTGTTTTTACATAGTGTTCATACTCAATGGGATTTATTTTCTGTATTTTGCAAAAATCCAGGTTAATACTGCTGTTTACTGTCCATCCTTCCTTGTCTGTGTCCCCGCTGCAGCCTGAGATTGTGTAGACCAGCCATTTCCCCATCTACTGAGCATGCTCCAGTTTCAGTTCCCTTCTAAGGTAAATTTCTCCTTTTTTTTTAGGCTAGGTTCACAATATGTGCAGCGCGGGGCACAGCAGGGGGTCCGGTGCTTCCCTGTTTACCTTTTCAGGTCTGAATCTTTGCCTGAATTTGGAGATGAAACTGAGCCAAAGACGCACAGGTCCCTTCTGCTGTGCACTCCGTGGCCACCCCAGAAATGTGTGAACCGACTCCATTGAGAGCCAGTCACAGTCTCCTGTCATGTGAATTTGATGCTGGGAAACCCACATCCAATTCGCATAAGTGTGAACCCAGTACCAATCACTCACCGTGTTCATTCACAAAAGGAAGGGGTGAGTAAAGGACATAGGGGCCCAGGCAGCAAGGGGAATCTGAGCCACATGGGGTTTCAAGGGTGTGCCCAGGCACACCTGGCATCCCCTGCGCGCACCCCTATGGTTATCAGCCACATTCTGGCTACGAAAAGGAAATGGTGGACTATTAAAAGATCAGCTTATGTGGGGGAAATCGACAACAGGTGTTAGAGAGATAAACATGTAGAAAGGGACTGGCAATCTGGCCGAATATCCCAGTAAAAGGGCCCAGGTACTGTATTTTTCTGAAGCACACTGCACTAAAAGTGTGGTTTCTTCAACAAAAAAAAAATTTCTATGCAAAAGGAATATCGGCCCTGGTAGAAGATTTAATAAAAATGTTACCAAATTTTTTATTTTTTTTTGTGTCAAATGACTGTTTTTGAGCAAAAGATTGTTTTAATAAACATATCTATGACCGATCCCTTGTTTATCATTATGTGCACAGGCAACATTGCGGAGTTTGTCAATAATCTCTCATTAAACCACACAAAGTTTCTACAACCACCGAGATTTACTCTGGTCCAAATCACCATTGACACCACCAAAACCATCATCAAAAACCTCCGAGACAGCACATCACCAAACGACATTATTCCCACAAAACTTCTGAAAGAATGTACCGACATCTTGGCACCCATCATACCATACCTCATAAATCAGTCATTTAAAGAGGAAGTAAAGCCTCCTTGAAAAAAAAAAAACGGAACCTGCAAGGCAAAGGCATAATGAGCTAGTATCATTATGAATAACTTACCTGAGAACGAAGCCCCCAAAGCGACCCTCGTCCACGTCCTCCACCACCGCCATCAATCCGGGTCTCGCTGCTCCAGCGCTGTAATTCGCTGGAGTCGCGATGACGTCACTCCCGCGCATTGCGCACGAGAGCAGCATATCACCGCAATCTCGGCATGCTCAGTGCGCCTGCGCGGCTGTCTACGGCGCATGCGCTGTAGACAGCGGTGCCTGTTTTTTTTCTAAATATCTCCTAAACCATGTAGGTTTAGGAGATATTTATTGACCTACAGGTAAGCCTTAATCTAGGCTTACCTGTAGGTCAAAGTGGTTTGTAAGGGTTTACAACAACTTTAAAGAAGGAATTGTTCCGACCTCCCTCAAGCAAGGCACAATCAAACTCCTCCTAAAGAAGCCTAACCTCGATCCCAAAGACCGAAACGACCGCAGACCTGTCACAAGCCTCAACACCTTCTCCAAAATTATCGAGAAAGCAGTAGTACAACAGCTACAACTCCATTTGGACACCCATAAACTCTTGGACCCACTACAATCTGGTTTCCGCCCTGGCCACGGGACAGAAACTTCACTCCTCAAAATCTGGGATGACACCCTCGAAGCAGCAGATGAAGGAGAATCGTGTCTCCTGGTGCTGCTGGACCTCAGTGCAGCGTTCGACACAGTAGACCACAAAACCCTGCTCACTCGTCTCACAGAAGTAGCTTGAGTTGCAGACTCAGACTTACCCTGGTTCGCATCCTTCCTAGAGAACTGATCTCAGAAAGTGAAACTAGGAGCTTTCACTTCGGAAGCACGAAAAATTACATGCGGAGTCCCTCAAGGATCCCCCCTGTCGCACGTCCTCTTTAACATCTATCTCCGCCCACTCCTTAAAATCATCAGCAACCAGGACCTACTTTATCACTCCTACGCGGATGACATCCAACTTTATCTACGCATCACCAACAAAAAAGACCAACACCAGGCACTGGAAAACTGTCTCTCATTGATCGACGATTGGATGACGGAGAGCTCCCTTAAACTCAACGGATCAAAAACAGAACTCCTCTTCCTCCGCGCAAACCGAAACAAAAACCCTGGCACGATGTCCACACCACTCACCATCCTCAGACAACCCATCACCCCCAGCACTAAAGCCAAAAGCCTCAGAGTCATCTTTGACTCAAACATGATGATGGATTCACAAGTAGGATCAGTAGTCAGCGGATCCCACTACCTTCTTCGCCTATTGCGTAGACTTATCCCCTTCATCCAAAGGAGATACAGCAGCAGTAGTTGGAACAATCATCAATTCCTGACTCGACTATGCAAATTCCCTCTACCTAGGACTTCCAAAATACCAAATTTCACGTCTACAAATCGTCCAGAGCACAGCAGCCAGACTGGTAACTAGAAAAAAATCCTGGGAATCAATCACCCTGTCCCTGAGGACCCTCCATTGGCTAGCCGTGAAGGACAGAGTTACACTTAAGACCCTCTGCCTCACTCACAAATGTACACAAGTAAAAGCCTGCAATACCTCTGTGACAAAATAAAGCACTACACCCCAGGTCGCCCTCTCCGGTCAACTAACTAGAACCTCCTCTACATCCCCAAGACCCATTATAAATTAAAAGGCGAACGAAGGTTCGCAGTCCAAGGACCACGGCTATGGAATGCTCTACCTGCGGACATCCGCTGGGAAGAAAACTAAGTGGCCTTCAGAAAGAAGCTCAAGACCCATCTCTTCTCAAAACCCAGACGGACACTGGTGGCAAAAGCGCCCTGAGGCGATTTAGTTTGCATATGTAGCGCTATACAAGTTATTCATTCATTTATTCATGAACATGTGCACACCTGATCTCACCCAATTCCATTCATCAGGGAACACTGGTGCTCAGCTTCAGTCTCTGCAAGCCACTCCAGTAACGATCATTATAAACACAAGCCGGCACTCCGGAAACGATCCTTGGTAATAATTTTTACATCAAAAGTCTAAAAAAACTGCTTGGCGGTTACACTGCCTTGTTTCAGCCACTCCGGGCCTTATTCATAGTAATGAGTAAGGCTCTGGAGTGGCTGAAACACAAAAGCATATCTGTCAAGAGATTTTTTTTTTAAGTATTCTTTATTTTGAATTTTCAAATACAAAGACAGAATAATAGACTGTAACCACTTGTGACAAAGGTATGCAATGTAAAGTGTTAAATCACCCCCTTCCACCACCCACAAAGTGGTGGTTACAAAGCTAATACGCCACTCAAATCACTTCTGATGGAAAGGTAATCGCCGGCTGAAAAGACCTATACCAGGATGCTTGTAGGAGGTGCATGCATCATCCTGGTATAACTACTGAAACCCGAGGACATCCATGGAGGTCCTACGGGGGCAGCAAAGTAGTTTAGAGACGTAGTGCTTAAAAAAAAAAAAAGCACCCAAGGGAGGGATCAGATTATGTAAATCGTCATACATCAATAACAGACCAATAATAAAAAAAAATAAGTCAAATCGTAGGCCGTATGCTACAAAAACGAAACAATAAAGGAATAGAGCCAACAAAATGTGAAAGAGTATGATAACAGCCCCCAATGACAAAAAAAAAAAAAAAAAAAAAGGAGAGGAAGGACGCATGGAAAACAAGCAGTTCAAAACTCAGCAACCTAGTCTAATGCCCCGTTCACACGGTCGAACATTCCAACCACAAAATCCGTCGGATTTTCAGAAGCCGAAACTTGTGTTGCCCACACGCGGTGAGACAAAGTTGTCAGAAAATCTGATCGTTCCGAACGAGGTAACGTACACCACGTACGACGGGACTACGTAGAGGCCAGTAGCCAATAGCTTTCGTCTCCAAATTTCTTCTGAGCATGCATGGCACTTTGTGCATTGGAATTCTATACACACGATCGGAAAAAGTCTGATCAGATTTTGTTGTCGGAAGATTTTAGATCCAGCTCTCAAATTTTTTCCGTCGGAAATTCCGACCGAAAAAGCCTGCTAGAGCCCACACGCGATCGGATTTTCCGACAACATAATCGGATCTGACTTTTTCCATCGGAATATCCGACCCTGAGTACAGGGCATTAGATGCAGGCTGAAAAAGAAGAGTACAAACAAGAACTTGCAGCGACTAAGTCAAAGTGTCAGGTAAGGGGGTCGACCTCAATGGTGCGCCTGTACAAGAAGTTGAAAGCCTGAGTCTGCCAAGGCAAGCAAGGCCACGTCTAGGCTAGAGGAGACCGGATGTGACCCAGATACATGGCGTCTCCAAGAGGTCCATATGAAGATGAATCTTTGCAGAGTGCCCTTCTGTCAAGCTACTTTTTAGCCATTTGATGTAATAGAGCAGGGATCCTCAAACTACGGCCCTCCAGCTGTTGCGAAACTACACCTCCCATGAGGCATTGTAAAACTCTGACATTCACAAACATGACTAGGCATGATGGGAATTGTAGTTTGTGAACAACTGGAGGGCCATAGTTTGAAGACCCCTGTAATAGAGGATGCCAAGGATCTTTACTGGAGTGCTGCCATGTGTTTATTATAATTCTATGAAAACTACTAGGATCTCAAAGTAGAATAATAAAGACATTTTGCTTTTTTTATTTTTTATTTGAAGTACCTCTTATGGCGGGCCACAAATCTTACCTTATAGGCTGTCCATGTTGGCAGTAGGTTAGAATCCTGGCAATTATATTCCAGGTTTAGTGCCAGGAAATCCACTGACTCCTGGAAAATAAAAAATATATAAAGACGTAAATGCTTATTCTACTCTAAATGAACACAATAATTTGATTAAAGTTAGAAAAAAAAAACGAATTAAAGTGTCAGTCTGCCAAAGGTTTTATTTGAATTATAGGTGTAATTATATAGCATAGTGAACTAAACTATTTGCTGAAAATTTCTCAGAAACCCCGAACATCCTAGAGAATAAAATGGCGGTCATTGCAACTCTTTATGTCACACAGTATTTGCGCAGCAATTTTTCAAATGCGTTTTTGAAACAAACAGTTTCATGAATTAAAAAATAAAAAAAGAACAGTAAAATTAGCCAGAATTTTTTGTATAATGTGAAAAATTATGTTACGCCGAGTAAATAGATACCTAACATGTTACGCTTTAAAATTTCCCACACTTGTGGAATGGCGCCAAACTTTGATACTTAAAAATCTCCATAAGCAACGCTTTAAAAATGTTTACAGGTCCCCTGTTTAGAGTTACAGAGGAGGTCTTGGGCTAGAATTGTTGCTCTTGCTCTAACGGTCACGGCGATACCTCACAGTGTGATTTGAACGCTGTTAACATATGTGGGCGCAACTTACGTATGCGTTCGCTTCTGTGTGTGAGCACGCGGAACTGGGGCGCTTTAAAAAAAAAAAAAATTTTTTCATTGATTATTTTACTGTTACTTTTTTATTTTTATAATTTCTCTTTAAATTTAGTTTTTTAAACACTTTTATTGCTATTACAAGGAATGTAAACATCACTTGTAATAGGAATAGTGTGTGACAGGTCCTCTTTATGGAGAGATGTGGGGTCAGAAAAAATAAGAAAACGATCTCTGCCTTTCCAGCCGAGTCCTGGCAATGTTTAATTTCGCCGGGCGAATGTGACGTCACAAACGTCACGCCCGGGCCTCCGAAGGTCAAAGATATAACTGGGGACCATGTAGTCACTGGAAATCTCTATGCTCAACTTCCGGCGCCGGCGGATTCCTTCTCCAGCTCGCCGATCGCATGGACGAGCCGGTAGAAGCACCGGAGGGCGGTGTGAAGGGAGGGGGGTCCCCTCCTGCTGCCTGTAAGAATGATCAAACAGCTGAACTGCTGCTATGATTGTTCTCACGGTGCAGGGAATCGTATCAGCTGCAGGCATCATTCAGATATCCCCACTCAAAGTCCAGGACGTCATAGTTACATAGTTACATAGTTAGTTAGGTTGAAAAAAGACACAAGTCCATCCAGTTCAACCACAAATAAAATAAAAAATAAAAAATATATCATACAATCCCATATACCCCATTCTATACCCACAGTTGATCCATATGAGTGGAGTTCCACCCAGAAATGGAACTTCCACTGATTGGGTTCCTCCCTCCCTTCGGTGTCACATTTGGCAGCTTTGAAGAGGGAGGGGGGAGCAGATACCTGTCAAATCTAGGTATTTGCTCCCACTTCCGGCAAAAGAACGCTGCACGTCATGCGGCAAACTAAATCCATGTCCGCCCCCCCCTGCTGTCTTCTGGGAGACACACAAGTCCCAGAAGACAGCAGGGACCATTCAGAACGCACAGCGCGACTCACGCATGCGCAGTAGGGAACCAGGAGTGAAGCCGAAAGTCTTTACTGCCTGGTTCCCTTAACAAGAATGGCGGCGGCAGCACCCAGGAGTCGATCCGAAGATCGGCTTCGGGTGCCGACATCGCAGGCTCCCTGGACAGGTGAGTGTCCTTATATCAAAAGTCAGCAGCTATACTATTTGTAGCTGCTGACTTTTATTTCTTTTCCCAGGCAGAACTCTTTTTTTTTTTTAAAGGGTACATTTTATTGAATTTCACAAGATTGTACATTTTAGTGTTATATTATACTTTTTCATACAATATAGCTCAAGTACATTTCAGGTTTAGCTTTATATTATATTGGTTGGTCGCAGGCTGGGTGGTGAGTTGAGCTGGGAATTATCTTTGGTTTTGTTTGGTTTATTGCGTTGTACTTTCAATAACTCTGCAAAATACCACAACGCTGTACTTGAGTTACCGTGTGTAGCATACATTTTACTGTACATATAGTCTGAATTGGCCCTTATTTTCTGTTTTAATGAGTTTATATTGAGAGTTTGACAATAGAACAGTTGACGACAAGTACAAGATATAAACAGTGGTATCTCTTTGTATTGATATTGAGGGACCCTTCACTAGCCCACACCTATCCCTAATCATAAACAGATATATGACAATAAGCTGTTTTTAACAATCCTAAAAAAAAAAAATATCCTCAGATGGCATGAAAACCATTAATGTATGTGATGTCTGGTTAGCACCAAAAAGGTTTAGGAACCTAGAGCTACAAAAATCACATAGGTATGGCAAGACCAAGGTCAGCTACTGATTACAGGCTGGAATGTTTGACATGCGAGTCCAGGGCCTAACGTCTTTTAGGTGAGAAGAAAAAAAGTAAAATAGAGGGAGGGACATCTCATCTCAAGTTAAATGGGAGGGAAGGGATGGGAGATCTAAGAATGGATCCTAGCCTAACACAAAAGGAATGCTATGGTCAAAGTCCATAAGGAAATAGGTGTTTTTCTATGGAGTCCGAACTCATTCAAATTTTATGAACAGAGGCATTAAAAATAGCAACCTTTGTGTTTCATGAACACCCACCATTGCTTACACCGAAATGCAGCGTACAGACGATCGGAATTTCCGACAACCAAACCGTGGATTTATTTCCGACGGATGTTGGCTCAAACTTGTCTTGCATACACACGGTCGCACAAATGTTGTCAGAAATTCCGAATGTCAAGAACGCAGTGACGTACAACACGTACGATGAGCTGAGAATAATTAAGTTCAATAGCCAGTGCGGCTCTTCTGTTTAATTCTGAGCATGCGTGAAATTTTGTGCGTTGGAATTGTCTACGCAAGCTCGGAATTTACGACAACAGATTTTGTTGTCGGAAAATTTGAGATCCAGCTCTCAAACATCTGTTGTCGGAAATTCCGACAGCAAATGTCCGATGGAGCCTACACACGAACATTTGTTTTCGAAAAATTCCAATTGTGTGTACGCGGCAAAAGGGTTGTCTGGGTGCTCTGTTTTTTCTGTCATGCCCACCTTTGTACTGCTGATCAAGGTGTGGGATTCTGTCAAGAAGTTAATGGGGGCTTCCTCCCTTAATAAATATTCCCCATATTTGGGGTATTTAAAGGCTCCCTGAGCTATCAACCCTGCAGGGTTTTCAGGGGTGGGAACGGGTGGGGGTTCTTACTCTGTCTCAATTATAAGAGAAGGTTTCACTCAAATCCTTTGAGCAGCTGTTAAAATAATTTCTTCTGAACCAGAGGGGATTCTATCAATTTTTGCAGATATGCTCTACATGCCCAATTTTCATCTTCCCCTGTTTGGTTTCCTCCGGTGCCAGTGCTGGAGAGAGTAGTTCAAGCAACTTCTACTGAAGGCCTTATTTCCGCTGCCTACTTCCCTTGCCCTTAGAGCAAAGTGGGAACAGGATATTAATACCTGGGAAGAGATTCTTTGGGCTCTTCCTTCTGTGTCACTTTCACCTTCGCACAGGCTAACCCATTTTTTTATATTACATAGGGTGTATAGAACCCCTGAATTTCTGTGCTTTTGGCTTAAGAGACCGGCTTGCCCTAGATGCGGTAATTCGTGGTCTCTGATACACCTATTATGGGGCTGCCAAAACTCCAGAGATATTGGGCAGAGGTTCTGGGTACAATTAATGGAATCTTAGATGTGAAGCTTCAAGTGGATCCTCTTACATGCTTATTGGGCTTTGTTGGTCAATTATTGGTTAATCCACCAAAGTGTTCTATTGTCATACGTGCACTGTAGGTGGCTCGGAGACAAATTGCCCTTATGTGGACCTCCCCGCATCCTGTGATTTTATCCAATTGGATATTTAATCTTAATAATTGCATTTCCTATGACAGACATATTTTTTTTCTTAGAAATTCATCTAATGCCCCGTACACACGTCGGATATTCAGATGGAAAAAGTCCGATTGGATTTTGTTGTCGGAAAATCCGATTGTGTGTGGGCTCTAGCGGACTTTTTCCGTGGGAATTTCCGACGGAAAAAATTTGAGAGCAGGATCTCAAATTTTCTGACAACAAAATCCGATCGGACTTTTTCCAGTCGTGTGTAGAGAATTCCGACGGACAAAGTGCCACGCATGCTCAGATCGAATTACGACGTACGCAACGAACGTCACCGCGTTCGGAACCATCGGATTTTCCGACAACTTTGTCCGACCGTGTGTATGCAACACCAGTTTCGGACAACATCCGTCGGAAAAAAACTGACGGATTTTGTGGTCCGAATTTCCGACCGTGTGTACGGGGGGCTAAGAGGTTTGACTCAATCTTGTCACCATGGCTAGACCATATGAGTTTGGGCTTGAGCTAGGGATGAGATTTAGGTCTGCTGGTAAAATAGGTTCCATCTGCAATGTTTGATGTTTGCTATATGTTAATGGTGGGGATTGTTTTTGTTTTTTTTTGTTGTTGTTTTCGTTGCAGGTTTGATAAGATTTTTGGTGATATGCTTTTTTTGCTTTTTCTTTGTATGTTTATGTGTTAAAAAAATCCAAAATAAAATCTGATCTATAAAACAAAAAAAAAAACAGAATAGCGACCAATTCATTTTCCATTTAACTTGTGCAATCGTGAGGTCTGAGGACCACCAAGCTTTAGCAAAAACTTGTTTGGATGCGGTAAACAAGAATGTCAGTTGAATTTGGGTGTTCGTGCAAGCGTGCAATTTCAGGTTAAGCAGGGCCTCTTTTAGAGATTCTGGGAAACCTTTGCCCCAAAAGTATATATGCCACTTGGTATTGGCATTCCCACTAGATATGAAGATGGGTGCTAGGGGTTTGACAGCCACGAAACATGAGCTGTAGCTATCCAGAGTGAATTTCACCAAGGGTCCTTTCTTTAATTATTTTTATGATATATTATTTTGCTTGAGCTAGGTTTCTGTACATTTGACTGTTTAGTTTACACAGACAACAACAACAAAAAACAAACAAACAACATATATAGGTGAATAAATGGTTGGTGAAGAGGTTACATTTACCAAGAAATGTTCTTGAATGGTAGGGATTACATCCACAAGGGCTGGATCTGCGGCAATTGACAGCTGTCCACCTGATGGAGGAATTTAAAAAACATTGTTATATATTAGATTTAATTATATCTACATTTTAGGAGATATAAAAACCTGTTTCTTTATCAACTAGAAATCAGGCTAGGTGTAATGACTTACAGCAGGAGTATGTAACCTTTTGAGCACAGTGTGGCGAAAAATGTTTTCAAATAAATTGAGCGTGCCAATTTTATAATAAAAATCACAATCACGAAAAGGATTTATTATAAGGTAAATGCTGTAAACTACTTTAGTAGTGAGAAATTAACACCCCGCACCTTCACACCTCAGATCAGCCCCAATTCCAGTAACTCCACACCTCAGATGAGCCCAAATTCATGCACCTTCACACCTCAGATCACTGTCCCCCCTGCAAATCTGTTTCACCACTGTACCCCCCTGCTCATCTTCCCCACCAATGTATCCCCTTTCTCATCTGCCCCACCACTGTAACCCCCTGCGCATCACAGTGCCTCCGCCTCAGTGCAGGTGCGGCGTTGGGAATTCTGAAATTGGAATGCATTAGTGTCTCACTGACACTTCCCTGCGCTGCTCTGCTAATGGGGAGTTAGTCGAGTGCTGGCAAAAGAGGCTTCCCATGCCGGGGGTTGCCTACCCTTGACTTACAGGATCTTAGCACTTGTTATACCATGTGTAATTCTGGCTACATAGTAACAATACATCTGTTTCATATTAAGGTTTAGATGTTCTAGAATTTTTTTCAAAACTCATTGCATTAATTGTCTTGATTTACAGATGATAATTTATATCGAAAGGAACTATCTGACCTGATATAAAATCTAACTGAATTTCAACAAATAGATTTTTTGCGTCATCTTTGAGCTTAAATTGATTAAACTTCTGATTAATCTTCTATTGCTAAGTGTATGGTAAGCTTTAGTCAAAATCGAACCTTTAGGCAGTTTATTTACATGAATGGGTTGCCTTAAAGAAAGTAATGCACAATATAATGTATGTCTGAAATGGACCACCCTAGGGTCCTGAAGGTAGGGCATTGCTCTGAAAGCTATTGTATTGTCCAGGGCTTGACAAATATACTTTGAATTTAGCAACCAGACATTTATTTTTCTTAATTAATAAAGCATATATGTTGAACATATGACATGTTTCCGAAAGTGAACTTAATCTTTAACCCTTTCGCTGCCGTTTAAAAAAAAAAAAAATTGCACAAAAATCATTTAAGGTCTTAAGATTGCATAAAACCCCCAAAACATTATAGGCAAACACATTAGAGAATAAAATAGTGGTAGTCCCAATTTTTTGTGTTACGCGATATTACCGCAAAGGTCTAGGAAATACACCACTTCAGTAAAAAACACATTAAAGTTAATTACAGGGGGCACAAAAACACAATAAAGGACCCAATTTTTTTTAGTAAAATATAAAAGTAGAGGTTGCACAGAGTAAATTGATACGCAACACATCAAACCTTAAATTTGCATGCACCTGTGAAATGGCGACAAACTTTAGTACCCTATTTTTTTCATAGGCGACGCTTTAAAAGCCCCCTATAAGTCATCAGTTTAGCATTACGGAGGAGGTCTGGTGCTAGAATGATTGCTCTCATTCCAGCATGCGCGGTCTAAAAGACCATGGATGTCTCCCTTGTGCTCCACTGAATGTAATGCAATGCACATCGAACTGCATTACATTCTTTCTCGGCCATGATGGATGGGGAAACTGTCAATGGGGATCCAAACGTGATATCTAGCCAGTGGCACCCGCTATTCGGGAGGGTGCGCACAGGGGTGGGGAAGCATCCCAGGCACTGGGACGTAATTTCTTGTCTTTCTTTTTCAGGACCCATACTGCAGGGAAATCTAGCTGGTGAAATGGTTTGCAACCTAGGCATACACAGCAATGTATCTCAAAGCATCGCTTTAGAGGACACCATTGCTCAAGGTCTCAGGTATGATAAGGATAGGAGCTCCAGGAGTACAGCAGCCACCTGGCTGGAGTATAACTTTAATGCCTACTACAAGCAGCTCTTTGTGCCGGTGAGTCATGTTTTACACATTACTAATATGCAGATCCACACATAATTATAGTGGATCTAATTATTACATATTTCCAAGACCAAGGCATGATCGTGGGCATCCAACTACTGTCACAGTCACCATGGAGAGAGCAGGATGCTGATCACATCAATTTCTACCAGGTGATTACTGCCCTTTAACAGTGATGTACAGTGACATAGCAGAGGAAAAAGCTGCTCCGAAGTGGCAGATTGGTTTATGCCCATTTGAAAAAGGGGGCAATAATAAGGAAAACAGACAAAATATCTGGTTGCTAAGGTACAACCTAATACAAAGGGCTTCAACATGATATAATTCAAAATGCAATAGGACGCCTCACCAGTTGTGGAATACTTGCTGCGGTATAAGCTGGATATCTTCACATGTTCTTGTAGCAGATCTTTTAAAGAGACAGTTGTCTCATGTTTGGGGATGTCGAAGGTGATCCAAGTGTGGACCAGGTCCCCGAACGTGCGGAAGGCAAAGTCGGCATAGTCTACATACATATTGTGCTCAGTAGTATGGCGGATGGATAGCCCATCTCCACTATGCAATACTACTAAAGGTTTGATCCCAGCGTCAGCCAGGACCTGGAGAAGGCTCCTGTAACACTGCACTTGACTGTCACCCTTGACCATGGAGCTCTCTTCTAAATGTATCTTGTAGTGGGTGACTCCATACTTTTGCAGAGCCAAAATCTGCTCTCTCATCTCATGTACATCATTTTCGTGGCAATCAAACACATCAAATGGCCTTGCTTCATTGTGTAAGCCCTCGATGTTACTTCTAAGAGGTCCAGCAATTGTAATCAAGCCTTTAGCAGTTGCAGAACAGTTTCCATGATACAGTGATGAGAGGAGAACTAAAATAAGTCCTCTCCTGGCCAGCGCCATCCTGATCAGAAGGTACAAACATACGGGTATGAAGACACTTATACCTTCTCTGGGATCATAAACTCCTTATTATCTTTCCTTCAGATAAGGAAACTGCTGAAAAGCTTTTTATTGATGAAGATTTGCTAATGTATGATATAGGAAATTCATGGAATGTATTTAAACAGAAACAAGTGTTAATTATTAGCTGGAAGGGACAGGATTCAGGGTTGGACATGATGCCTTTGGTTTAGCAAACGGACCCATTGAAAATTAGGAAGCTACATATGGCTGGGTGGTCAGGACAGAGGAGACTGGTTCTGCTTATAGATAGCACATAATAATCAAATTTTAATGTATTTCTGCTTTACATACAGATATACTGTAAGTATATACTGTATATATATATATATATATATATATATATATTTGTTCTTACATACATAAACACACACACACACACTATGTAATAGCATGAAACTTTTAGAATAATGCATGTAGTACATTTTAAACACTAGAATAAGGGAAGTAGTGGTGAAAATTTTGATTTTTGTACTCACCATAAGAGTTTATTTAAGAACAATGGAACCCTTCAGTGTAGACAATTGAAGGACACAAGGGGGGTTGATTTACTAAAACTGGAGAGTACAAAATCTGGTGCGGTTGCGCATAGAAACCAATCAGCTTTCAGGTTTTTTGTGAAAGCTTAACTGAACAAGCTGAAGTTAGAAGCTCATTGGCTACCATGCACAGCTGCACCAGATTTTGCACACTCCAGCTTTAGTAAATAAACCCCAAGAAGTCTTAACTTTTGAGTTATTTTGCTGCCTACAGGATTGGACACTGGCAAGCCAAAAAACTGAAGACCAGCCCAAGATAATCCTTTTCACTACCAACAAGCCACAGTTTTGTAGCAAAGTAGCACTTAGGCCATAATCACAAACACAGGGGGGGGGGGGGGGGTGACTCCAAAAGAAATTAAGTGCAAAGGTCTGTTTAGGAATACAGAATGTCTAAACCTTCAGCATTTCCAAAAGCAGTCCAACTGAGACGTGAGAAATGCAGCAAACATTAACAGGCCCAAGAAAACACCAGAGACCTGGGGACTGCTTACAGCTCGAAGAGCCACCTTAAAGACCTTATACCCAAAGCTGGCATCAGATGAGGCAGAAACATCCACCTGGCAGAACTTAGAGAATATGTGAACATAAGACTAGTTGGCAGCCTTGCAAAGCTGGAAAACAGATGCTTAATTCTGAAAAGCACTCATAGATCTAGTTGAGTGCACCTAGAAAGGAAAAGGTGGAACCTGATCCTTGAGATCGAGCTTGAATGATGTGTGTGAGCCACCAAGAGATGCATGAATGAAAAGCTGAGGCATCATTCCAGAATGATAAAATGAGAATCAGTCTTGCTGAAAGTGACTGAAAGATAAAGTCATACAAGACCAATCATAGTCAGACAATGGATCCAACTTTTCTTTTGATGAAGAAATGTCCTTTTGGAGATGAAAGACAGAGACTACCTCAGGGCAGGAAAGAAGCATTGGACCTCTGTCTGTAGTACCTTACACAAGACCAAAAAGATAAGTCTACTAGTACAGATGCTCGCTTCGCAGAGACGAGAACCCCTGAACAAAGGTCTAAATCAAAAAGTTATGTCTTTGAACCTTGATGGTGCCAAACGCCCCACAATGGTCCCGACCCAACTGTAGTAGGAGAGAATTTGTTGCACAAAGAAACTTCTGATTTGAAAGCCCATAGATTCACAATAAAGTAAAGTATGCCTTCCACATCCATAGAGAAACATTGGGGAAAGTGGACCTTTAGAATTGAGCATAGTAGCTCCTAGGGTGAGGTACTGCCAGGCCCCCCTTATCCTTCGGTAACTGTAAGGTCTGGAGCCGAATCCTTGCTTGGCCTCCTCTCCATATTAACTCCCTAAAAAGGGTCTCAAATTTCTTAAATCACTTTTTACATATCCACACCGGGGCATTGTGCAAGACATATAACAACTGTGGCCTCCATATCATCTTAATCAAACTACACCGGCCTACCACCGATAAGGGGAGCCGGCTCCAGACATCACACTTTTGCTTAAATTTCTTCAGTAAAGGTACCACATTTTTATTAATATACTGGTTAGGGTCTGTTGTTAAGTATATACCGAGATATTTCATGGTATCCACTACTCCCAAGCAGCTCCGATTTTCCCCCAATTTATAACCAGCCCCGTGAAACTTCCAAAGTCTTCTACCAATGTGATTGCCTTCCTAAGGGATTGGCCAGTATCTCCCAGGAACAGGAGAACATCGTCTGCATAAAGTGCGATTTTATCCTCTTCTCCTCCCTTTCTCTTAAACCCTTTTATCTCGGGGCTTGACCTAACTACTGCTGCTAGTGGTTCCATAGCTAGTGCGAAGAGCAGGGGGGCCTGGCAGTACCTTACCCTAGGAGCTACTACTTGGCGGGCTCTGACCCGAGGGGCGAAGGAAATTTAAATGGTAGGATAATGATGGCAGGAGCCCCGCATGAAACATTGATGGATGTACTGGAAGCTGATTCATTTCAGTGTACAAACCCTATTATAAGCATGGTGGGCAAGGTAAAAAAAAAAAAACAGTAAAAATGATAATGGGCTATACAGGAATATCAAAATATACACCACTGTGGGATAAAAAAATCTACAGAAAGTACTGTTAATAGGGAAGTTTAAAACCTGGGAAAGACAAGGCATAACCAGACTGATTCATTTATATGATGGAAACGTCTTAAAATCATTTTTGGATTTAAAAAGGGAATATGACTTACCGCAACACACTTTCTATAGATATCTTCAGTTGAGACATGCTCTGACAGCTCAGTTTGGCACGTCTATGCCAGAGTGGGATATAATTCCCTTACTCCAGAGGATATTTAAAACAGACAGGTCACAAGGGTTTATTTCAGTAATGTATGGTCAGATATGTAATAACTCCAATAAGGCCCTTGACTCCTTAGATCAAAAGAGGAAGTGGGAAGAGGATATAGGGGGGGTCTCTGAGGAGCAGTGGCAAAGAATAATAGAACTAGGACCAGTAATAACGGTCTCCCCCTCACAGAGGATTTCACAATTAATGCTGATAAACAGGGCTTATTATACCCCCAAAAAACTATTTCTATTTGGAAGGAGAGCTGACGACAGGTGCCCTAGATGCCAAGGATACAGGGATTTCATACACATGGTTTGGCGGTGTCCAAAGCTGTTCCGATATTGGGAGGGAGTTGTGGAAACTATAAATAGAATTTTCGGGACAGCTTTGGAGACGGATCCTAAGCTATGTGTGCTGGGACATAGGAAAGTAATGGGAGAACCCAGGTGCACTACAACGGCAATTATGCGCTGTTTATTTCAAGCACGCAAACTTATTGCGCAGAGATGGCAGTCGGAGAGGGCCCCCTAGTGAGTGAATGGTCACAGGTCATCACTGAATTAATTTTTAGAGAGAAGACAGTATACATACAAAGGGGAAACCTAAGGGAATTTGAGAAAATTTGGAGCCCTTGGGCAAGTGAGATGGGATACCCCATGGACTAAGCAGATGAGGAAAAGAGGTTCTATTATAGATGTTTTTATATCCGTCACAGAAAATATAAAATTAAGAAGGCAGTAGAATAATAAGGTAAAGAAGTGTGTATGTACTAAGGGAGGGATGAAGGGCTGAGGAAGGGTTAATAAGGTGTCAAATTGGTTATACTAGTAGAAATACTGGGAATAGGATAGAGAAGAAACTAAGGAAAGTAAAATATTGTAATACTGATGAATTCTCTCTCTTTTATAATGTTTTGTTTGTATTACTATGTCGTGTTTGTAAAGTGGAAAATTAAATAAAGATTAAATATAAAAAAAAAAAAAAAGAATTGAGCATAGTAGGAATCACAAACGCATCTATACCAGTACCCCTTAAAACCTGGGCTTTAATAGCCATGCTTTTAAAGATAGCGAACAAGAGATAAGATAGCAAACTGTTCCTTGGGGCAGCATATACGGATGGTCTGGCAGGGCCCACAATGCATCTGCAGGAAGTCCTACCAGATCAGCATACCACACCTGCCTAGGCCGTTCCAGGCCTATATAGATCACCAAAATGTGCTCCAGATCAATACTAGAGATCAGGCGAGAAAGACGTTTTAGGGTAAGAACAGTATGGACCAGAGTGTACTGATCCCATGGGGCCATCAGAGCATCTTCTGCTTCCACTAGTGGATATCTCCACCTGGAGGCAATTTGTCCAGTTTGTTATTGAACCTGAAGACCAGGATGTGTCCAGATGCTGTGGACTGAGAAAATCTGCCTGACAATTGTCTACATCTACATGGCTAATATAGTCTGTAATGTACAGTGTGGCTCAGGACAGGATCTGCTCTACCTATCTTGTCACAGCAAGATTTCAGGTTACCCCTAATGATTGATGTACTTTGTCACCATATAGATTGGCTGGCTTTCCAACAGGTTGGTCTAATTCTGAAGGGTCAGTCAAATTGCCTGCAGCGCCAAGATGTTTATTGTGAGATGAGATTCCTCTAACAACCAAGTCTCCTGCACTGACAAGGTGCCCAGGACTGCCCCACCTGCCCCCTTGACCAACAGACTGCCCTCTGTGATGAGAATCTTCCAAAAGGAGGGAAAAGGACTTCTAGCACGAAATACAGATTCCCAAACTACCAAGCCAGGGGCAGCATCGTCATTGGCATCAACTGAATCAGCCTGCTCAGAGACAGGACCAATTGGCCCCATGCTGACAGAATAATGCATAGCAGATTTGTGGAGTGAAATTGGGCAAAGAGAACCACCTCAAAGAAGGACTACCAGCTCCAAGAATAATCTAAAAACAGAGAGGAAGGAACACTTGGCCATGAGATGCGTCCAGGGCAAGATCCAGATAACCACGAGTCTGTCCCAGTAATGATTTCTGGAGGTTCAGAACCCACCTGAAACTCTCTAATGCATAAAGGGGGGGGGGGGGGGGGTTGGCAATTTGCATGAAGCACACACATTGTACTATGTGCCTCCATCCCTAATTCAAGTGAGCATAGAAAGGGAGTTGGGACTTTGTGTGAGGCAAGTGACAACCAAATAAGATAATATGTGTATAGTAACTTGACATGTTTATTGTTATAAAGAGGCTATAAAACCGCACTCAGTATGAAATACATTATAAAGCCACTATATATATATATATTTTATATATATATATATATATATATATATATATATATAGTGGCTTTATAATGTACTTCATACTGAGTGCGATATATTGCCTCGACAATGCATATAGCTATATTGCCCCGACAATGCACTTGAGATATATTGCCTCAACAATGCACTTGATTGTTCTCTCAACAGAAGGTCTTCCAAATGTCCCACAATGGGGATGGCACAAGAGTACAACAGGGCCAACACTGGAGCCAACACCTTGGTGAACACCTGAGGGTACAGAGGAGAGGCCAAATTGTAATGCCACAAACGGGAGTGCAGCAGTTCTACAGCAAACTTCAGAAAACTCTGGTGCCCTGAAAAGATTTGCATATGCATGCAAGCATTTTCTATGTCCACAGAAGCAAGAAAATCTTCTTGGTGAAGTGAGGCAATGACAGATTTGGTTAAGTCCATCTAGCATTTGTGGACCCAAATGTAGACACTCAATGATTTGACATTCGAAATGGGGCAATGCTCCCCTTTGGTTTTTAGGAAAACAAACGGGTTGGAGTAAAACCCCTGGAACTGTTCCACAGCAAGGATCAGAGCTACAACACTTTGGTCTAGAAGGATTTAGAGCCTAAAAGATATGTAAGTAAAGAGAGGCCAGGAAAACAAAACCCAAGTTTGTAGCCCTAGGTTACCACCTCATGCACCCAAAAATCTGTAATGCAAGATCTTCCTAATCTTTAAGCTGCTTCCTATGGGAAATATCCCAAAGGTTTAAGACTTCCTGTGTCCCTTTGTGGATGTGTTGGGAGCACATCCAAAAAGCTGATTTTATGGAGTCTTAATCCATGCATTTACTGTCAAAGTCTCACAACAAACCTTTACACCCTCACCATAAATGTAAGCTTTCTCTTTTACTTAGTAACCTGAACAAGCTTAAATGCAGCTTGAATATACCCAGCCAACAACATACAATAACATACTGTACGTCAGTATCTGTGTGCAATAGTGCAGTTGCTGAAAAAACATTCTGCCCCCCAAAACAGTGAACACAGTGCAACACTTTGGTTTAATAAAGTGTTTAGAAAAACATGCACATCAACATTACCTACTTTAAGGGATTATCTTACACCTTCATGCAACAATTTTAGGCAAGTTAAAGCACTACAGTTATGCTTTTCTATGGCAGCTAATTCTCTTTTCCCAGAGATTTCACACTGTGCAACACTATCAGTAAAAAGGTCTTGAAGGAACCCTTGGTGAGGACATAAAGAGGGTGCTATTGCCAATTTCTCCTAAAAATGGCAGTTCCATGGCAATTCAGAATCAGTGGATTCAGAACTCTCAGTCGGTGACTCAGAAAACGTGCAAAAATATGAGTTTGACTTCAACAGACTTTGACAAGATATTGAAACCAGAGAAAGCTAGCATTTTCATCAGCTGGTCAGCAATAGTGACCGATATATTCCCTAACTAAGTTCAAGTTTTTAAATATACATGTCAGTAGTAATTAAAGCACAAAAGAAAAAAGAAAATAGGACTTTTGGTTTACCTGTAAAATCTATTTCTTGGAGCACATCACAAGACACAGAGGAGTTCATATTCATGACTACTTGGTTTATGCAGCCAACTTCAGAATAGACATTAGCCAAATTAAAAAGTAGGAATCCACCTTGGAGAGAAAAGAAGCTCAAGGCCTCAACACCACCATATCTTGGTGATATCCTAGTTGATCCAGGGAAAATCCGATCGCCTCTCTGGGATCAGGAAGGAATTTTTTCCCCTACTGTAGCTAATTGGATCCTGCTTTTCTGGGTTTTTTTTTCGCTGCCTTGGATCAACTGTGGGTATAGGATTTGGTATATGGGATTGTATGATTTTTTTTTTTTTTTTTTATGGTTGAACTAGATGGACTCTTTTTTTTCAACCTGACTAACTATGTAACAAGGAAAGGTTCCTTGACGAAAAGCACAGTCAACTCCAAGACCCTGCAAGCTAAGGTAATGACCATCAAAAAGACAACTTTATGCATGAACAGCGACAAAGGGATCTTGGAGAGGTTCACGGGGAGAAGTCTGCAAACAGAAAAAAAGTTGAGGTCCAATAGAGTCAAAAGGGGTTGCAAAAGTGGAACAATCCATGTGACACTCTTCAAGGTCTTAACAAAGAAATTAAATGCAAGTGGTACCTGAAACAATGGCTAAGGCCTAGATCTGTACCTTGATGGTACTTAAAACCAGGGATAACTCCACACCAGACTAAAATGCACCTTATGACATATCATTGCGGATGAAGCTTACAAGCCTCACACCAGGAGGCTTGTACGTCTTCATGTACAATGTCTTGTACAATGTCTTCATGTACAATGTCTACATGTCTTCATACGCCTTCATGTACAATGGTACGCCTTCCTGAAGGTTTACTTTCTAGGTTTGAGGAAAGTAGAGAATACAGAGTCAGAAACTTCCCTATCCCTCTGGACATGAGTTTCTATACCCATCAAAGCCAGGAAGGAAGGAAGGAAGAAGTTGCAAAAGAACAGAAAATAGACTTGGAATTTTTTTGTATTACCTTCACCACAATGCATGGTATTCTGTAGTAAAGCCTGTCGTGGTATATTGTGGTAATCACACTGCCAGTTCTGACAGAAGGAAAATTGCTGTTGACGTAAATTATGCTAGGCAGATCAGATTGTGAATAACAGAGATGACTGTCTTTGCTGCTTGTATGTGTGGATGAAGCTTCTTCAAGTAAAGTTGCAGTCCGGGCTGGGACTTCACACATCAGGGTAGCTACACTAGGGTCTTGGGGAGAACCTGCAAGGCAGTGTAGCCACCCAGTAAGTGCAAGTCTACTAGTGGCCATGTTTTTCCAGTTATGCTTTTGCACAAATGAAAGCATTGCAAAAGAAGTTTAACAGCAATCCAGCAACCACGCCAGTTATACTGCTATAATATGTTTTATAGCTCATGGGTTTCATAAAATTTTATTCTCCCCATTTTTTATATTGTTGGGAAAAAAAACAGGTTAGCCATGTTGTGTGATGCCAACTTGTAAAGCTGGTACCTAGCTGAGGAATGTGAACTCTGCAGGGTCAATGCCCTAATGAGATGATGTCATTAGATAGAACAGAAGGTTAGGCAGTGCATAAAGAGTGGAAGGTAATTTAAACACCTGTCAAAAATTATATTGGGGACAGTTTATTATGAATGTTATCGTCACTATTGCCAGCCCACAGTGACCTACATTATTACCCTCATGTATGTGATTGGCTACTTTGTGAAAAGGTGAAGTTTATTTTGTAATTGCATGCTGTCACTTTCTCTGGGGAACATACAGTATATGAAAGCAAAGGCTTGCAATATTTCCTTATTATTATACAGGATTTATATAGCACCAGCAGTTTGTACAGCACTTAAAAAAAAGGGGGGGAAACAGAATAGTGTAGCGCCGGCACTTTTTCAAAGTGCGCGCTATGCATGTAAATTTAGTTTTTGCCAAGAACTGTAGTTGAATTTTGGAGTTAATTATTCTAGGTTATACTTTGGCATCAGTTTGGCTGGGCTGTATTAAGGTTCTGCCTGGTCATAGGTGAGGTGAGCACCTGTGACAGGCTGAGAACGCAGTCTGGTTGGATGCATTGGGTACCAATCTTTCCTCGGACCCAATCAGTGGGCGCGTTTTGCCTCGCTGTGTATTTGAGGGGGTACTTAAGGTGCTGAAGTCACATATTGGGGGTTCCCGTTCTGGTTCCGGCCCTGACCAGCCCCGTGAGGGGTCTCGGTCCAGGAGGGTCTGCTGACCCCATGGTTCTGTTTCTCCTGACCAGCCCCAGAGGCCCTCATGGTCTGGGGTGAGGATCCATCCGTTTCCGAGCCTCGGAAATGGCTAGTTCGAGGCACAGTAACTGAAGGAGGATTCTAAAGTGTTCCGGTGCCGTCTCAGGATTGGAGAGGCCCAGCAACTCTACATGCGACCAGGGGAGGACTCTTCGGAGGAGGGCCACGCACGAGGCTGGCTGCTCGGTAAGAGCCTGGAAGCTAAGATGTATGGACACTAGTTGAATCCGCATTTCCTACGTTATCGCCGGATCGGCTGAGAGATACTGGTACCATAGGAAAAGTTCCTAACCTATCCTTCAGTTGCAACTAAGTTCCTGTGAGAGACTTTTGTGTGTTCACCTGAAGTTTCCTAACCAAGTCTGTGGCAGAGACTTTGCTAAGCTGAAATCACTTGTTGGCTGCTAGATCTACAAATAAGGATTTATCCAACAGTGAGTTATCCAGTTGCGAGTGGCTACTCCCTGGATCATCTTGAGAGAGACATTTATTTGAGTGTCAGCAAGTTCCTAGTGCCTGAGCTTCTATACCCTTACCCTCTATTCCCAACTGAGAGACTGTGTTTTGTTCAACGTTTTATGCAAATAAAAATCCTCAAAAGGACTTTGAGTGTCAGTCTCCGCAGTTACTGGGTACTAACCCTGGGAACCCCTAGACAAGAACGACGAGCTACAAGGCGGAGGAGGTTATCGGTAAGCTCAGGGGTTATGGCGTTACAATAGTAAAAATAAAATTCAATAGAGGAGGAATCAGAGGCCATGCTCGTTACAGTTCACCATCTAAAAGGGAGGTTCATGGGATACAAAAGGTAATGTGGGGGATTTTGTCAATCACAGCAGCTTTGAACTGCTACTGTATGTTGTAAGTGGAGGATAACCACATGAAGCAAACCTGTCTCTACTGTCGAAGCTCCAAGATTCTCACCTCATTGTTGCAATACACCCTTACCATGGGTTCAGACAACCAGATCATACTCTCCAGTTGTCAGACAGTGATCCTTCGACCTGGCTTAGTGACCCCAAAGCCATCCCTCTGTTGCAGCCTCTTGTACTGTTCCATCAGAAGTCTTCTGACTCTTCAGACATGTAGCACTACCCCGAAGGAGCTGCTAGTATTTAACCAGCCAGACAGACACATACTATTTTCTTCCACAGCCAGGTGCACTCTTACTTCTGCTCATTACTCCAATAACTAGTCTAGGGCTTTTTGGGTTTTTTTTGGCTGTTTTATTGGAGAACTTGGGTAGGTAAGGGATGGAGTGGGATACTCTGAGATTCAACTAGATACGAGGACAGCTTCTTTAACTGAAATGTAAAATAACTGCATGACATGCCATACATGTAGGACCAATGGAGAGTTGCTCTTTAGGATACTAGCCACTAGATCCTTTCTGATGAACCCAGCAGCTGACTCTCCTAGCACAGAGGGGGGTAACCAAAGAATCAAATCCCAGGATCTTTCAAAGTCTGTACTCACAAGGCCTCTGGACTGAATGGCAGCCTCCTTCCATTTCTCCAGCAGCACCCTCCAGTAATCCCAGACAAATCTCCAAGTAGGGCTGCCGCCTTTTCTTCAAGCCAAACCCAAACACTTTTGCAGGATAGGGCAATTTTTTTATTTGCAGTAAACACTATAGGTTTGTAAAAGACCTGGGACACATTTGGGTGCCCCAAGGGGAGTAGTACTGTAGCACACAGAGCATGCCTGCTCTTGCTGACATTATCACCCCACCCTTCAGTGATGCCAAACCGCCCCCCAAACAGCCGCCCCCAGCGACAACAGATTTGTGTATGACTATCTTGGTTACTTGGGAAGCCACAGCCTGGTCTGAATAATATGTCCAGGTTTCAGGTGGACTGAAACCCAGACACATGATTCAAAACTCAAACTGTCTGGGTGAATATTGGACAGGTGGAAACCCTATCTCCAAGGGACGGCTCCCCTCACTCAGAACACTCTGGTTAGCATTTCAGCCTCCAGACCTCCCACCTGAGGCTGCATGGCTTCAGGTGCTGAGAAGTGCACAACACCCCCTCCTCAGCTGGACTCTCCTCTCCAAGAAAAGGCCCCACTTCCTTTGTGCTCACTGAATATAAATACCCCTATGCTTGTAATTGGCTGGGGTGGCATCCATATTCATGCTGCTGATCTGCATGGGTCACTCCTGTTTATCCAGAACCGTCCAAAGTCAACTGGATACAGAGGAGCTAACACAGAAGCATCATCACTGTGAAACACATAGGGTACCCTTGCTAAACAATGTAACTTTCCTGTTAGGCAGGAAAGCTGCTAGGTTTTACCTAACAGTCCCCTGTTAAGCAGGAGACCACACTACACTAAACAATGTACATCCTAGAAACCTACCTAGGAGGGTGCTACATCTGTTACAAGTAGATATTTTAATGAGGAAGGGCAAATAAAAAATTGAAGAAACAGAAAATCTTGCCTTACATTTTACTTCAGGTTTGATCTGCCAGGCAAAGAGCAAATACCTATGGACTTCATCGAGGGTGTACACTCTATCAATGGATTCTTCGGTGCGGGAAGGCAAGGCTACTGAACCTGGCTATTAAAGCATTGTATTTAATAGCGGTTGGGTTTATAACCAAAATGGTCAGTCTATCAGCAGTTCTCCCCCCTAAAATATATCTAAAGCCCAGACAATGATGGTACATCATTGCATTCATCAACCAGGATGAAGAAGAAGTCAAATCTTGACCTGATTGGAGCAGACAAGTTTATGTTGTGTTTCAGGGACTTTGATCTGTCATAACAATTACTTACATGATTTGCAGCAATCAAGATTCAAGATTCAATAAAACAAAAGAAAAAGCCCATCTCTGCAATACAATTCTTTTAAGGACTTGACAAAGTGCGCATCCAAATCCGTCAGGAAGAACTCACTTTATTGGCCAACATCAAGGCTCCGGCCTTTATCACAAACTTGTGGAAATCTTTGTACTTCACTACAGTCACACTCAGACTGGCAGCGCCACTCGCGGGCTGAACTCCTCAACGTGTCTCAATAAACAAGTAATGTTACACTCGTGTGCACACAGTAAAGATGGGTATACACGCCAGGGGCGGATCCAGGGGGGCAAAGGGGCAATTGCCCCCCCTGAGAAATTAGTCACAGGTGAGTGAGTGGGCGGCTCGGCGGACGGGTGAGCGTGCGGGCAGCTCGGTGGGCAGCTGGGCGGCTGGCAGGTGGGGGAGCAGAGAGATGACATTGTATCTCACTGCCCAGCGCACGCCCTACATCCCTGCAGTTCCGCCCTCACTTGCTGGCAGCCGCGGACAGCAGAGAGATTGCATCATCTCTCTGCTGCCTGACTTCACTCTGGGACACAGCAAGTGACAATCCCTACCTTAGCAGGAAAGAGACACAGCAAATGACAATTGTAGCAGGCAAGTGACAATCCGCAACGTGTGGCAGGTGACGTGGCAAGTGACAATCTGCATCTGGTGACAGGCGACATGGCAAGTGGCAATCCACAACTTGTGGCAGGTGACGTGGTAAGTGACAATCTGCAAGTGTGGCAGGTGACGTGGCAAGTGACAATCCACAACATGTGGCAGGCGACGTGGTAAGTGACAATCTTCAAGTGTGGCAGGTGACGTGGTAAGTGACAATCCACAACGTGTGGCAGGTGACGTGGTAAGTGACAATCCACAACGTGTGCAGGTGACGTGGCAAGTGACAATCTGCATCTGGTGACAGGTAATGTGGCAAGTGACAATCCGCAACTTGTGGCAGGTGACGTGGCAAGTGACAATCTGCATATGGTGGCAGGCGACGGTGGCAAGTGACACTCCCAGGGCTCTCACTGATTCTGCATTATGGTGAGTTGAACTATTTCATTTTATATAACAATGTAATAATAGAAATAATGCGCTTCAATCATCCTGACACCATATCAACCATGGAGCCGGAATGAATGAAGCGCCAACACCAGCCATTTCCTTGATAAATTGCCCGCAAAAAAATATATTTTCCGTCAGTGCCCCTCCCGTGACTAGACTCTGGATCCGCCCCTGATACACGCAGAGTATTTTTTGGTTGAATGAAGTGATGTGGATGCAGGGATCTCCCCTGCTGCATTATCATCTGACAGAGGGGACTCCACCCCCCTCCACTATCAGAATACACTAATCAGAGCTGCAGCCATTGGCTGCAAGTACTGGTCAAATGCTGGTTTTCCAACAAGAACATTCTGCAGATGCAGATTTTGATATGCGTATAACCAGCCTAATTCAGTAAAAAAATCCCATTTATATGAAAATAATACTAAACTTTGGCTTAAAATAAAAATATATATTCAAGTTTGTATGGTCCCTCGGTATGTAGGAATGTAGCCACCCTCTATGCTCACTTCCTGTGATGGACTATAGACTATGGGATGTGTAGTGTGCATAGAGCAGTGCACATGACCGCAGATAACTGTAGCACTACCCCCATAGGGGCTGCAAGTGACAGGGTTCCCCACTGCTGCACAGCCAGGCACATAGCATCTTCAGTTGACATCCAGAAGCAGAAAAACAGTCCTTGAGCTTGTTTTTTTTTTTTATTAAGGGGGTAATAACTTGGATGGAGATGGGAACTATGGGATGCCCAACTTGACAGTAGGAAGAAACCAGGGACAATCTCTCCCTATTTACAGCTCCTCTTTATCCTCCTGCACAACTTGACTTGATCCTCTATACAGCGCCAATTGATTCTCCTCAGTACTGGCAGTCTCTTAAAATGCAAAAACCCCTTACTGGCTAGGACATTTCCAGCCCTGTTAGAAGTAGTGCAAGAAAGTGGTTGTTGACTGCCTCCTGGAGTACCTCCAGCTCCCCTTGTAGACACTGGTTCCAGTTCTACCACAGCAGGAAATGCAAGCCCACCTGGCTGCAAGGTTTAATGAAGACTTGCACACCGCTGTCTTCAAGATAGATCTTCTGCATGTGGCAGTCTTTCCCCTTGTCTGTCCCTGCACCGTGCTGATCTACTCACTCTGTCCTTCCTTGCTCCTGCCGCCTCTAACTTCTTCTGTGGTAAGATCCTTCCAGGTCAGCTACCTGAGCCCCAGGCCGAGGTAAAACCCCTTGAGGGCCACTGACAGCCTCTTCAACACTGCATCTTCATCTTCCACCTGACTCCTCTTGCTGGCATGACGCATGTCTATTTAAGGGTTCACTTAGTTCCCTGCCAGTCCCACTTCCTAAAGGCCCCTAAATATACAAGACAACCCTCCTAGCTTAGGCCCACTAATTTCTAGAACATTCTCCAACATTCTAGAACCGGGGGAGGCCCCAGAGAGCTGCCTGGGTGAGTCATCCAGCCTTGAACTCTAATAAACCGTGACCCAGATTCCATGGCTCAGGCTTAGCCCTGAGCCCAACGGTAATTTGCCTGCACTACCACTAGTCTAGTAGCACACTAGAGGGTGCTACATAACATACACTATTCGTTCCAAACAAACGAAAGTGAGAGGGGGGGGTCAGGAATTTTATGGAGGACATAACAAAGATACACTAAAATACAGTAAGAAATTATTTAATCCCAACGATTTCTGAATGGGCCAAGGAGTTATTTCATATCATGTGCACGGAGGAACTGACAACCCAGATACATGAGAGGACACAAGTCCACTTTGAGATTTGGTGTCCGCGGTTGATAAATATGGACTTGGACAGCTTTAAATCAAATCTATAGCTTAAATTTAGTCGGCCCTGACTGATACAAGACTGGTCCTGACAATGAATGGCAGCCTGGGGCCTGACTTCCGCTTCCGCCGATGCGACCGGATGTGACGGTCGGACGAGGCGTTCGGATGTGAGCTGCGGAAGGTTTGAGATCAGCCTGAGTCTCCGACAAGTATCCTGAATAGACCCTGTTACCGAGACCCTAAGTCCGCGAAAACGAACGCTTGGTGGTGCCCGAGTCTCCTACGGAACCTTGATCGGCCTCTGCTATCGAGACCTGAATTTCGTGAAGCACGTGAAAACGACCGCTCGGCGCGATGAGCAATAGTAAGCAGTCGGCGGCCGACCGTCTTAAAGAATTTGCTCGAACAGATAAGCAAGACAGCGGTCGTAGCCCCCCACAGACACGGAGTGGTGGACCATCAGCGCTGGAAATCCAGAAGCTTAATACGACACAGCCGCAGTCCGGGAAAGCAGCAGAGAAACAGGAGAAATATTCCAAATTGACCCTGGAACAGATGAATTCCCAGATAATGGAGGCCATCCACTCGAGTAATACAGCACTAACAGGTAAAATGGATGAGATTATAAATGATATAGGACTGATCAGGCATGATATGCAGAGTATAAGAGAGAGAATGACGGAAGTGGAAAATAGGACTGCTTTATTGGAAGATATTGTTACCCCTATGTCTAAAAAGATAGTCACGATTGAAAAACAGATTACCCTGTGGCATCAAAAATCTGATGATTCTGAGAACCGTATGCGCCGCAATAATTTAAGAATAGTTGGTTTACCAGAGAAGGCAGAAGGGTTTAATCCCGGTGACTTTATAGAAAAATGGCTGAAAAATGCGTTCCCAGATATGGAAGTATCAGCAGCATATGCAGTGGAGAGAGCGCATAGGGTCCCGGCAGCAACACCTAAACCAGGGTTCCCCCCTAGACCCCTGTTGGCACGACTATTAAATTGCAGAGATAGAGACACAATTCTGTGAAAAGCAAGACAGAAAGGGGAGATTCGCTATGAAAACAGCAAAATATCAATATTTCCAGACTTCTCTCTGGAGCTGCAAAAACAACGGGCAACATTTTATGAAATAAAACGAAAAATGAGAGAGGCAGGAATTGAATATTCTATGGCATACCCAGCCCGATTGAGAGTGGAGGAAGGGGGAAAGACTTTGTTCTTTAGTACACCTGAACAAGCTAAAGACTGGCTGGAAACAACTAGGCCTATGCCTCAATAGGAGAAACAGAGAAGTCCTGAAAGGATAAGAGACACCAAGAAGATTGGAACTTTGGGGGGGGGGGGAGGAGGGGGGGATGAGAGGGACACTCTCCCTACTTTATATCTGTTTTTTTTATGTTCCCCTTTTTTTTTTTTTTCCTCTTGGGGTTAAAGGAAGAAGTTTTAATAGTTTATAAGTTTGGTTTTTTTTTCTTTCTTGGTGTGTTTTGGGTTTTTTTTTTTTTTTTTTCTTTGCCCTTCGCCCTTTCTGTCTTTTCTTTCTCTCCCCCTTCCCCCTTCCCTTCTCTTCTTTTCCTTTTTTTTTTTTTTTTTTTAGAGGGGAAAAATGGGAAAAGGTAAAATATAAATGTTTATTTGTGGGTTTTTTTTCTATAAGGGAGCGGGAGGGATAGGGAGGAGGGGGGGTAAAGTTGAGGGTGGTGGGGTGTGTATAAATAGGGAAATAGGGAAATGGAGCTAAAATCACAGAGAAACACATTGAAATAAAGCGCATGCCACAAGGGGAAGAGAGGGAAGAGTGAGAGGAAATCTCTCTTGACCCCCCCTTTTTTTTTTTTTTTTCTCTTCACATACAATAATAAGGGAAGGTTAGGCTAAGGTAAATACATTATAAACACTATAAATACAAACAAATGGGGAAAGGGGGAGGGATGGGGAGTGAATGCGCACAAGGAGGGAGGGAGGAGGGGAGGGGGGAGGGAGGGAGGTGTGGAGGGGGAGAGAGCAAGGAAAACATATAATTTTTTCTTTCTTTTTTTATTTATTTTTTCTATTTAAAATTATTTTTTATTTTTTTTTTTTCTCTCCTTTTTTAAAGGAGGGAGAGGGTGAAAGGAGGGGACGCATTCTCCTCCCCCCACCTAGACGCCCCCCCCTCGCCCTTTTAATCCCCGATTAAGCGGAAAAAGGGCAGGAGCAGACAGGCTGAAATTGAAATAAATTACCTATATAAGAGCAAAAATGCAATATGTTGGTAATGCCCTAAAAATGTTAAGGATGAATGAAATGGAATGGATGAATGAGAGGAGTGAGGTAGAAAAGAGAATGGTCACGGAAAGGAAAAAGGGACATAGGATTTATTTTTCCTCTTCTTTTATTTTTTCGGGGGAACAATGGCTAAAATAAAATACATCAAATATGAGTAATCAGCACACATTTTTGTCATGGAATGTGAGAGGTATGGGAACGCAATTAAAACGAACACAGGTTTTCTCAGAAATTAACAAGGTGCAGGCAAAGATCATTTGTATCCAAGAAACGCATATGACTAAAGAAAGATTGAAGTATCTAGAAAAACCTTGGATACAATGGTCAAGCCACTCATGTCATACTACATATTCAAGAGGGGTTTCTCTCTTGGTCCATCGAGGGGTAACATGGGAGTGCATTAGAGAAAAAAGAGATCCTGATGGAAGATATGTCTTTGTCTTTGCGCTGGTGCAAGCACTGCCTGTTGTAATCATGGGGATTTATAACCCCCCCCCCCCCCAGCTACAATGCGAGTACTGAAAGAGGCAGTGATATTTATGTCAGAATATCCAGAGGCACATGTCATAATGTATGGGAGATTTCAATATGTGTTCAGACCCAAAACTAGATAGGTTCAGAAGAAATAATCATAAAGGAGGGGAAGGGCCGAAAGATAAGTCCTGAAAGGATAAGAGACACCAAGAAAGATTGATTCCATGGCTCAATGGCTTAGCCCTGAGCCAACGGTATTACCTGCAATATGTTCAGACCCAAAACTAAAGATAGGTTCAATGAAGGCCAAATACAACAAATTCAATCATAAATGTTCCATTAAAGCACATCCTGCCAATGGTTCGGTCTGTGGCATACAAGTAGCACACTTTGAGAGGCCCAAAAAAAATATGTGCTACATAACATACAATGATATTCGTTCCAAACATACATTTAAGGCATACTTGAGGGGGATAACAAGATCAACAATATCATACATTAAACGTACTAATAGGCAGGAAGAGGAGGAAATGGAACAATTATGCGCACAGGCAGAAAATAGGTTCATAGAGGACCCCTCAAACATAAACCAAATAAGATGGGCAGCCTCATCTCGGCAATATAAGAACCAACTAATAATTAATGCTAAGCGTAAGAAACTCCAATATGCACAAAAAAACTTTGAACAAGGACAACAATATAATAAGATGCTGAACTTTATGATAAAAAGACAAACACCATCACTAGCAATATCAGTGGTGAAAAATGAAAAAAGAGAGATGGTAAACACATTAGATGAGATACTTGAGACATTCCAAAAATACTATATTGACATGTATACTTCAACACTGACCTGCACTCGAGAAGATATAGAGGAATATCTGAAGGATCTGAACTTCCTTAAATTAACAGAGGAACAAAAAGAGGAGTTAGAGAGGGATATAGAGGAAGAGGAAGTACGAGAAGCTATCTTCTCTCTGGGAAAGGGTAAGTCCCCAGGACCAGATGGCATACCACTGGAAATGTACCAGCGATATGCAGAAATTATGGTACCAGTCATGACCAAAATGTATGGAGAGGCGTTCCAAAGGGGAGAAATGTCTGCTTCCATGTACGACGCCACAGTCATACTGATACCAAAACCAGACAAAGACAGAACTGAGTGTGGGTCGTATAGGCCAATATCATTATTAAATATAGATTATAAAGTATTGGCAAAAGTGCTTGCCAAAAGGCTCAATCAGGTAATTTTGTCTATAATAGAGGAGGACCAAACTGGATTCATATCAATTGAAACACCTAAGATCATGGGTAGGACAAGAAAAAATAACAGGATAGAGGAATATCTCCTTAGTAAAATGCAAATAGAGGACTTAATGACGGGATTTGGTGTCCAGCGGACAGTCCTGGAAAGGAATGGATTTGGGGAAATTTAGGAAATGGTGTGAGAATAATCTATAAACAACCATGCTCCAATTTGAAATAAAGATATCTAAATACCCCCTTATAGGCATCCTGAAATCACAGGGACCTAAGGGATTGATAGCAAAGCTTTAAATCAAATCTATAGCTTAAATTTAGTCGGCCCTGACTGATACAAGACTGGTCCTGACAATGAATGGCAGCCTGCAAGCATTTTCCTAGTTTTTCCCTTCTTTTCTGTTCATTTTTTCCATTCCCCCTTTCCTTTTTTTAATTTGTTCCTTCTTTCTTCTATTATCTGATTATTTCGTTCATTGTTCCTTTTGTTTTGTTTTTTTGTTGTTGTTGTTGTTGTTTTTCTTTGGAAATGCAATAAAAATTGTTGAGATGTTAGCCCCCGTACACACGGTCGGAAATTCCGACCACAAAATCCGTCTGATTTTTTTGACACTGGTGTTGCATACACACAGTCGGACAAAGTTGTCGGAAAATTCGATCATTCTAAGCGTGGTGACATTCGTTGCGTACGACGGAACCACGTAGAGGCTAGTAGCCAATAGCTTTGGTCTCGTAATTTGATCTGAGCATGCGTGGCACTTTGTCCGTCGAATTCTTGACGCGCGATCGGAAAAAGTCTGATCAGATTTTGCTCTCAAATTTTTTCCGTCTGAATTTCCGACGAAAAAAGTTCGATGGTGCCCACACACGGGCGGATTTTCCGACAACATGGTCCGATCAGACATTTTCCATCGGAATTTCCGACCGTGTGTACGGGGCATAAGAAACGATTTAATGAAAAATGTATTACAGTGTCAATAAGTAGTGGATGTGTATGGGTTATACAATATATGGAGGCAAAGGATATTGTTTAGTGTTCCTTTCATGTTTTCATAACCATTTAGACATTTAAAGTGCATTAGGTTTTAAGATAAGTTTGCAATCTTATATCTATGTAAACAGTGCTACATTCCTTATAGAACTTTCCTATTGGCATATTATCCTAAGTATGGACTTTAAGAGATTAAAAAAGACACGTATAGTTCAATAGTTCAAAAAGTACATACACAGAGCACGAAGAGCTTACTTATCGAAGGGGATCTTGTGTCTCGGTTTTAGACCTGCTTCACATTGATGCTACTTTGAAATCGTGCTACTTCACTTGAAGTAGCACAATTTGAAAGAAGCAGGTCAGCGCGATTTCAGGTGCTACTTGGATGACATCTGTGCCACGTCATGCACAGATGTAAAAAGATGCAAAAGATTGAGAGCATGTTCTCAATTTTTCGGTCGGAAAAAGTTCAGATTGGAAATTTCCGATCGTCTGTAGCAATTCCGACACGCTAAATTCCTGCGCATGCTCGGAAACAATTCGAAGCCTGCTGGGAAGCATTGAACTTCATTTTCTGGGCTCGTCGTAGTGTTGTACATCACCGAGTTCTTGACGGTCGAAAGTTCAGGGAACTTTTGTGTGACCGTGTGTATGCAAGCCAAGCTTGAGCGGAATTCCGTCGGAAAAACCATTCAAGATTTTTCTGACGGAAAATCCGCTCGTGTGTACGCGACATAAGAGCTGCATGTGGGAGAATACCAGTAGCAAATACTATAAGCCAACTGTGACCTTCTTTGAGAAAAGGGGGTCATATATTTTTGCTGAGTGCGGTGTGTTTCTACTGTCGAGAGAGGAAGAACACTTTTTTTCCTTTGGTGTCACTTTTTTATCACTTTTGGATTTGTTCATTTGCATTGGCCATTATAACTGGACTACTTATTATGGACTTTTAGTTTCATTGGATATTTGTGCATATATATAAGAAGGCCAGTATGGTGGCCTGTAATTATGGGAGGAGCCCGAAGGGTATTTAACCAGACCACCCACAACAGTCTGTGTCGGTTCCAGTGCAAGGTACTGCACATCAAGAGGCCGACTCTGCTCAGCTCCCTCACGGTCGTCTATCTGTGCGTCCAATCGCAGGCCCACTTCGGCTTCTTCATTCGGGGTCTTCGTCGGCGGTTCCCGCTCATGGTCGCAGATAAGTAGTATCCAACCTTTCATATCATGTGCAAACTTGTGGCTTATCATTCTTACTATCCGGCACCCCTTTCGCAAAAGCTACCTCTGAGTTAGGATTCACTTGTTACAAAATTCACTGTCCATGGGATTGCCTTTTTTCATCATTTTTGAGATAATCATGTATTGTTTGTGTGGATTCCTGTGGCTGATTGAGGTGTAATTAAAACCACCTGGTGCCTTCTCTGCACTTGGCTAGCCTGGGGGATGGGTGTTGTTAGGTGTTCGGTCACAGTAAGAGATGGCATACACCCTACAACCAATTGTGTCAGATACTACCGATTTATATCGGACTCATCTTATACATTTTTCAAACTGATCCACATCAGATGCATTGCAGAGACTGTTTCTGCCTACCCACTGCATGTCCATACAGTTGGGCTTACGAGATCGGTCGTATATTTTCATCGATTATCGCTACACACTCACTGTCGCAGGTAGGACTTTGTCGTTACCACTCCTACTAAACTCGAATCGTTACGTTATGTTCAAGTCGCACTTTCGGCTTCGTAAGTCGTTCTATGTCATTTTTCATGTATTGTCATACTTTCTACCCAACGCAAGTTTACTCGAGCCAGTCGCAACTGACCCCCTTCACCTCTTACTGGATAGCATACACTCACCGTCAGCCGATTCGAACCTAGTCGCAAAACCTTGCTTCTATGGTTCGGATCCTCAAGGCAATCACAAGCCCCCTTCAAACCCCCCCCATCACCTTTCCGTCAAAACTGAACCAGCCATGTCATCAGCGATATGGTTCAGATGTGGCATACAAGCCCCTCAGTCACCTCGCATCTACGGCCGATTCGAATCTAGTCGCAGCATCGGCGCTACGATTCGAGTCTTCCCTGAAACGACGCAACAAGCAGTCGTACCAAATTCCGTCCCATCACCTACTCAAACAAGTCGAATTCTTCATAAGACTAAAGTCACATCGGAAAGTACGAATACAGCAGTACTTTAGTTGCACTTTCTTAAAGCCTATCCCGTTGCGCACGGTAAATCCTACACACACATCAATACGCTGCAAGTCTTCCTACACTTTGCAATCACTGCAAACCCACCACATCATACGTCTTGCTGCTTTTGGCTTATAAACGTCCATCATCTCCAGTAGCAACACGGCTACTCAGATGTCTAGCTGCATTTTGCACGCCCATCATCTCCAGTAGCAACACGGCTACTCATACGTCTTTTGCATTTGGCATAACGCCCATCTCCAGTAGCAACACAGCTACTCGTACGTCTTGCTGCATTTGGCATAACGCCCGTCATCTCCAGTAGCAACTTGGCTACTCATGCGTCTTGCTGCATTTGGCATAAACGCCCGTCATCGCCAGTAGCAACACAGCTACTCATATGTCTTGCTGCATTTTGCATAAACGCCCGTCATCTCCAGTAGCAACACGGCTACTCATACGTCTTGCTGCATTTTGCATTACGCCCGTCATCTCCAGTAGCAACACGGCTACTCATACGTCTTGCTGCATCTGGCATTACGCCCGTCATCTCCAGTAGCAACACTGCTACTCGTACGTCTTTCTGCATTTTGCTTAACGCCTGTCATCTCCAGTAGCAACACGGCTACTCGTACATCTTGCCGCATTTGGCATAACGCCCATCATCTCCAGTAGCAACATGGCCACTCATACGTTTTCTCTACCCCTTTTTCACCCTTCCAGGTCAGTTCCCCCCCCCCTTTTTTGTTTTTCCTTCTCCCCCCCCCACACCTTGCAACCACCGCAAGTCGCTCCACTTCTTGCCTTCACGGCAATCCATCTTAGCGTCAATCACTGCCATCCCCCGCACATCTTGCAACCCTGCAAGTTCGTGTCATGCGCCCCCATACCTTGCAACCACCGCAAGTCGCTCCACTTCTGGCCTTCACGGCAATCCATCTTAGCGTCAATCACTGCCATCCCCCGCACATCTTGCAATCCCGCAAGTTCGTGTTATGCGCCCCCCATACCTTGCAACCACCGCAAGTCGCTCCACTTCTGGCCTTCACGGCAATCCATCTTAGCATCAATCACTGCCATCCCCCGCACATCTTGCAACCCCGCAAGTTCGTGTCATGGGCCCCCATACCTTGCAACCACCGCAAGTCGCTCCACTTCATGCCTTCACGGCAATCCATCTTGGCGCCAATCACTGCCATCCCCCGCACATCTTGCAATCACCGCAAGTTTCGTGTCATGGGCCCCCATACCTTGCAACCACCGCAAGTCGCTCCACTTCATGCCTTCACGGCAATCCATCTTAGCGTCAATCACTGCCATCCCCCGCACATCTTGCAACCCCGCAAGTTCGTGTCATGGGCCCCCATACCTTGCAACCACCGCAAGTCGCTCCACTTCATGCCTTCACGGCAATCCATCTTAGCGTCTGTTACTGCCATCCCCCGCACATCTTGCAATCACCGCAAGTTTCGTGTCATGGGCCCCCATACCTTGCAACCACTGCAAGCCGCTCCACTTCTTGCCTTCACGGCAATCCAGCTTAGCGTAAATCACTGCCATCCCCCGCACATCTTGCATCACCGCAAGTTTGTGTCATGGGCCCCACAACCGCCCCCCACCACAGCTCACGATCACTGCTATCCTCCCCATCTTGCCATCCCGCAAGTACCCCCATACCGCTGCAATCGCTGCAGGTCTTTCTACATTTGCCTCTACGCGGCCAATCATCTCCAGTAGCCCACACAGCTACTCATACTTTTCTCTATCCCTTTTCACCTTTATAGGTCAGTAAGTCGCCACCTGGTCTCTCCTACGAACAGGATCAGACCATCTCTTTCTTTCCCAGGTAAAAAAAAAATGTCGAGGGCTTGCATCTCTTCACCAGGGGGTCAACTATGGCCCCGAAACAGCTCTTGCAACCCATCTTTTACAATACTCCCATGTCACCCTACCGTAGGTACCAGGTCTACCAGGTTCGACCCCAACAGAGACTCTAGCACTAGGGCAGCAAGCAGGTGCGTAGGTTGTTGTTGTTTAGTTTTCCTTTCTCTCCACACACCTTTCACAACATATTCTCACTTCACACACATAATTGGCTCATTGCCCGAGGCGTTAGTAACTGTCACATACTCCTATGCATGTCACTCTGTCTTCGAAGCACAAGCCTTCACCACGCAGACAAGGTCACCTAATCTCATTTCTTGCTGACAGTGCAAGCATTAGCAGACCGAACCCACGTCAAACTACTACAGATCGAAACATTCC
The DNA here is from genome assembly GCA_028564925.1 of Lithobates sylvaticus. NCBI lineage: Eukaryota > Metazoa > Chordata > Amphibia > Anura > Ranidae > Lithobates > Lithobates sylvaticus. Next base: position 32,115,298 of record CM053031.1, read on the forward strand.
TACTTAGCTACCAATCAGCAGCCACTCTCCCCAGTACCGCCCTGGGGGGGCTCTGGTTAACTAGACTGCGCCATGCACAGACGGACACCCGAGCATCGGTTACCTGGCCAGTCACCTCCTGACTCACCTCGGTTGTCATGCATTCTCCGAGTTTCCAAAAAAGAAACAATCTCACTCAGCGCTCACGTGCAAAACCGACTGTCCCCATACCTGTCGCTCCGTGTCCTGCTCTGTTTTCCCACTCCCCCCCCCCCCCCCCATCTATTCAAACGCCCCTATTTCCCTCCTGTTTTTCCAAGCTTTCCAACAAAAAAAAAACACATCTTGGACAACAATGACGTTAACTTAGCATCCCTCCTCATAGCAGTACACAACTTGGCCGAGAACAAATCATATCAGAGGGGAAACGTCCCCATCATCCTGAAGGCCAGAGACCCTTGACTTAATCGCAAGCTCACTGTCACAGAGTTTGCGCTGGCCGTAGGGACAGTCAGAGACGCGCATGCAGGGCAACCCCAACAGGAGGGTAGAATTGGACGCGTATCTGCATACAGTATTGGATCTAGGTCACAAGTATGCAGGGTGCTCATTCCATGACTATCGCCATTCATTTTTTTTTCAGACTCAGGAGTGATCCTTTACCTCCCGCCTCTTAGTGTTTTTTCTTCCAGGTACAAGACCCCCACTAAATCCTTAATTTAGATGTGCCAGCAACAGCGGATCTGCCCATGGGAGACAATTTCCCACAAACTAGCATGGCATGCCAATGTTCATTCCGTCAGCATCTCCCTCTTCACCTCAGGTAGTCATGGACGCCACAGCCCCCACCTCAATTTTTTGGCCATCTTGGGTTCACAGGGCCATGGCTGTCAGAATCCCCTTGATTCCCGGGATCAGTTAGTCCTCCTCGTTGTTCGAACTCTGCCCTGTTGTTGCAGCAGGTCAAGTCTGGTGCAGCAACTGGGCAGGACAAACAGTGTCGTTTACCACAGACAACCAAGCCACAGCCAGTATTATAAACAGGTCCAAGTCGCTGGCCATCATGGCCTTCCCACACAGGCTGGTGCCACTATCCCCACAGCACCAATCAAGGTCCTCCGCGTCTACATCCCAGACAAACAATACTCTAGCCGACACACTACCCGTTAACCTTGCGTCGTCCTTTTCGTAGGAACCTGGAACCGACCCGACCATGTCTCTTATCCCACATTGGTCGTAGTTAACCTCGCATCCGAACAACACCTTCACGATACTATCTGCCTTATTAATCCATCATTATCTCACAAAGGCCTACTGTAAAGCCTGGAACTTGTCTCACGGGTTACTAGCCTCAAACCCCAGGGCGACAACAGGAGACCTCCTTCACATCCTGGCTTTCATATCATGCCCCCATACACAGTTGGCTTTTCACACAATACCAAATTACCTCCCTAACCAAGTCTTTTGCGCCCTTCTCTTGGCATATAGCCCAGCTCACCAGGGCTTACCTTACAGCAGGCCAGGGCACACTTCATGTCTATTTTATGTTGTTAGTCTTGTGACGTGTTTATGTGTTCTTTCATATCTCTTAAGACTGGAGGGCTCCGACCATAAATAAGAAGGCCAGTATGGTGGCCTGTAATTATGGGAGGAGCCCGAAGGGTATTTAACCAGACCACCCACAACAGTCTGTGTCGGTTCCAGTGCAAGGTACCCACCCACCCTTTTCCCTTCTCAGAGTACTTCTCTTAAAACATCCTTCTCTACAGAAACATCCATTTACTTTCAAGGTATGCGCCCTTCTCTTGGCATATAGCCCAGCTCACCAGGGCTCATCGCCCAGCTCACCAGGGCTTACCTTTACAGCAGGCCAGGGCACACTTCAGGTCTATTTTATGTTGTTAGTCTTGTGACGTGTTTATGTGTTCTTTCATATCTCTTAAGACTGGAGGGCTCCGACCATAAATATATTTTTTATTTGATCATATGTATTTGTAAGAATGCTGTCTGGTTAATTCCTTTTTTATCAATCTATTTGCTGTACTTTGCAACAAAGGCAACTACCTTGATGTCCAAGTGTGGTATCTACAGCCTGGTAGATACAGTATTTCCCAGAGGATGAAGAGTGAAGAGATCTGCCCATCTAAACGTTAATTTGTGGTTCTCCCAAAACTGTGTCCATGGTATAAATGTAAACTAACCTGTCCCCAGTTTCTCACCGTCTTCTGCAGCTTGTCTCTAGTCTCCAACCAAACTTATATCATGTCCATAGTCTGACAGTCCTGCATTACATATATTGACCATTATGTGCAACCTTTGGTGATGTCAAGGGCCACAACTGAGGCCTCTCTATACCTTGTAAATTGACAACCACTGGTCTAGAGCTTGGAAACCACTTAACCACAGCCAGTAAAGCTAGAATTCATGAAAATCTCTAATAATTTGACAGCCTTTATCAACCTTTTTAACATGAAGGAACCCTTGAAATACATTTTTTTGATGTTAGGCAACCCCTACTAATAATTATATACAGTATCTACTGCTCATTAATCATTAGTGTGATGGTCACTAGGAAACATGCTCTTTACATTTGTGGTCATTGGGAAGAGCCCCCCCCCCCCCTTACAGATAGCTAAAAAGATCATTGGTGTCAGTGGTTAGTTGTCTAAGACAATGGTCTCCAAACTTCAGCCCAGGGGCAAGATGTGGCCCTTTTCTTGCTTTTATCCAGCCCTTGAGGTACTATTTCATCCACTGATACCAACAATGGGGCAAAATTTCCCCCCACTCACACCAATGATGGGGCACTATTCCTCCAACTGACACCAACAATGGAGCACTATTACTTCCACTGACACCAACAATGGGGCACAATTTCCACCCTTGACACCAATAATGGAGCCCAATGAAGGGGCACAATTCCTCTCAATAATGTCAACAATGGGGCACAGTTCCTCCCAGTGACACCAAAAACAGGGCCTAATGACACCAATGAAGGGGCACAATTCCTTCCAATGACACCAACGATGCTACACAATTTCTCCCAATGACACCAATATTGGGGCCCAGTGACAGCAATAATAGGGCACAATTCCTCCCACTGACACCAACGATGGGGCACAATTCCTCCCACTAACACCAAAGATGGGACATTGCTTTTTCCCTCTGACATCAGTACCTTTTCTACTCCCAACGGTCACAGTCTGGCTCCCCTAAAGTCTGAAGGACTGGCCCTTTGTTTAGAATGTTTGGAGAATCCTGATCTAAGAGACAGAACTTGCTCATTGCTCAAGGAACCCCTAGCAACCTCTGGAGGAACCCTAGGGTTCTACACAACCCTGGTTGACAAAGGCTGATCTACGGCCACTTTAACCACTTGCCGACCAGCCGCCTTTTCGCCCTGCTCGCCCCCCGAGCCGATGCGAGTGCTCGGCGGGCGCGATGACCGCCGGGCTCCCGTGATCGCTCCTGACACACCAAGAACCGGGATCTGTGCATGTAAACACACAGATTCCGGATCTCTGAGGGCAGAAGAGACGGAGTATTAACAGTGATCTGTCATCTCCCCTAGACAGCCCCTTCCCCCCTTCAGTTAGAACACAGAGAAGGAACACAGTTAACCCCTTGATCGCCCCCTAGTGTTAACCCCTTCCCTGCCAGTGCCATTTTTACAGTAATCAGTGCATTTTTATAGCACTGTTTGCTGTATAAATGCCAATGGTCCCAAAAATGTGTCAAAAGTGTCTGATGTATACGCCGTTGCAGTCCCGATAAAAATCGCAGATCGCCGCCATTACTAGTAAAAAAAAAATATAATAATAAAAATGCTATAAATCTATCCCCTTTTTTGTAGACGCTATAACTTTTGCGCAAACCAATCAATATACGCAATATACGATTGTGATTTTTATTACCAAAAATATGTAGAAGAATACATATCGGCCTAAACTGAGAAAAAATTTGCTTTTTTTATTTTTTTTTTTAAATGGGGATATTTATCATAGCAAAAAGTACAAAATATTGTGTTTTTTTTTCATAATTTTTTTTTGTTAATAGCGAAAAAAATAAAAAACGCAGAGGTGATCAAATACCACCAAAAGAAAGCTCTATTTGTGGGAAAAAAAGGACGTCAATTTTGTTTGGGTGCAGCTGCCGAATTGTCAGTTAAAGCGACGCAGTGCCGAATCGGAAAAAATGGCCTGGTCATTCAGCAGCCAAATCTTTCCGGGGCTGAAGCGGTTAACTGGTTATCTGGTTATGAAATACTCTTATACAATACATTAAAAGCCTGTTCTAAGTGTGCATGTATTTGCCCTCTCCTTGCCCTCTCCTTGTATATAACACATTAACCTAGCCTTGTAAATTATCTGAAGTGTTGATTATACAAGAACATGACGACACGTAATGTTCAACAGTTCATTATTCCTTACATAATGCATGCAGAGGCCAACAGTTGAACACTGACCCTTCAATATGGAACTTTACCCATAACAACTTGATAAAAAATAATGTTCTTTAGCAAGGAACATACATTCCACATTAATAATTATGCTACTAGACATGTGCAATTCGTTTCGTTTTTTTTTAGTTTTTCGTTATGTTCGTTTTCGTACGAATGAAGAACAATTCGCTAAAAATTTTAACGAATAACGAATCGTTCGAATCGAACGAATCCGAAAATAGCGAAAATCCGAAAAAAAACAAACTAGAAACAACGAATGTACGAATGAAAAAGTCCAAAAAACGAAAACAGAAACAACAAAAATGAACGAAAAATTCGTACATTCGTAACTTTTTTTTTTTGTTGTTGAATTGGTAATTTTTTGTGTCCCTTACAATGGTGCTGCTTACGTGCTTCGAATAGATTGAACGAAAAAATTTCGTAACTTTTTTTTTTTTTTTTTCGATTCGTAATTTTTTGTGTCTCTTACAATGGCGTTGCTTAACGTGCTTCGAATGGATTGAACGAAAACATTTGTACATTCGCATTTTTTTTTTCGATTCGTAATTTTCCGTGTCTCTTAAAATGTAATAATAGCATACACATTACATAACATTATGAATTATGCTCCGATTACGAATCTACGAATGTTACGAATGTACGAATAACTACGAATGCGTCCGAATTTCGAATAAACAAATGAACGAAAATTAAACTAACAGAAAAACGAATCAACGAAAAAATAAAAATGTACAAATTGTTATACTCGTTATAATATAATCGTTACAAATACGAACACCGACGACTTACAATGTACGAATCGTTACAAATACGAACACCGACGACTTACGAATTAACGAATCGTTACGAATCAATATGCTATATGCTACCAAAATTACTGTATTGCTGTAAATTGCCTTCAGCATTGCTCCTGCTTCTTGCTGGAGGCTGCCATTTTGCTGAAGCCCAGAGCCCATGAGCAGCAATAAATCTTTAGGCTGTAAGCAGATCAGGCTCCACGTTTTAGGAACAGTGCCAAAAAATAGAGTGTAATTTAGCATGTGCAGAGCAGGGTATTACTGGATTTGAAACAGTATAGACACCTATCTTTAATGTCTAAGATAGCTACTTTATTCCTGAAAAAGGGGCTAGACTGAAGTGATCTAGCAGGGCTTATTTTTCTGACTAAAGTTCCACTTTAAGGCCTCATGTACACAGGACATTTTGCTAATTCCCCCAGAAGCCTTTCCACTTGGCAGCAGCGTTTTGGCAGAAAAAACACTTGACGCTTGTAAAAGTGCATAACGTGTTTAGGCCCATCCAGCGCTTGGGTGTTAATTCATTATATTGGCCAAAATAATAATTTATTCTGGCCATTGAAATGAAATAATACTCAAGCGCTTAGGCGCATTTAGACAGGTTTACAGACGTCAATCTTTTTTTTTTTTTTTGCCAAAACGCTGCTGATCCTGGATGCGCTAGCAGTGGTGTTTTTTTCTGCCTCTAAAGCCTATGTGTACGCGGACACCAGTGTTAATTTTGGCAGCAAATCTCAATTTCGTTTTAGTCTCATGCTGCGTACACACGATCGGAATTCTGGACAGAAAAAGACCGATGAGAGCTTTTCATCGGAAAATGTGACCGTGTGTCGGCTCCATCGGAATTTTGTTGGCCGAATTTCCGACAGCAAAGAATTGAGAGCATGTTCTCAATTTTTCAGACGGAAAATGTTTCTGTCGGAAATTCCTGATTGTCTGTAGCAATTCTGACACGCAAAATTCCTACGCATGCTCGGAAACAATTCGACGCATGCTCGGAAGCATTGAACTTGACTCGTTGTAGTGTTGTACATCACCGTGTTCTTGATGGTCGGAATTCGGTGTGACCGTGTGTAGGCAAGACAGTTTGAGCGAAATTCCGTCGGAACAATCAGAGCTTTTTCCGACGAGAATTCCGATCGTGTGTACGTAGCATTAGTCTTAGGACTAAAATGGCATTTTAGTTTTAGTCCCATTTTAGTCTTCTGCAATTGTTTTAGTTTTAGTCATATTTAGTCAATTAAATCTCCAGGACATTTTAACTGACTAAAATGCCCTACATTTTAGTCGACTAAAATCTCTAGTACATTTTTTTTTTTTTTTACAAATTTTAGTCATCTATAATCTAATGGGTGTACCGTATATGCTCGACTATAGGCCGTCCTGAATATAAGCCGAGGCCCCTAATTCACCACAAAAAAATGGGAAAAACGCATTGACCCGAGTATAAGCCGAGGGTAAAAAATGCAGCAGCTACTGTAAGTGGAAAAGAGGGTCAGCAATGCCCATCTGCAGCTGTATGTCCCCTGTACAGACCCCCCCTGTGTCCCCATTGCAGCCTACCTGTGCCGATCTGCGGGTCCTGTGTCATCTGTCTTCTGTCTTCTGTCTTCTGTCTTCTGTCTTCTGCCGATGCAGTCTCGCTCTGTCCCCCCACAGCGTGTAAGGCGCCATTCTAAAATTACAAAAGCCGCGCCTCCTCCTCCTCGTCCGTGATAGGAGGAACGCTGTTTTCCCAGCAGTCAGTGTGCAGTGTTCCTATCACGGACGTCCTCTCATCCTCATCCATGAGATGAGAATGACAGGACGTCCGTGATAGGTGGAACACTGCACACTGACTTACTGCTGGGAAAATTAGTGTCCGCCTATCACGGACGGGCGGGAGGAGGAGGCGCGGCTTTTGAAAACTGCCGTCTGTCTGCATGACACGCTGTTCATGTAGGCAGACGGCGGTGACTCGCATATAAGCCGAGGGGGGGACTTTCAGCCCTAAAAAAAGGGCTGAAAATCTCGGCTTATATTCGAGTATATACGGTAGTTAAATTGTAATGCATTATTTAAAGGGGTTGTAAAGGTAAACGTTTTTCCCCCTTAATGCATTCTATGCATTAAGGTGAAAAAACATCTGACAATGCCGGCCCCCCCAGCCCCCCCCCGTTTTACTTACCTGACCCCTCGAATGTCCCGCGCTCGCCCCCGACATCCTCTTCGCCGCTCAGCCTGGCCGCTGATTGGTTACACTGGATTAATTGAAAGCAGCGCAACCATTGGCAATTGGCAATTGTCAATCACATCCAATGACGCGCCCGCAGGCACTCCACACCATGCAAGGGAGCTCGCATGAAGGTGAGAAGTATTTGCGGGGGGGGAGCTGAGACAGCCGACGAGGGACCCCAGAAGACCAGGTTCGGGGGCCACTCTGTGCAAAACGAGCCGCACAGTGGAGGTAAGTATAACATGGTTGTTATTTTAAAAAAAAAAAATTCCTTTAAGCATTCCTCTACCATTTCCAAACTCATTATATACTGCTGGAGTGAAAAATTGAGAACAGGCTCTCAATCTAAAGTCTGTCGGAAATGCCGACAGAAAAAGACCGATTAGGCATACACACGGTCGGAAAATCAGATGAAAAGCTCCCATTGGAGTGTTTCCATCGGAAATACCGGCCGCGTGCACGCGGCATCAGTCTTTAGTTTTAGTCCCAATTTAGTCTTTTGATTAAAATGCCATTTTTAGTTTTAGTCGTATTTTAGTCATCTCAGTTGTTTTCGTTTTAGTAGACTAAAATGGTATTAAGTTAGCCAACTAAAATGTTTTAGTTGGTTTTAGTCGACAAAATTAACCCTGATGGACACATAGAGTAGGTTAACAGGCAGGGGCAGGAAAAAAAACCCCGCCAGATGCCCCTAGGAACAGGTAAAAAAAATGAGGTGTGCATGAGGCCCGGCCTAAACCTTATCTATGGTCAAAAAGTTAAATCATATAATTATTTTTGCGTTTATATTTCAATTATTTCTAGCCTATTCCTATTAATCTAAACGATCTTGAAATCTCTAAACTTACTTTGTGAAGATCAGTGTTGGTCATCTTACTTTAAAAAAGTAATTAGTTACATTAAAAATTACTTCTCCCAAAAAAGTAATTGAGTTAGTAACTCAGTTACTACATTGGAAAAGTAATTAGTTACTCAGCAAAGTAACTGTGACTTTTTTTTTAATATTCTTGGGGGCGGGTCTAGTATTACTGTAAGCAAGGGGCCCGTTCCCCCCTGCACGTCTATTTCCCCTCTGTACCCCCCTGCACGTCTGTCCCCCCCAACACATATATCTGTTCCCCCCCTGTACATCTGTCCCCCCCAAACTCACGGATCGGATCGTTGCAGAGTCACGGATCGGATCATTTTTCGGATCAGCAAATAATAATTGAATTTGCAAAAACCTTTGAAAATTCCACCACCATATAGTCCCCACTGTAATATCCACAATCTCCCCCACTGTAATATCCACAATCTCCCCCACTGTAATATCCACGTCATCTCCCCAACTGTAATATTGTCTGAGTATAGCTGGGTACGGCTGGGTATCGCCGAGTATGGCTGGGTATTACCGCGTATTGCAGAGTGTGGCGGGGTATGGCCAGGTGTTGCGGGGTATGGCGGGGTGTTGCAGAGTATTGCGCAGTATTGGCAGGGTGTTGCGCAGTATTGGCAGGGTGTTGCAGAGTATTGCGCAGTATTGGCAGGGTGTTGCAGAGTATTGCGCAGTATTGGCAGGGTGTTGCAGAGTATTGCGCAGTATTGGCAGGGTGTTGCAGAGTATTGCGCAGTATTGGCAGGGTGTTGCAGAGTATTGCGCAGTATTGGCACTGGCAGGGTGTTGCAGAGTATTGCGCAGTATTGGCAGGGTGTTGCAGAGTATTGCGCAGTATTGGCAGGGTGTTGCAGAGTATTGGCAGGGTGTTGCAGAGTATTGCGCAGTATTGGCAGGGTGTTGCAGAGTATTGGCAGGGTGTTGCAGAGTATTGCGCAGTATTGGCAGGGTGTTGCAGAGTATTGCGCAGTATTGGCAGGGTGTTGCAGAGTATTGCGCAGTATTGGCAGGGTGTTGCAGAGTATTGCGCAGTATTGGCAGGGTGTTGCAGAGTATTGCGCAGTATTGGCAGGGTGTTGCAGAGTATTGCGCAGTAGTGGCACTGGCAGGGTGTTGCAGAGTATTGCGCAGTATTGGCAGGGTGTTGCAGAGTATTGCAGAGTATTGCGCAGTATTGGCAGGGTGTTGCAGAGTATTGCGCAGTATTGGCAGGGTGTTGCAGAGTATTGCGCAGTATTGGCAGGGTGTTGCAGAATATTGCGCAGTATTGGCAGGGTGTTGCAGAGTATTGCGCAGTATTGGCAGGGTGTTGCAGAGTATTGGCAGGGTGTTGCAGAGTATTGCGCAGTATTGGCAGGGTGTTGCAGAGTATTGCGCAGTATTGGCAGGGTGTTGCAGAGTATTGCGCAGTATTGGCAGGGTGTTGCAGAGTATTACGCAGTATTGGCAGGGTGTTGCAGAGTATTGGCAGGGTGTTGCAGAGTATTGCGCTGTATTGGCAGGGTGTTGCAGAGTATTGCGCTGTATTGGCAGGGTGTTGCAGAGTATTGCGCAGTATTGGCAGGGTGTTGCAGAGTATTGCGCAGTATTAGCAGGGTGTTGCAGAGTATTGGCAGGGTATGGAGGGATGGCTGCTGCCATCCGATCTCTCCCCTCCACTGTACAGATCTGTACACAGAGGGGAGACCAGCGTCATCTTGACGCCGGTTTGTTTACAAAGTGATCGCTCCGTCATTTGACGGAGCAATCACATTGTAAACGGCCGACGGGTGCACCAAGATGGCCGCCGCTCCGGAGCTAGGCCGGAGCGGCGGCCATCTTGGTGCACCCGTCGGCCGCCGCTCCGGAGCTAGGCCGAAGCCGCGGCCTTTCCTAAGGCCGAGGCCGCGGACGGCTCCGCGATCGCGGCGGGTAATTGCGGTAACGCCGCCCCAGTAATGGGAACGGCGTTACCGCGAGGGGAAGAGTAATCAGTTAGATTACTCGTTACCCTCTAAAGTAACGGCGTTACGTAACGCCGTTCACTTTAACGGCGTTAGTGCCATCACTGGTGAAGATCCCCACACATTTGATTCCTTGAACTCTGTGACACGTAGTCACTATGTCCTGTGAGTAGCACTGCTGTGTCACACATTTCACAGAGCCTTCTGATCTACAGAGGGGTTAAGAGGAGGAGTTTCAGGAGGCGGAGTCAGTACAGGAATCACTGTTTGCAGGCAGCAAGGTACCATGGGATATGTAGTCCTTATAAATTAACCACTTTAATGCTGGGCACTTTCACCCCCTCCTGCCCAGGCCAATTTTCAGCTTTCAGCGCTGTTGCACTTTGAATGACAATTGCGCAGTCATGCAACACTGTACCCAGATTAAACTTTTAGCATTTTTTTGAGACAGAGCTTTTTTTTGGTGGTATTTAATCAACTCTGTGTTTTTTTTTTTTTTCTAAACAAATGAAAAATGCTGACAATTTTGAAAATAATTTTTTTTTCTTAGTTTCTGTTATAAAATTTAGCAAATAAGTAATGTTTTCATCTTTACTGATGTGCTCTGACGAGGCTGCACTGATGGGCACTGATAGGATGCACATCAGGACACTGATGATCAGTGCCGTGATTATCAGTGTAAACAATGTTCTGACAGGCTTGCTGTTTAACCGCTCTCCTTTCCTCACACAGACACAGCGTGGGAGGAAAGGACTGCCGATAACCGACAGGTCTGTTTACATGTAATCAGCTGTGATTGGACACAGCTGATCACATGGTAAAGGGCCGCTGTGATTGGCCCTTTACCCCAATCTTTGATCGGCGGTCACAGAGTGCCCACGATGCATGCTGCGGGATGTGCGCAGGGGGCGCAGAGTTCTGGGAGGACATCTATGGATGCCCTCCCAGAACTGAACGATCACGCTGTAGCCGTCTTTTGGCTATAGAGTTGTCAGGAAGTGGTTAAACAGTAACTTCAGTCAATTTGTACAAATATTATAGCTGCTGACCTTTAATAGAAGGACATTTACCTGTCCAGGGATCCAGCGCCATCCTCACCCGGCCGACTCTTAACAAGTCCGTCGGTCCCCGGAGCAGACATGTTTACTGTGGGAAGGGGGATGTGATTCATTGCGGCTTCACAGTCAGCGTTCGATACAGTTCCCCACACACGGCTCATGTGTAAGGTAAAGTCTACAGGCTTGGAAATATCAGTTTGTAAATGGATAGAGAACTGGCTAAAAGACAGAATTCAGAGAGTAGTGATTAATGATTCTTACGGTGGTCTAAGGTTATCAGTGGTGTACCCCAAGGTTCAATGTTGGGACCCTTGCTCTTTAATATCTTTATAAATGATATCAGGTCTGGGGTTAAAAGTACCATTTCAGTCTTTGCAGATGACACCAAGCTATGCAGAGGAATAACGTCCTTACAGGATGTCTCCAACTTACAAGCCGACATCAATGCTCTGTCTAATTGGGCGACTATGTGGCAGATGAGGATTAATGTTGATAAATGTAAAGTTATGCACTTGAGGGCTAAGAATATGCATCATACATACTAGGGGGAGTACAACTGGGAGAATCAATGGTGGAGAAGGATCTGGGGGTTTTGGTAGATCATAAGCTCAATAATAACATGCAATGCCAAGCAATGCCAAGCCAAAGCGAGCAGAGTCCTTTCTTGTATTAAGAGAGGTATGGACTCCAGAGAGAGAGAGATATAATTTGGCCCCCCCTGTTCAAATCATTAGTAAGACCTCATCTGGAATATGCAGTTCAGTTTTGGGCACCAGTTCTAAAAAAGATATTAGGGAACTGGAGAAAGTGCAGAGAAGGGCAACCAAACTGATAAGAGGCATGGAGGAGCTCAGCTATGAGGAAAGATTAGAGGAACTGAATCTATCCCTCTTGAGAAGAGGAGAATAAGGGAGGATATGATCAACATGTTCAAATATGTAAGGGGTCCATATAGTGAACTTGGTGTTGAGTTATTCACTTTACGGTCAACACAAAGGACAAGGGGGCACTCTTTACGCCTAGAGGAAAAGAGATTTAATCTCCAAATACGGAAAGGTTTCTTCACAGTAATGCCTTGTACACACGGTCGGACATTCCGACCACAAAATCTGAATTTTTTTCAGACGGATTTTGGCCGAAACTTGTCTTGCATACACACGGTTGCACAAAGTTGTTGGAAAATCTGATCGTTCAGAACGTGGTGAAGTACAGGCATACCCCACTTTTAAGTACACAATGGGGTTTATTTACTAAAACTGGAAAGTGCAGAATCAGGCTTGCTTTTGCATAGAATACAATCGGCTTCTTACCTCAGCTTGTTCAATTAAGCTTTGGTAATAAAACCTGGAAGCTCATTGGTTTCTATGCAGAAGTGAGCCTGATTTTGCATTTTCCAGCTTTAGTAAATAAACCCCATTGAGTACTTAAAAGTGAGGTATGCCTGTAAACCACGTACGACGGGACTACGAAGAGGCCAGTAGCCAATAGTTTTTGTCCCCAAATTTATTCTGAGCATGCATGGCACTTTGTGCGTCGGATTCTATACACACGATCAGAAAAAGTCCGATCGGATTTTGTTGTTGGAAAAATTTAGGTCCTGCTAGAGCTCACACACGATCGTATTTTCCGACAACATAATCCGATCAGACTTTTTCCATCGGAATGTCCGACCGTGTGTACAGGGCAAAGAGCTGTGAAAATGAGGAATAGACTCCATCCAGAGGTGGCTCTGGCCAGCTCAGTAGATTGCTTAAGGCTACTTTCACACTGGAGCGGTGGGGGCGCTGGCGGTAAAGCGGCGCTATAATTAGCGCCACTTTACCGGCGTTTTAGCAGCGCATTTCAGCCGCTAGCGGGGTGGTTTTACCCCCCGCGAGCGGCCGAAAAAGGGTCAATACCGGCGGGTTCGGAGCGCTGCCCCATTGTTTCGAATGGGAACGGGCGCTATAGGAGCGGTAAATATACCGCTCCTATAGCGAGCTAAAGATGCGGCTTGCAGGACATTTTCCAGCGTCCTGCAAGCGCACCGCTTCAGTGTGAAAGGCCTCGGGCTTTCACACTGAAGACACAGCAACAGCTGTTTCGGGTCGGTTTGCAGGCGCTATTTTTAGCACAATAGTGCCTGCAAACCGCCCCAGTGTGAAAGGGGCCTTAAGAAAGGCCTGGATTCTTTTCTAAATGCAAACAATATAACTGGGTATTAAGATTTATAGGTAGAGTTGATTCAGGGAAAATCCGATTGTCTCTAGGGGGATTAGGAAGGAATTTTTTTCCCCTGCTTTAGCAAATTGGATCATGCTTTGCTGGGGTTTTTCACTTTCCCCTGGATCAGCTGTGGGTGTAAGATTGGGTATATGGGATTGTTTGATATTATTTTTTCTATTTATTTATTTTTATGGTTGAACTAGATGGACTTGTGTCTTTTTCCAACTTGGCGAACTATGTAACTATGTAGCTCCCCTACTGTGTGTGCCTTTGAATGGTCATGCAGCCTCCTGGGCCCTGTGGTGTGATTGAAGAGGTTGTGGGGGGGGGGGGGGGGGGGACGGGGAAGGTGGGGGTTTGGTGGAAGGGAGAACTTGTGCTCTGATCTCCTAGGTGGTCGGTGTGGAAGTGGGTACTTTGCACAACTAGTACCTCTCTTCCAAACATGATGGGGTTGGGGAAACGGAACTTCCTCTTTTGGGTGAAGTTCCACTTTAAGGAGAAGCTGCAAAGCATGTTGGGAATCCAGGAAGAGCTGGAAAGGGACGAGGCTTTACAAGGTGGCCACCTTAAAGCAGAACTGAACCCTCTCATCCTTTACAACCAAGGAAGTAGCCATCTAAGGCTGGCCACACATTATACAATTTTACTGTTCAATTTCCTTTAGATTTACTTTCAACTATGTAGTCCAATGGCCTGCCTGATTGCATACAAATTGAAAGTGTTTAGGTTTGACCATAATATATGGTTTTGGTAAATCTAAAGGAAAATTGTATCATGTGTGGCCAGCCTTAAGCCTCGTACACACGGTACGATTCTTGGCAGGGTATTGTCTGTTGACAGACTGTTGTCCTAAAATCTGACCATTAGTGCGCTCCTTTTGACAATTGTTGTCCAACTTTCAGCCAACAAATGTTGGATGACAGGCTAGTAAATTTTCGGCGGACAACAGTCTGTTGTCAGATTTTCGTATGGTCAGTACACAAATCTGTCACACAGAAGTCGAAAGTACAAACATGCATGCTCGGAATCAATGCTCACCAAACACAAAATTAGCAGAAGGGGCCCAATTGGTGGTGCTCAAGAGCTGAAATTCCTCGTAGCATGTCACTACATTCGTGTTTGTTGCATGACAATTGTGTACCGTTAGTATACAAGACAAGATCCTGGCACACGCCCTTTTGACCAAAATCAGACGCTCAATTGGCCAACAATCATACCATGTGTATGAGGCTTAAGACCCCATACACACTATACAACTTTTGTTGTCTGATTTCTTTTAGATTTACCAAAACCATGTAGTGCAAGGGCCTGCCTGATTGCATACAAATTGAAACTCCTAAGGTTTGACCTCTTATTATATGGTTTTGGTAAATCTGAAGGAAAAAATCTACAGAAAATTGTATAGTGTGTATCCAGCTTTAGCTGTTCTGTTCTGAAGTTGTGTGAGTGCGGCATATTTGATCAGTTATGACATCAACCTTTTGATGTCTTGACAGTTCGGTTGAGAGCACAAGCACCTGTGACAGTTATCATTCTCTGCCTTGTTTTGTGACGCCGTTAAAATCAACCAGTTTGGTTTTGCTTTAAAGTGAAACGATATCCTTATTTTCTAAAAATAAATCCACACATCCCCTACTTAAAGCAGTTGTAAACTGCTGAAGAAAAAATAAATAAAACCTGCAAGACAATGGCATAATGTGCTAGTACAGCCCTCAAATTTTCCACTCGCCTACTCGCATTTTGCAAGTGGAAAATGAGGGCTGGCGAGGAGCTGGGCTCCCTGGGAGAGGGAGGGGGGATGGGGCGAGCACCGCCAGCGGGCGGAGTTGATCGGGAGCCGTTCTCCTGGTGGAAGAGTGCCATGAAGTTAGAGCTGAGCCGCGGGATCACTGAGCGGTAAAAGCGCCAAACCAGCTGACATTGAGACTGTCTCTGCTCAGCTCACTCTCACACAGCCCCGCCTCCTCCTAACCCCCGCGCCTGTGATAGACAGAATGCATCCCTGGCTCACCTCTAACTCATCATGATCTGTCCGCCCTGGCAAGGCTGCAATGGGGGCACAGTGAGGCTGCTATTTGGGGCACATTGAGGCTGCTATTTGGGGGCACAGTGATGCTGCAATGGGGGCACATTGAGGCTGCAATTGGGGGCACAGTGATGCTACAATTGGGGGCACAGTGATGCTACAATTGGGGGCACAGTGATGCTGCAATGGGGGCACAGTGATGCTGCAATTGGGGGCACAGTGAGGCTGCAATTGGGGGCACGGTGATGCTGCAATTGGGGGCACGGTGATGCTGCAATTGGGGGCACGGTGATGCTGCAATTGGGGGCACGGTGATGTTGCAATGGGGGCACTGTGAGGCTGCTATTTGGGGCACTGTGAGGCTGCTATTTGGGGCACAGTGAGGCAGAGAGGGCCGGATCGAAAATGTAACGCAGGGCAATGTAGAGTAGGGCCGGACATGACGGTGTGTCTAGGACACACAGGGAGTGAGGTAAGGAATGTGGCTAGGCAAATGCAGGCCAGTAAGCAGCGGGGGAGCGGCTAAATAAATAGGGGGCATGGCTAATGGAAGGCAGTCTTGCAGGAGAGTCACACGAGGAGGCAGTTTTTTCCACTGCTCCTCGTTTTGTCACTAATCCAAGATAGCGGACGTCCGGGACCTCGTGGCACAGATGAGAGCGGCGGCGGCCGCCATGGGATCCGCATGGCTGCAAGAACAAGTCGCAGCCATGCTGGCCGGGAGCAGAGGACAGTCGGATGGAGGACAGCGTGAGGAGACCACGCGGTGAGCGGAAGAGGAGCGGCGATCGGAGGACGGAAGGATGCTGGCACGCGGCAGGATCTCCAGGCCGCCATCCAGGTACTCACCGGGGGCTATTGCTGGGCTATCGCGAGTTACCAGGAGCCCAAGGGGGGAGTGCTCGACCCCCCCCCAGCTAAGAGGGCGCAGACTGAAACTTCCAGGGGGCCCAGGCGGAACTCATGCCGCGGGCTCCAGGCGGGAACGGGGGCCACGGGCCTACAGAGCGCCGCATCCCCAGCCAGCAGGAGGAGGGAAGACCAGGACAGTACAGCCCCTGCTGCTCGGGACGAGCAGAGGGGGGGGAGGGATAGCAGACGGGCGCAGACTGCGGCATCATCCAGGGATGGGAGCATGGAAGGATCTGCAGGACCATCACCAGTGGTGTCCCCCCCAGCAGCTCTGCACGAGCCGAGGCGCTTGAAGTCTCCAGCCAGGAGAGGGGCCTCCAGCGCTGTTGTTGGCAGCCACTGACCAACCGCGGGCTAGGAGTGGGACCACAGGCAGGTCCGGGGGTCAGATACAGGAGTTGTTGGAGGGCCTACGGGCTTGGTGGGCCATTTTGAACATGGACAATCAGCCCCGGAGGGGTCAGGTGTCGGTGATGTGGGGGTTACCGGAGGGGTTGGATCACCAGCTTCTGGGGGGGTGGCGGTTACAACAGCCACGGAAGGGTCACGTGCCGCTGGGGCGGATGAGGCGGTGGAGAAGGTGAGTAATACGGAAAAAGGGGCGTCGGAGCAGACAGTTAGGGCTGACATCGTGCGATTGGCGGATGCAGAAAAATGCGAAGTGTATGTCTGCTTCGAGGGACCCCTAGGGGCTCACCTGAAGCAGGAGACGAGGGAAAAAATTCGGAAGGACGAATACGTGGAGATTTTCTCCTTGTTGCCCTTAGAAAAATTTAATCTGGATAGGGTTAAGCCAGACGATACTAAAAAAGATGACGAAGAGAAACGGAAATACCGGTTGATTCCTAGGACGTTTGCCAATTGGCTGCAAGCGTTCGCCATTTTGGCGGGGGTAATTGGCGAAAAGAACCCGAACATTGGGGAGGCGTATAGGGTTTACGGAGGCACGGCATGGCTACGCTATGACAAGCAGTTCCGACAACGCAGGGCGGTTCGTCCCACGCTGCGTTGGGATCACAAGGACATTAGTCTTTGGATGCGGCTTATGACGTCGGGAAAAACACCAGCACAGCCATTTCATGGGGGGGCCGGAGGTAGTAACTCCTCGGGATCGCCGGCCGGAAGAAAGTGGGGAGTGTGCTGGCAGTTCAATGAGGGATCCTGCAAGTTCGGAGGCACCTGTAAGTTTAAGCACGAGTGTTCAGGGTGCGGGGGTGCACATACCTACGCTAGGTGCTTAAAAAAAGGCAAGCGTACCGGAGATTCCGCGGACGGAGCTGAGCTTCTTGGGTATAGTGATTGATTCCATGGCAATGGAATGCAGGTTACCGGAAGAGAAGCTCTGTGATTTACAAAAAGAGATCAGGGAAGTACATGGGCGCAAGAAGGTGCAACTGCGTACGTTGCAATCACTGTTAGGAAAATTTAACTTTGCGTGCAGGATCATCCCCATGGGGAGAATTTTTTTTCATCGGTTGTCAGCTGCCATGGCGGGGGTGAAGGCTCCCACGCATTACATTCGGCTTAGGAAGGAACATAGGGATGATCTTCAGGTATGGTATCAATTTTTAACGGACTTCAACGGTAGGTGGCCGTTTGGATGTCTGGCCCGGTGAGCAACTTCGACGTGGAGTTGGTGACAGACGCCGCTGGATCTACTGGTTATGGGGCGTACTTTCAGGGACGTTGGAGTGCGGAACCATGGCCGCAGGCATGGGTTGAAGCTGGTTTTCTGCGGAATTTGGTGCTCCTGGAACTTTTTCTGGTAGTACTAGCACTGGAATTGTGGGGCGAGTCCTGCCGCAATTTAAAACTGCGTTTGATTGCGACAACATGGGGGTAGTGCAGGTCATCAATAGCATGTCGGCGTCTTCACAACCTGTCATTCGGCTGATGCGACAGTTGGTGTTGCGTTGCTTGCAATTGAATGTTTTTCTCTATGCTGTGCACATTCCGGGGGTAGAAAACACATTGGCTGATTCTTTGTCTCGCTTCCAGTGGGACAAGTTCAGGGCTCTGGCGCCAGAGGCACAGAAGGTGGGCGTTCCTTGCCCGGGCTGGATATGGGATTTGACACTAGGGTCGCCGCAGGATGGATACAGCGGTCGGTAAGTACGTCTACGTGGGCAGCGTACCAGAAGGTGTGGAGCGAGTGGGGTGCGTTGCTGCGAGAAGCAGGAGTGGGTAAGTACGAGTCGGCAGGGCGTCTTCTAGTGCTGTATTTTGTGTCCAGAAACATGGAGGGTGGTCAGTCAGTGTCATCCATAGAAAAGAAGATGGCAGGGTTAGCCTTTTTGTTTAAATTGCAGAGGAAAGTGGATTGGACAAAGAATTTTTGGGTGAAACAGACCATTAAGGGATACCGAAAAGAACACAGGATGAGAGATAGCAGGCGGCCGATCAAGTTTGCGAACTTAATGGCTTTGGGGGAACAATTGGTTTTGGTTTGTAAAGATGGTTATGAGCATTTATTGTTTTTCAGCCACTTTTTCATTTGCATTTTTTGGGGCGTTTCGCATCAGGGAGCTGGTTAGCCCGGCAAAAGAAAGGGCGGGCGGTTTACTGTTAGAGGATGTGGTAGTATTGGAGGACAGGGTATCAGTGCGTTTGCGGAAGTTGAAAACGGACCAAAAAGGGGTGGGAGTACAGGTTTCATTGTACACGGTGGAGGGTTGTTCAATGTGCCCGGTTAAGGTGGTAAGGAATTTTGCGAGATTAAGACCGGGAGGGGGTGCCCCCTTTTTGGTTCACAAGGATGGATCCAATCTGTCCAGGTTCCAGTTTGTGGCTGTTCTTCGAAAATGTTTAAAGAAGTTGGGGATGGATTGTTCCGCCTACGCCTCACACTCCTTCCGCATCGGGGCGGCCACGGAGGCCGCCAGGTGTGGGCTGGATGAGGTGGATGTGCGACGGATGGGGAGATGGGAATGTAAGCGATTCCGCACCTATATTCGGCCTCAGTTGGTTTGGGAATAATAAACATAAAAAAAAAAAAAAGAAAATAAAATTTTATATAATTTAAGCGGTTAAGAAGAGTTATGTTGTTGTAGATATCTGCCTGTCTTAGCGTGGAACATGGTACCGGGGGTCGCAGAGAAAGTGCAAGTCTCTTACACTATGTTTGTCATTTCAGATGGAGGGCTCCCACGCCTTGTCTGGATTCTCGGACACTCATACGTGTGTTGGGGCGCACGGAGAGGGACGCGAGACCAGGTGGGATGCAGTTGGGAATCTCTAGACGGGAGGCAACCATACGGTGGTTGGGTAGACCAGGAATGATGTGGGGCAGGGTGGTCCCAGAAGTCGAGGGATTTGCATGGTTGGACAGGCCACCTGCGGTACTGGTCATCCATGCAGGCGGCAACGACCTGGGGGTCTGAACAGTCAGGGACCTGATTGCGGACATAAAAAAATGATCTGACTTATCTGCGTGTGACATTCCCGAACACGCTGCTGATATGGTCAGACATGGTGGCTAGAACATCCTGGCGTATGGCTCGATCCGTGTATCGGATCAATAAAGCGCGGATAAGAGTAAATAAGGTGGTGGGGAGATTTTTGCCATGGCAGGGGGGGTTGGTTATCCGTCACAGGGAGCTGGAGACGAACGTGGGCCTTTATTTGAGGAGAGACGGGGTCCACCTGACAGACGTGGGTATTGACCTGTGGTCATTAGGTTTACAGGAGGGGATTCAGTCGGCCCTGCGGGTGTGGAGGTGCCATCAAGGATGAGGTGTCACCCTTTCAGGCTATGGCAGTGTTTGTTTGTTGGTCAGTGACGGTAGCAGTTATGTAGGTGGTAAGTGTGTGGGGGGCTCATCAGTAGATGGCCCCTCCGGTGTAGTACATCAAATTTAATTTGATGATTACTCTTTGTTGCACTGCGGGAAAGGTGTTTGTCTCCGGGCGGTACAAGTGGAGGCCAGTTGGTTTCGGTTAAAATCCTGCAGTGCCCCCTGGTGGATATATATATATATATATATATATATATATATACGTTATAGTTCTTAGCTCCGTCACTGACCAACAAATAGGGGTGTAACTGATTGTTTATATTTGTTATATGTGTTGATATTTTATTATCATTATGGTATTTATATTTTGAGAAATTGGAGTTATGTTTAATAAAAGGCCGTTGCGGCCATTTACTCCAAAGTATGGTGTGGTCTATCATTTAAGGTTAAGTAAAGGGGGATTATAGGGCTGTATCAGCCTGGGGGTTATTATCTAGGCTACACTAGTCATGCTATTTGGGGGCACAGTGAGGCTGCTATTTGGGGGCACAGTGATGCTGCAATTGGGGGCACGGTGATGCTGCAATTGGGGGCACTGTGAGGCTGCTATTTGGGGCACAGTGATGCTGCAATTGGGGGCACGGTGATGCTGCAATTGGGGGCACTGTGAGGCTGCAATTGGGGGCACTGTGAGGCTGCTATTTGGGGCACAGTGAGGCTGCTATTTGGGGCACAGTGAGGCTGCTATTTGGGGCACAGTGAGGCTGCTATTTGGGGCACGGTGAGGCTGCAATTGGGGGCACTGTGAGCCTGCTATTTGGGGCACAGTGAGGCTGCTATTTGGGGCACAGTGAGGCTGCTATTTGGGGCACGGTGAGGCTGCAATTGGGGGCACGGTGATGCTGCAATTGGGGGCACGGTGATGCTGCAATTGGGGGCACGGTGAGGCTGCAATTTGGGGCAAGGTGATGCTGCAATTTGAGGCACAGTGAGGCTGCAATGAGGGCACGGTGAGGCTGCAATGGGGGCAAGGTGAGGCTGCAATGAGGGCACGGTGAGGCTGCAATGGGGGCACGGTGAGGCTGCAATGTGGGGCACGGTGAGGCTGCAATGTGGGGCACAGTGAGGCTGCAATGTGTGCACAGTGAGGCTGCAATGTGGGGCACAATGAGGCTGCAATGTGGGGCACAATGAGGCTGCAATGTGGGGCACGGTGAGGCTGCAATAATGGACACAGGTTACGCTGCAATGAGATAATTTATGATGACGTGGTTAGGGGTGGGGCAGGGTAAGGGTTGGGTGGGGCAATTGGTGGCGAGTAACCCTTGAGACCTGGCTAGTAGCTCAGGACTTGAAATTTTGAGCCCTGTGCTAGTATGCATCGCATACCAGCACATTATGAAATATTCACCTTAAAACGAAGCCCTCTCATTGGCGCCCGGTCCCCGCTGAGAGGGCTGACATCTCCTCCTGTACTTTCTTCCAGGATTGCGGGCTCTGGCGCTGTGAGTGGCCGGAGCTGCCGTGATGACCTCACTTCCCATGCATGCGCGCAGGAGCCCTCGGTTCTGGCACGAAGCTCTGAAGGTATGGCACGATATGCCGGACCTTCAGAGCGAATGCACGGCTGATGTCAGCAGCTGCATGCAGGGTGAAGATCTCCTAAATGGTGCACGTTTAGGAGATAGTTATTTTAGCTACAGGTAAGCCTTATTATAGGCTTACCTATAGGTAAAAATTACAAAGTGGGCTTTTTTTAATGCTTTATTGATCCTGTAATTGATTTTTATTGAACTTGTTTCTTTAGCTGGCCATACATTATACAATTTTCTTATTCAATTTCCTTTAGATTTTCCTATGTAGTGCATGGGCCTGCCTGATTGCATACAAATTGAACGTGTTTAGGGTTGACCTTATAGTAGAGCTGCACGATTCTGGCCAAAATGAGAATCACAATTTTTTTGCTTAGAATAAAAAGATCACAATTCCCTCACAGTTCTCGTGGCGTAAAATCTTTCACATTTAAAAAAAAAAAAAATTGGGCCTAACTTTATTGGTTAGTTTTTTTTTTTAATTCATTAAAGTGCATTTTTTTTCCCAAAAAATTGCATTTGAAAGACCGCTGCGCAAATACAGTGTGACATAAAATATTGCAACAACCACCATTTTATTCTCTAGGGTCTCTACTAAAAAAATATTTATATATATTTTTTGGGGGTTCTAAGTAATTTTCTAGCAAAAAAAAATTATTTTAACTTGAAACCAACAAATGTCAGAAAAGGGTTTAGTGTTCAAAGTGGAGTTCCACCCAAAAAAAAAAAAAAATCATTAATGGGCATGAAAAAAATAAATAAAAAAACATTTGGAGAAATTTCTTTTATTCACCTCTTTAATGCCTGTTGCTAGGGGGTCCCTTGTAATCTGCCTCCTTCGGTGCCTGGGCTCCTGACATCACTTCCCTCGGCACAGGAAGGGAGATCAGACCTCTCACCCTCCCTCTAGGCAATCATCTGGGACACGTGACAGGTCCCAGATGATTGCGTGGCCAGTCGTGGAGGGGAAGACGAGTGGGGCTTCGTTCTCCCGCATCGCTGGACCCTGGAACAGGTAAGTGTCCGATTATTAAAAGTCAGCAGCTGCAGTATTTGTAGCTGCTGACTTTACATTTTTTTTTTTTTTTTTTTAAGCGGTATTCCACTTTAAGTGGTTAAACTTCCCTCATTTTCACACCAAAGTATATTCCTTTGATCTAAAGGACAGATTGTTACAATGTTTATACTTAAGTTCCACTGCTAAAGAATGTTGTGTTTCTTGGCAGACTGTCCAGATTTTTTTTTCTTTCTTTTAGCAGAGCAGAGAGAATTCTCTTCATAGAAAGAATCGGAAAATTCAAGATCTCAACGGGGGAAAAAATTGCGATAACGATTAATCGTGCAGCTCTACCTCATAGTATATGGTTTTGGTAAATCTAAATGAAAATTGTAGAAGAAAATTGTATGACCAGCCTTAGGGCTCGGTCACACTTGCCTTTGTCTCTGAAGAGTGATTTACTTTCGAATCACTCTTCAGAGAGCATTTAAAAGGCGCTGAGGAGGCATTGTATCACTTTTTCACCTCCTGCTTTAACCCCTTGATTGCTGCCCTATCAAGCTGCAACTGCATTGCACACGGTTAGGCCCCTTTCACACTGGGGCGTTTTTCATGCGGTACAGCGCGTAAAATAACGCCTGTTCACCGCCTGAAAAAATCCGGCCCCTTTAACTCCAGTGTGAAAGCCGGCGGGCTTTCACACTGGAGCGGTGCGCTAGCAGGACGGCAAAAAAAGTCCTGCTAGCAGCATCTTTGGAGCGGTATAGGAGCGGTGTATTCACCGCTCCTATACCGCTCCTTCCCATTGATTTGAATGGGAAACCGCGGTAAAACCGCCGCAAAGCGCCGCTCTGCGGGGGTGTTTAACCCTTTTTCGGACGCTCGCGGGGGGTAAAACCGCACCGCGAGCGGCCGAATACCGCGGTTAAAACGACGGTAAAGCAGCGCTAAATATAGCACTTTACCGTCATCGCCCCAGTGTGAAAGGGGCCTTAGAGAGCGACCCCATTTACTTGAATAAACCAAGTGAAAGCAATAGGGGGGTATACGTCCTGCTGCAGCCACAGCATGTTAGCAGTTGGTGGGTGGTAAAAGGGTGGTTTTAGCCTTGGGGTTTTACTGCCCCCAATCGCTATTGCGAATTAACCCTTACTGTGATTTTCTGCCACTTTGTAACATCCTCTGTGAGCTCCTGAAACTCTCCTTTCCCCCCCCCTCAATTCTGTTTGTTTGGAACCTTAGTTGACATCATGTACACTGCTCTATGTACATGTAGCACTACCCCCGTAGGGGTTGCAGATGACAGAGTCCCCCATTGCTGCACAGCCAGGTACACAACAACTTCAGCTTTCATCCGAACACAGTGAACAGTCATTGAGCTTTGTTTTAGTGCTTTTATTAGGGGATAATAACTTGGTGGGGATAGGAATTATGGGATGCCCAACTTGAGAGCAACAAAACCAGGGACAACGTCCTCCCTATAACTCTGACTGCTTCTTCTCCTTTATCCTGTACAACTCCAGTTGAATCCTCCTCCTTGGTCTGCACAGCTCTGATTGGTCCCTCTTTGGTAGCGAACAGTCTCTGTTAGATCAGCAACAGCCCCTTACAGGCTAGGAACTCTCAATCCCTTAGAAAGTAGGACAATGTGAGTTGAGTTGAGAGGTATCTCGATATAGCGTGGTCTTACCCCGAAGGGTCCCGACGCGCCTGGCGGAGTCCCTGGAGAATGTGGTGTGAACTGTATCCTGGAGCACCTCCAACTCCCCTTTAGACACTGGTCCCAGCTCTACCACCGCAGGAAATGCTAGCCCACCTGGCTGACTCTATTCTCCAGTCTACCCAACTGACTCTCTGGAGATCTCTCAGGGCAAGCACACTGCTATCCTCCAGGGAGACCTACTACATGTGGCAGTCCCTTGTAAGTCCCTGCACTGCGCTGTAGTACTCACACTGTCCTCCTTGCTCCCGCTGCCTCTCAGGAAAGCCTCCTTCCAACTTCTCCTGTTTGTCAGGATCCTCCCAGGCCAGCACCAAAGCACCCCCCCCCCACCCCAGACTAGGGCTACCTACAGTCTTCTCAGCACTCCATCTCCATTTTCGTGCCGACTCCCCTGCCAGTGTGACCGATTCCTATTTAAAGAGGGAGTCCGGCAAAAACATTTTTTTAAAAGTCAGCAGCTACAAATACTGCAGCTGCTGACTTTTAAAATAATGACACTCACCTGTCATAGGGTCCAGCGGCGTCCGCACCCGAGGCGGCCGAACCGTCCCTCAGACCTCCGATGCTGCTGCCGCCGCCATCTTGGGTATGGGAATCAGGAAATGAAGCCTTGCGGCTTCACTTCCCGGTTCCCTATTGCGCCTGCGCGAGTCGCGCAATGCAATAGAAATCCTCCACGCTGTCTCTGGGACCCGTGTGTGTCCCAGGAGACAGCGCGGCGGGACGGGAAGTGGCGTAGACTCCCATGGGAGTTTGTGCCCGGAAGTGGGTGTAAATACCCGTCTTAGATAGGTATCTGCACCCCCCTCCCCCCTGAAAGGTGCCAAATGTGACACCGGAGGGGGGGGTTCCGATGAGTGGAAGTTCCACTTTAGGGTGGAACCCCGCTTTAAGGGCTCACTTATGCCTCGTTTCCACTGAGCGGAACGGTTCGGGTCAGTAAAGTTTGGAAGGGTTAGAATGGTCCGGCCTATTCAGGTGAGCGTTTCCACTGCAAGTCGGACCGCCAGGGGCCATAAGGGGTTTAGAAAAAATGCCTTTGACGTGAGCATGGACGTTTTTTCTGTCTGCCAATCAGTGGAATGTATTGTGTGATGCCAGTAGCCCTAACCGTAGCGTACCATTTTCTATGGCCCCACATCTAAAGCAGGACCATGTGCCAGGCAGCGCACATCAGTGCTATACAGTCACTGATGTGAACTGCTCCTATTGATATACATTGCTTTTACCATTTATACTGTGCTTTGAAAAAGTATTCATACCCCTTGACATTTTCCACATTTTGTCATGGTACAATGTGATAGACCAACACAAAGTGGCACATGATTCTGAAGTGGAAAGAACGTGATAAATTGTTTTTAAAACATTTTTACAACTAAATATGTGAAAAGTGTGGTGTGCATTTATATTCAGCCCCCCCGGAGTCAATACTTTGTAGAACCGCCTTTCACTGCAATTACAGCTGCAAGTCTTTTTGGGGATGTCTCTACCAGCTTTGCACATCTAGAGAGTGAAATGTTTGCCCATTCTACTTTGCAAAATAGCTCAAGCTCTGTCAGATTGGATGGAGAGCGTCTGTGAACAGCAATTTTCAAGTCTTTCCGCAGATTCTCAATTGGATTTAGGTCTGGACTTTGACTGGGCCATTCTAACGCATGAATATGCTTT
Organism: Lithobates sylvaticus; assembly: GCA_028564925.1. NCBI lineage: Eukaryota > Metazoa > Chordata > Amphibia > Anura > Ranidae > Lithobates > Lithobates sylvaticus. The sequence goes on from CM053031.1 coordinate 32,141,486, forward strand.
GATCTAAACCATGAGTGCTCAAACTATGGGCATCCAGCTGTTGTCGAACTACAATTCCCATCATGCCTCTGCCTTTGGGAGTCATGCTGGTAACTGTCTGCCTTGCAATGCCTCATGGAACTTGTAGTTTGGCAACAGCTGGAAGGCCACAGATTGAGCAGCCATGATCTAAGCCATTCCATTGTAGCTCTGGCTTTATGTTTAGGGTCGTTGTTCTGCTGGAAGGTGAACCTCCTTCCGAGTCTCAAGTCTTTTGCAGACTCTAATGCTGCGTTTACACGATCGGAAATTCCACCAGCAAAAGACCGATGTGAGCTTTTGGTCAGAAAATGCGACCGTGTGTATGCTCCATTGGACTTTTGCTGGCGGAATTTCGGCCAGCAAAAGATTGAGAGCATGTTCTCAATTTTTCAGAAGGAAAAAGTTTCTATCGGAAATTCCGATCGTCTGTGGCAATTCCGACGCGCAAAATTTTGACGCATGCTCGGAAACAATTTGACACATGCTTGGAAGCATTGAACTTATATTTCGCGGCTCGTCGTAGTATTGTACGTCATTTGGTGTGACCGTGTGTAGGCAACACAAGCTTGAGAGGAATTTAGTCAGAAAAAACATCCAAGGCTTTTCCGACGAGAATTACGATTGTGTGTACGCAGCATAACAGGTTTTCTTCTAAGATTGCCCTGTATTTGGCTCCATGCATCTTCTCATCGATTCTGATCAGCTTCCCTGTCCCTGCTGAAGAAAAGCATCCCCACAACATGATGCTCCCACCACCATGTTTCACAGTGAGGATGGTGTGTTCAGGGTGATGAACAGATCAGACACTTTTGACACTATTTTGGAACCATTGACATATATACAGCAATCAGAGCTAAAAAATCCACGGATTACTGTATAAATGCCACTGACAGGGAAGGGGTTAAGTGTGTTCCCTCAGCGTGTTCTAACTGTAGTGGGGATAGGCTACCACTGACATGACAGAGATCAATGTTCCCGATGACACAGAACAGTAGATCTCTGTCATGTTACATTGGCAGAATGGGGAAATGCCTGGTTTACATAGGCAGTTCCCTGTTCTGCCTCTCCTCGCCGTGATCGCGGGCCACCGATGGACATCGAGTCCGCGGGAAAGGACCCGATTTCCTGTGTTTGCGGCCTGACAGAGGTATGTCAGCTTGCACAGGTGTGTCATTCTGCCGACGTATATCGGCGTGAGCCAGTCGGCAAGCGGTTAATCGGTTTGCGTGAAAGTTATAGCGTCTACAATGGGATATATACTGGAATTTATATTTATTTTCTTTTTTATTCTACTAATGATGGTGATCAGTGACTTATGATGGGACTGCGATATTGCAGCGGTCAATCTGACACTAACTGACGCTGGGGGGAACTAACTGACACGGACATCACCACACCAGTGACAATATTATACACTGTCACTGTACTAATGTCACTGGCTGGGAAGGGGTTAACATCTAGGGTGATCAAGGGGTTAAATGTGTGCCCTAACAATGTGTAATGTGTGCTGCTTTTACTAACTGATTTCTTAGTTTCTCATCCCTGAAGATGAGTTCTGTGTTGATCGTTAACACAGAGCTCTGGGCTGTGACTGCACACAGCCAATCAGCAGGTTCCGGCTGTGAATCATTGGCCAGGACTCGCTGACAGACGTCTCACTATATACTAAACCCTGAAGACAGGCAGCATCATACGGGTGCGTCGCTTTGCCTGTCCAGGCCGCCCATCAGTAGTACATTTCAGGCGAGCAGTCTGCAATTGATTAACCACTTGCCGACCATCCCCTGCAGTTGTACTGTGGCAGAATGGCACGGCTGGGCGAAACAACGTTATGTCCCTGTGGCCACTGCTTGCCCACGGAGCCGATGCCAGTGCCCGGCGGTCGCGATCACAGCTGAGCTCCTGCAATCGATTGGGGCACACGGAGAACCGGGATCTGTGTGTGTAACAGTTCTCTGAGGGGAGAACAGACATATAGTCTGTTCATAGAGAGTATGAACAGCGATCTGTCATCTCCCCTGCACAGTCCCATCCCCCCTTCAGTTAGGATGCAAACTAGGGAACACATTAACCCCCTAGTGGTTAACCCCTTCACTGCTAGTGACATTTTTACAGTAATCAATGCATTTTCATAGCACTGATCGCTGTAAAAATGCCAATGGCCCCAAATATGTGTCAAAATTGTCTGAAGTGTCCGCCATAATGTCGCAGTCCCGATAAAAATCGCAGATCGCCGCCATTACTAGTAAAAAAAAAATTTATAATAAAAATGCCATAAATCTATCCCCTATTTTGTAGACGCTATAACTTTTGCGCAAACCAATCAAACGCTAATTGCGATTTTTTTAACAAAAATATGTAGAAGAATAAGTTTCGGCCTAAACTGAGGAAAATTATTATTTTTTATATATTTTTGGGGGATAGTTATTATAGCAAATGTAAAAAATATTGCTCTTTTTTTGTTTATAGCGCAAAAAATAAAAACCGCAGAGGCGATCAAATACCACCAAAAGAAAGCTCTATTTGTGGGGAAAAAAGGACGTCAATTCTGTTTGGGTGCAACGTCACACGATTGCGCAATTGTCATTTAACCGCTTGCCAACTGCCTCACGCAGATATACTGCGGCAGAAGGGCACATACAGGCAGAATCATAAATCTGTACGTTGCCCTTTAAGAGGAGGCCTGCGGGCCCGCGATTGTCTCACGGAGAGGAAGAACGGGGAGATGCTAATGTAAACAAGCATCTCCCCGTTCTGCCTAGTGACAGTGTCACTGATCTCTGCTCCCTGTAATCGGGAGCAGAGATCAGTGACGTGTCACACACAGCCACGCCCCCCCCACAGTTAGAAACACGCCCCTAGGACACACTCAACCCCTACACTGCCACCTAGTGGTTAACCCCTTCACTGCCAGTGTCATTTACACAGGAATCAGTGCATTTGTATAGCACTGATTGCTGTATAAATGACAATGGTCCCAAAAATGTGTAAAAAATGTCCGATGTGTCCGCCATAATGTTGCAGTCACGATAAAAATCGCTGATTGCCGCCATTACTAGTAAAAAAAATAAATTATTAATAAAAATGCCATAAAACTATCCCCTCCTTTGTAAACGCTATAACTTTTGCGCAAACCAATCAATATTCATTTATTGCGATATTTTTTTTTACCAAAAATATGTAGAAGAATACGTATCGGCCTAAACTGAGGAAAAAAATTTTTTTTTATATATGTTTGGGGGATATTTATTATAGCAAAATGTAAAAAATAATGTTTTTTTTTCAAAATGTCGCTCTTTTTTTTTTAATAGCGCAAAAAAATTTAAAACGCAGAGGTGATCAAATACCACCAAAAGAAAGCTCTATTTGTGTAAAAAAAGGACGTCAATTTTGTTTGGGTACAACATCACATGACCGTGCAATCGTCAGTTAAAGCGATGCAGTGCCGAATGGCAAAAAGTGCTCTGGTCAGGAACGGGGTAAAATCTTCCGGGGCTGAAGCGGTTAAGGTAGAATGCCATCTGCATGCAGTCTCCTTACCTGAGCCCAATCTCGATCCAGCACTGTGCATGAGAGCAGAGGCTCCCCCCCTCCCTCCTCATTGGCTCAGACACAGCAGCAGGAGCCACTGGACACACAGATCTGGCTCAGAAGAGAGCATGCATGAATGCCCACATAGGAAGCAGCTTGCTATGGGGGCAATCAATGAGGGTTGTGGAGCCAGGAACACTGCGGGGGTCCCCATTGCACAGAGCAGAAAAGTATAAAGTTTTCTATTTTTTTTTTATTATATTTTATAAAATGGCAGTTTTCTATAGCGATGGCAGAAAATACGGAACACATTTCAGGCAGTTTATGTTTTCTGAACATGTCAAGGAAGATGAGAGCAAAAAGACCGCGCTACCCTGACATACACAAAGGATCATACAGTTTTCAATGGGCCCATTGAAAACGTCTGTTGATGACGAAACGCGTATGGGAGGACGCGCAGTGACGTCACCACGTTCGTATCACAAGGAGGAAGGGTGCTTTTTGTATGCCGGCCGGCGCTCTTTTAAAAAAACAACATTTGGATTTTAAACTGCTTATTCTGCTCAATAGAATGTGAGTAAACATCCGTTTTTAATAAATAATCCTTTAGTCCTTTACAATATTACACTATGGTCTGCCTTTATTATTTACATGGGGATCTGTGAACGCACCTCCGAGTGCCTTATCTGTCCATTTTGGCGTTTGGAAGTGTGCCTCTTCCCCTTTCTGGTTTTGGAGTTCCGATCCATCTTGGAGGACACTGTTTGAGGGGCAACCACATCCTGGCGTTTGGAATTTCGTATCTAAGCTCATATCTGAGTGCGTGTGTTTTACTTTTATCTGGTAAGGAGCCTACTTACTGGTGGTGGCACTTTAACTAGAAGTGGAGCACAGTGGTGTAGTGGAACCTTCTGCATAAGAGGACTCTGACCCATCATCATTGGTTATCCATCCCACATAGAGACTTGGACAGACATCACATACCATTGTTTACAACGATTGTAGTCGATTACTTGTCATTTATGCTTTAATAACCTGAGATTATACTGTCATTGTCTGCCTATGCTCTTTTCAATCTGTGTGCAGATTTTATTCCTCAGGTTACTGGTATTTTCAACACTACCAATTGGTACACAGGTCATACATGTGCATCTTTTTTCTATTATTATTTTAGTTTTGACCTGGCGCAGTTTTCCTTTTTTCCATGTCAAGGAAGAGGTTTTACAAATTTTCTCTTTTAGTAAAGGGACATTACAGCCACCATAAAACAAGGAATTTCACACGTCGGGATACAGCAGCAATAAATGACAGTTAATACACAATAAGGCAATTCATTCTAGCTGACATCAGGCATTTACAGATGAAATGTCATCATAGTGGGCTGTGTAGAACATGTCTATAGTCCAGTTTACAACCAAAAATGGTCTATATAAATGCTGCTGAAATTGTTCCAGATAAGGAAGCAATACCTTGAGTTACCAAAGCAAGGCAAGCATGCAGCAAGTGAAAAAAATCGATCTGCAAAACTGCAGCAGATCAGAGACACCGCATGGATCGGAATGAAAGGCAGACAGCTCTGGGAGGGGAGCCTAGAATTCAGGAACCCCAGGAAAGCCTTAGCTTGCTCAGAGAAAGTAGATTCCATTTGCTCCTTCAGGCACAGAGGATAGATAGATTTCCATATTGTGTGCATTAGTCTTCCAATATATGTCACATGAGCATTAAACAAGCCTCCATTCTACCGTGTCTAATACCCCATACACACTATTAGATTTTCTGCAGATTTTTGTCTTCAGATTTACCAAAACCATATAATATGAGGTCAAACCTTAATGCCGCGTACATACGATCGGAATTTCGGCCAGCAAATTGAGAGCCGATGAGAGCTTTTCGTCGGAAAATGTGACCGCGTGTATGCGCCATTGGACTTTTGCTGGCCGAATTTCCGCCAGCATAAGATTGAGAGCGGGTTCTCAATTTTTCGGTCGGAAAAAGTTCCGATCGGAAATTCCGAACGTCTGTAGCAATTCCGACGCGCAAAATTCCTACGCATGCTCGGAAACAATTCGACGCATGCTCGGAAGCATTGAACTTAATTTTATCGGCTCGTTGTAGTGTTGTACGTCACGGCGTTCTTGTCGGTCGAAAGTTCAGCAAACGTTTGTGTGACCGCGTGTATGCAAGCCAAGCTTGTGCGGAATTTCGATGCAAAAAACATTCAAGATTTTTCCAGCGGAAAATCCGCTCGTGTGTACGCGCCATTAGAGTTTGAAATGGTATGCAATCAGGCAGGCCTTTGCACTACATGGTTTGGTAAATCTGAAGGCAAAAATCTGCATAAAATCTAATAGTGTATATGGGGCCTTAGACAGCAGCCACCAAACTTTCTAAACAAAGGGCCAGTTTACTGTTATTCAGACTTTAGAGGTGCCAGACTGGGCTGCTGTGCCTGCGCAAATGTGGGCCGCCAAAACACCTACATGCGAATATGTGATGTGACAATGGCTGAAAAGTAATTGGGGCGCTGTGATGTGGAAATGTCTGCAATGTAATGGGGCACTGTGACATGAAAGGGAACTGAGGACACTGTGGGACTGCTGTGAAGGGGGTCTGCACATTATTTTTAGTTTTTTTAGATAATTCTATGTGTGTGTCTGTTTTTGGAGATGTTGGGGTGAAGAGCAAATATGCATGGGGGGGCCCAAAAAAAAAATGTTTGCCCAGGGCCCAAACCATATTAAAGACGGCCCTGGATACCAGCCTACCCAAATGTATGTTTCCCCATCACCCATAACAAACCCAGTTGCCACCCAGTATACACTGCTCCCAACCAAATACTCATATCCAGTCTCTACTCCCTGTACCTATCCTGCATTTAACTCTTCTCAGCTGCCTACAAATCCACAAGAACTTCCCCCAGCTACGGTTACCTCTTCTCTGCCATATTCCAATCCTCCTTTCCTGTCTGCTGCACCCCCCCACCTACAGAGCTTCAGTGACCAAGTCAAAGAAAAAAAAAAAAGTTTTTCCCAACCAAATGATCCTGCCAGTAATCCAATCTGCCTCCACACCCACTAATCTGTCCCAGCCTGAAGTGCCAGAGTTCCAGCCGGAGGTGCCAGCAATCCAGCCTGACGTTCCAGCCTTCCAGTCTGATGTCCCAGCCTTCAAGCCTGACGTCCGTGCCTTCCAGCCTGATGTCCTGGTGCCGGCCTTCCAGCCTGACGTCCCAGCCTTCCAGTCTGATTACTCGCTGCCTGCCGTCCAGTCTGATGACTCGCTGCCTGCCGTCCAGTCTGATTACTCGCTGCCTGCCGTCCAGTCTGATGACTCGCTGCCTGCCGTCCAGTCTGATGACTCGCTGCCTGCCATCCAGTCTGATGACTCGCTGCCTGCCGCCCAGTCTGATGACTCGCTGCCTGCCGCCCAGTCTGATGACTCGCTGCCTGCCGCCCAGTCTGATGACTCGCTGCCAGCTCCCCAGTCTGATGACTCGCTGCCAGCCCCCCAGTCTGATGACTCGCTGCCTGCCGCCCAGTCTGATGACTCGCTGCCTGCCGCCCAGTCCGATGACTCGCTGCCTGCCGCCCAGTCCGATGACTCGCTGCCTGCCGCCCAGTCCGATGACTCGCTGCCTGCCGCCCAGTCCGATGACTCGCTGCCTGCCGCCCAGTCCGATGACTCGCTGCCTGCCGCCCAGTCCGATGACTCGCTGCCTGCCGCCCAGTCCGATGACTCGCTGCCTGCCGCCCAGTCCGATGACTCGCTGCCTGCCGCCCAGTCCGATGACTCGCTGCCTGCCGCCCAGTCCGATGACTCGCTGCCTGCCGCCCAGTCCGATGACTCGCTGCCTGCCGTCCAGTCCGATGACTCGCTGCCTGCCGCCCAGTCCGATGACTCGCTGCCTGCCGCCCAGTCCGATGACTCGCTGCCTGCCGTCCAGTCCGATGACTCGCTGCCTGCCGTCCAGTCCGATGACTCGCTGCCTGCCGTCCAGTCCGATGACTCGCTGCCTGCCGTCCAGTCCGATGACTCGCTGCCTGCCGTCCAGTCCGATGACTCGCTGCCTGCCGTCCAGTCCGATGACTCGCTGCCTGCCGCCCAGTCCGATGACTCGCTGCCTGCCGCCCAGTCCGATGACTCGCTGCCTGCCGCCCAGTCTGATGACTCGCTGCCTGCCGCCCAGTCTGATGACTCGCTGCCTGCCGCCCAGTCTGATGACCCGCTGCCTGTTTTCCAGTCTGATGACCCGCTGCCAGCTCCCCAGTCTGATGACCCGCTGCCAGCTCCCCAGTCTGATGACCCGCTGCCAGCTCCCCAGTCTGATGACCCGCTGCCTGCCTGCCTGCCTTCCATTCAGATGACCCGCTGCCAGCTCCTCAGTCTGATGACCCGCTGCCAGCTCCCCAGTCTGATGACCCGCTGCCTGCCTGCCTTCCATTCTGATGACATTTGCTATCGGAATTGCCGACAACAAAAATTTGAGAGCTGGATCTCCAATTTTCCTACTACAAAATCCGTTTTAGTAAATTCCGAGCGTGTGTAGACAATTACGACACACAAAATTCCACGCATGCTCAGAACAAAGCAGAAGAGCCGCACTGGCTATTGAACTTAATTTTCCTCGGCTCATCGTACGTGTTGTAGGTCACTGCGTTCTTGACGTTCAGAATTTGAGCGATCGTGTGTATGCAAGACAAGTTTGAGCCATCATCCGTTGGAAATAAATCCACGGTTTGGTTGTCGGAAATTCCGATTGTGTGTACACGGCATGAGGCTGAAATACAGTATCTCACAAAAGTGAGTACACCCCTCACATTTTTTGACATCTTTTCATGTGACAACACTGAAGAAATTACACTTTGCACTTATGTAAAGTAGTGAGTGTACAGCTTGTATAACAGTGTAAATTTTCTGTCCCCTCAAAATAACTCAACACACAGCCATTAATGTCTAAACCGCTGGCAACAAAACGGGGCCCCCGAAAACCAAGCACCACCTTCAGGATTTCTAAGGACGTACATTTTTGATTTCACTCCTCACTACCCATCACAGTTTTGAAGGCATAAAATGCCAAGATGGCACAAACCCCCCCCCCCCCCCCCAAATGACCCCATTTTGGAAAGTAAACACCCCCAAGCTATTTGCTGAGAAGCATGGTGAGTATTTTGCATCTCTCATTTGTTTTTTAAAATAAAGAAAGAAAAGAAAAATTTATTTCTTTTTTCAATTTTCAAAACTTTGTGACAAAAAGCGAGATCTGCAAAATACTCACCATACCTCTCAGCAAATACCTTGGGGTGTCGACTTTCCAAAATGGGGTGATTTGGGGGGATTTTGTGCCATCTGGGCATTCCATGGCCTCCGAAACTGTGATAGGCAGTGAGGAGTGAAATCAAAAATGTATACCCTTCGAAATCCTGAACGCCGTGCTTGGTTTTTGGGGTCTCAAAAAGTCTCACACATGTGGTATCCCCGTACTCAGGAGAAGCAACAGAATGTATTTTGGGGTGTAATTCCACATATGCCCGTGGCATGTTTGAGCTATATATCATTTAGTGACAACTTTGTGCAAAAAAAAAATAAAAAAATTTCCTGCAACTTGTGTCAAAATATTAAATATTCCATGGACACGACATGCCTCTCAGCAAATTGCTTGGGGTGTCTACTTTCCAAAATGGGGTAATTTGGGGGGGTTTGAACGGTCCTGGCATTTTATGCACAACATTTAGAAGCTTATGTCACACGTCACCTACTCTTCTAACCACTTAAAGACAAAGCCCTTTCTGACACTTTTTGTTTACATGAAAAAAAAACTTTTTTTGCAAGAAAATTACTTTGAAGCCCCAAACATTATATATTTGTTTAAAGCAAAGGCCCTACAGATTAAAATGGTTTAATTTTTTTTTTTTACACAGTATTTGCGCAGCGATTTTTCAAACACATTTTTTTGATAAAAAACACACTTTTTAAAATTTGAATGCACTAAAACACACTATATTGCCCAAATGTTTGATGAAATAAAAAAGATGATCTTAGGCCGAGTACATGGATACCAAACACGACATGCTTTAAAATTGTGCAGAAACGTGCAGCGGCGACAAACTACATACATTTTTAAATGCATTTAAACGCCGTTACAGGTTACCACTTTAGATTTACGGAGGAGGTCTACTGCTATAATTACTTCCCTCGATCTGACCTTCGTGGTGATACCTCACATGCATGGTGCAATTGCTGTTTACATATGACGCCAGACCGACGCTTGCGTTCGCCTTTGTGCGAGAGCAGGGGGGGACATGGGTGCTTTTTTTTTTTTTTAATATTTATTTTGCTTTCTAATTTTATTTTTAAACTGTTCCTTTATATTTATATCTTTTTTTTTTTAATCATTTTTATTGTTATGTCAGGGAATGTAAATATCCCCTATGATAGCAATAGGTAGTGACAGGTACTCTTTTTTGAAAAAATTGGGGTCTATTAGACCCTAGATCTCTTGGGGGGGGGGCATTTCCTCCCACTGCTTGTAAAGGCAGTCTAGAGGCTAATTAGCCACTAGGATTGCTTTTACATAAAGGCCGACCGCTGGCTGAAAAGAATGATACCAAGATGATACCTAAACCTGCCGGAATCATTCTGGTATAACCACTCAAAGTCCAGCAACATACCAGTATGTTGCTGGTCCTTGTTTGGCATATATTGCTTTTTTTTTTTTTTCCCAATGGCGCTGTTGCTGTCAAGATAAATAAATCCGCGCTGCAGCTGAATGGCATACCTGATAAGCAAATGATGGTTAACAATAAAACAACGTAACATTACAGTATAACAGTAAGACTTACCATACCTGCCAAGCAAGTACAAAAAAAAAAACATAGTAAAAAGTAAAAATTTTTTTAACGCAACCTGTGCCTAAAATATATATATGCCGAAGCATGAGGGCATCCTCCCGCAAAAGGTAGGAGCAAATCGCTCCTTCGCCCCTGCTGCCCCCAATGCTTCGGCATATATGCTCTTTTTTTTTAACTGAGGTGGTGGAATCACCTCCGACAGAGCTGGAGTCACGGCTTTATGTATCGTGGGAGCAAGCGCTGTTGCTGTCAAGATAAATAAATCTGCGCTTAAATTGAATGGCGTACCTGAAAACAAAAAAATGGTTAACAATAAAACATTGCAGAATACAATACAGTAAAAAAAGAGCAGAACAATAGAGAGAGACTAGAGAGAAAGAGAACAATAAAACAACAATTTTTTTTTTATATATATTTTTTTCCTTTTATTTTTTTACACTTTTTTTTTGTTACTGTAACGGTTCTAATGAAACTGTTGTAACGGTTCCAGCGGTTTGGGTCTCTCAAAATGCGATGGCATTCTTGAGAGACCCTGTGAACGTGTGCCTAGTCTGTGCAATGCTGTACCCTACGCTAAAACTCAACTAGTGTATGGTAGCGTTCAAAACATTCACCAATGCAAAGACCAGGATTGTCAGCACAGCGGGTACAATAATAACGGGTGTCACTCCTATATCCGGGCTTCACACAGACACAACATTTTCTTTGGGGGGCTCTTTGGGTAGGGGTACTCGGGAGGACATAAGGAAAATGCCTCTCATGCAGCCGGCTTGCATTTGGTTGGGGATGGTGAGGTGGAGCATCGTCTGGAAACAGAAGGGCTCTGATGATCTCTTCCTGGAATTTAAGGAAGGATCCAGTCCGTCCTAAAGCTCTGTATAGCACATGAGCGTTCAGCAAAGCCAATTGAAATAAATAAACATACCCTTTTTTGTACCAGCGTCTGGCCTTACGGGCAACTAGGTATGGCGCCAACAACTGGTCATTGAGGTCCACCCCTCCCATATTTTATGTTATATTCGTGGACACAGAGGGGTTTCTCCACAACACCAGTCGCCGTAGTAATTTGGACCGTCGTGTCTGCATGTAGGGAGGTAAGAACGAAAACATTCTTATTATCCCTCCACTTCATAGCGAGCAAGTTATTACACTGCAAGCAGGCTCTCTCCCCCAAGACAGGAATCTACAAGCCGCTGGGGAAAGCCCCAGCGATTAGATCGCACAGTGCCACATGCTCCAATCTGCTGATCAAATAAGTGACCAAAAAGTGGCACGCTCGTGTAATAATTGCCCATGTACACGTGGTACCCCTTTCCGAATAAGGGTGACACCAAGTCCCACACAATCTTGCCACCACTTCCTATGTAGTCAGGGCAGTTTGTCAGCTCTATGTGACTATCTTTGCCCTCGTAAACCATAAAACTACATGTGTAGCCTGTGGCCCTGTCACAGAGCTTATACATCTTGACCCCGTATCTGGCACGCTTGCTAGGAAGGCACTGTTTGAATGACAAGCGGCCAGAAAACTTAATCAGGGACTCATCAACACAGACAACTTGATGGGGAGTAAACAAGTCTGCAAAAAGTTGGTTGAAGTGGTTTAAGTGTCCCAGTTCCTCAACGGAGGAAAAAACTAATACCAAAAGTGTATTGAGAGTATTTGACTGTGATTTTCACAGGACTCAGTTATCAATACTCAGTAATACCTAGGTGCTTGCATTTCACTCACACAACACTCAGGCTGCATTCACACCTGAGCGTAGCTTTTCAGGCAGAAAATCGCTCGAATTGCTGCGTTTTTGCGACGTTTTTTACCGCGTTTTCGCTGCGTTTTTTACCGCGATTTGCCGCAAATTTTGTGCAGAGCAAAAGGTCACCAATGTAAAAAGAATAAAAACGCCCAAATCTGCCCGATTCGCGCGACAAAAAAGGGTCCGAAACTTGTTTGAGCTTCAGGCGTAGGGCTTCAGGCGTTTTGGAGTGGAGTGGAGATGTGAACCATCTCCATAGAGAATAATGTATTTTTTCCCCTCTAGCGTTTTGTAGCTTCAGGCTTCAAGCTACAAAATGCTCAGGTGTGAATGCAGCCTCATACCCATTCACCGTCACTTCCATCCATTTCCCCAGCTGAGACTACAGCTGGGGGGGGGTACTCCTCCCACTCCCCCCTTCATTTATTTGTGATATATTTCGTGTCCCCAGCTTCTTCATTTAGGATAGTAGGTAGCTCTCCCCCCCCCCCCCCCCCCCCGGCAAAACAAGAGGGGATAAATTAGGACCCACCACTGCTGAGACAGAGGGGTATCCTTCCAAAAGGAGCTGTCTATATCAAGCCAAGGCTGCCAGATCTTGTAGAATTTCTTTATACAGGCCTTCCTTTATAGATTAGTTTAAAGATTGGTATGACTTTGCTTATCATGCGATACAACAGTTGTATATTGGGAGCAGATAAACTCTTCCATTGTAGTAATATCAGTTTTCTAGCATAAGAGTATCAAGCGGACTAGGGTCCGTTTGTGGGTTCTGGGTATGTGGTCATTAAGGATGCCCAGGAGCCCCACCTCAACAGTGCGGGGGTCACTAGGCGTAGCTTGTTTTCAAAAAAAGAAAATAGGTCCACCCAGAACCCCGAGAGGGCCGGGCAGGACCAAAACATGTGCACATAACCAGCATTAGTGCAATTACATCTAGGGCAGGAGGCCCCTGAATCATAACCCATGCGAGCAAGAGTGTAATGGAGTTGATGAATAAATTTGAACTGTACATATTGGTCGTTAGACCCAACAATATCCAAAAAACAGGCCTCAGAGGCCTCTTCCCACCCCTCCTCTGAAAGCCCAGGGATGTCGACCATCCACTTCCGCTGTGCAGCACGGAAGGGAGAACTCCCTCCCTTCTGCAGTCGGGAGTAGATGGTCGTGACTAATTTCGTAATGTCAGAACACTTAGACTTCAAAAGAGATAAATTCATTATTGAGAAAAATGTGGGCGGCGTGGGTAATACCCAGCCGTGTCCACCACAATGCATCGGAGTGACCCATGAGCTCCAGAAGAATGGGGTTATGCCATAGGGGGGTTGTCGGTGAGACCCCCCCATTTCTGAAATTGTATTGTTCCCTTCATGCTAGGCCAACCAACTTACATCTATCGGGGAACCGCGGGAGCATCGTTTTGGTAAAGATCTATGCACAATATCTACAAGTGGGGTCCCTAGGCCAGCGAGTGCCTGCAGTAGGTAGGTAGAGCAGGATGTAGAGGCCTCCTGGAACCATTCATAGGCAACTCACTCTTTTTAGTTATGCCCATGTTGAGGGAAAGGCCCAGAAAGAGCTTAAATTCGGAAACCGTAATTGGTCTCCAATCTCTGGCAAGGGAGGACTGGGGAATAGTGGCGATGTGTTGACCAGCGTACAAATTGCTTTGGTCCACAATAGATCTATAGAGATCTTTGGTGAAAAAACAGAGAATAAAAATCAAGTGACATAAAATCAACTGTTTCCACCTGAATGCCGGGTTGGCTAGTGAATGGGGGAAGTATGGGTGCTGCAGAAGTGGTGGGTTCCTGTGACGGACCCCGTACTCAAGATGTCCACAGTAAATGCTTCCTCTGTGCGGTAACACACAATCCAAGACCCTTTAGCCCACCCAGTCACCAGACAACACCGGTCTTGGAGTACATCAGGAATTACTTTTTTGAGGTGTCACACAAATATATACAGCCGGATGACTAAAACCTAACCTAATTAGCATGAGCTAATTATCTAATCATTGACCCAGACTAGTTGACTGACAGAAGACTTTTCAGGGTAAGACTTTACGGCTCCTAGCTCACTGAATGACTATTCAATACATATTACCATAAACATCAATACAGGGTTAGGTAGCACAAACAACAATGTGTGGAATACTCTTACAAGCCAGACTAGACTCATTTACACAACAGACAGGTGGCTGGAGTTGATGACATTAGCATCTGACAGCTTGTGTCCCAACAGTGTGATCCAGTCTATTGCTAATATGGCATATACATATACAGAGTCTATGTGTCTTGGGGGGGCGGCATGGACCTGAATCCAAGTAACACCAGCTCAGGGGTCCCCAGGCATACAGCTCACAAAGAGCACCGTTCCCCCAAATGCCAGGGCCCATAATTGCAAGGCAAGAGGCTCACATTCAGTCCCCTCCAACAGCCTCTGTCATGGCTAGGTCTGTCACAGTTCCCAATTAGGACTGGCGAATGCAGCAGGAAGGGCACTATCGGCACGTGTTTGTCTTCTTGGTGGCAGCGGGACCCTACTTGTGCTTGCCACCTTGAACTGCACTTATGGGACTCGCCACGTCACCACGTGATACTGCAGTGCTGGATTGACTACGACCAGGGTGTACTAGGCCGCTGGTGCTTGCCAGTTCACCAGAAGGAATAGCGGCGCTAGTACTGCTCTGCTCCATACGAGGGACCTGCAGTTCTTGCACATCAATGACAGAAGAAGTTCGGGGTCTGGTACGCCTGACTTTGGCAGGGACCACAACTCCGTTGTCAGAGCTATCTGTCATGGAGCCGCTGTCGTCTACAGGATCGTATTCTGAGCCTGAATCTGACAGATGAGTGACTTCCTCTTCAGTATCTGGGCTGATCCCTCTAACACTGCGTTTTTGGGAACCCTAAACTGCTGAGAACGCTAGTACAGATCTGATCAGATATTGATCCGCTCAGATACTATGCCACTAAGGGCGGTGTATGCTTCATTTGTGGGTGTTAGCGTTACTGGCAGAAATCTGACGCTGCCTGCGCAGACCCTAAAACCTAACCTATATCACCCGCCAGGCGATCAGGGGGGTTAAACCTTTAATAGGTAATAAACGGTGGGTGCCCTGAAAACTATAGGAAACAAACTAACTAACCAGCATCACCCGTAACAGTTTTACGGTGATCACTGGTGAAAGGGTAACTAGGGGGCAATCAGGGGAATAAAACCAGGGGAGGGCTGGCAGCCTTAGGCCTGGGGGGCATCACTGTGAAAGGGTTAAAACTAGGGGGTGGGGGGGGGCAGGGAGGACAATGTGGCCCTCCAGGACCTGTGGGGGACTTGTACTACCATGGCCTCCAGGAACTAAACCTCAAGCAAGTCCCTGTATGAATCCCTCAGAGCTGAGGACCTGACCCCCCCCCCCTCCGCAACTCGTGACGAACTACAAGTCCCAGCATTAACCCCTGAAATCTAAGGATGTGTCCCCCTAGATCCCATGGGTTCATGCTGTGCCCTGTAGTCCTTCACTAGTTGGGGGGGGGGGGGGGACAGGGGTGTGTGACACATCCTGAGCTCTGAGGGGTTTATGCTGGGACCTTTAGTCCTTCACTTTTGGGGTGTTACTGCTGCCGGCTCATGCTCCCATGACACACATATGTTCTAATTCATTCACTGCTCCCAACCTCACCTCAGTTTGACCATAGGCTCTAATAGGCTTCAAAATAGGGTGGACTCGAAGCGCAGAGCATTGTGCTCAGAGCCCACCCAGGCGTGTTAGAAAAGCAAATGATATTTGCTTTTCTAACACTGAACCAATCAGGAAGAGCGGGTCTGATATCCGTCACCTGATTGGCTGAAGGACAGGTGCTCCTATTGGATGTCTAGCAGGAGGAAAAGCATGGCTTTTTCCACAGCTACCCACCGTCACTCGCTGCCTGACCTGCCACCAAGATGGGGTAAGTGCCTGTCACAGCGGGCGAGGTGGGGTGCTGGTTAAATGCCGACAGGGGGTGGGGGGTTAACATTGGCTGCATTTGATGGGGCACAGTGAGGCTGCATTTGATAGGGCACAGTGGCTGCATTTGATGGGGCACAGTGGCATTTGATGGGGCACAGTGAGGCTGCTGCATTTGATGGGGCACAGTGGCTGCATTCATGGGGCACAGTGGCTGCATTCGATGGGGCACAGTGGCTGCATTCATGGGGCACAGTGGCTGCATTCGATGGGGCACAGTGGCTGCATTCATGGGGCACAGTGGCTGCATTCGATGGGGCACAGTGGCTGCATTCGATGGGGCACAGTGGCTGCATTCGATGGGGCACAGTGGCTGCATTTGATGGGGCACAGTGAGGCTGCAATTGATAGGGGTTTTTTTCAGTATTTTTTAGTTTGCACCCCCCCCCCAAAAAAAAAAAAAAAACTTTTGAGCACCAGCCACCACTGACAGAGAGAGACAACGCTCCAAATAGTAAAGCCTTGTACACACCACTAGTTTATTTTTGCTCAATCCAGCGAGTTGAACAACAAAAAAAAACTGACAGCTCTGGTTGGAGCCGCTGAGCATGAGCAAAAGTGACCTGAGCATTGATCACTTTTCAGCAGAGTGGCAGTGCCTGCTGCAAGTGTGTACAAGCCTTTGGGCGCACACCGGTTTGCTGCGGTTTGGCCGCAGTGCTTATGTACAGTTTTCCTTAGCCGAAGTCCCATAGGCTTCTTTTAGGTGGTGCGTTTTTGCTGCATTTTTTTTTTATAGCGCACCAAAGATGCAGCATGCAGCTGTTTTTGTGCACTTTCAGAAAAGGCAGCAAAAATGTGCAAACTAATAGAAGTCTATGGGACTGGGGGGGGGGGGGTGGGGGGGGGGGGGGAAAACAGTGAGCTCACCAACACTGCAGCAGACCAGTGTGAGCCCACTACATAGTACATAGGACCAGGTACTGCACAGGCTGCTGAAAGAAACCTCCTTATCTGCAGATAGAGGGGGAGGGGGGGATTTGGGAGAGAGAAGGGAGAGGCCGGTCACAGCTCACTCACTTGGAAGGAAGGACCCAGCAGGCAGAAGGCTCAGACTCGGTTATCAGCTTCCAGAGAGTCCCATACAGATCACCGACGGATCTCAGTTTGAATGTTCCCGCCCACACGTGCTATTCACAGACGCAGCACACAGGCTTCCCTAGAGTGTGGGCGGGCACAGTGAGAGAGGGGGCTGGAGGAGGCAGAGCAGATCCACCCTCTTCCATTCGGCTGTGCTCTGTCTGAATGGACACAGACTGTCAGCTCAGAAGCAGGGAACAGCACTGTGACAGGACAGATGTCCGCTCACAGGGCTATCCCATACCCTAGGATGCGGGATTTTTTAAAGGGGGGGGGGAAATTGCATCCCTGCCCCCCGGCCCGGCCCGCCCCTGAATAAAACCTTTATATTGTAGTATATGGGGGTACCTGATGCTATAAAATGCTGACGGCGAACCTAAATACTTACCTCCCTAACTAGCGTCACCTGCGACGCTAATACAGCAATCAGAAGAAAAAAATTGCACCCACAATCTCAGATTGTGAAGCTGATCCTTCCGCATTTGACCCCTCAGAAGAGGAGTCATCAGCCTCTTCACGGTCCCCTGAGAGAAAAACATTTACTCCCGCCCCCAGATCATCAGTTTGAGGGTCCTGGGTAATGGAAGGGAACCCGTCGCATTTTATCCCATACTAGGATGCGATTAAAGCCGCTAATCCTTTTACATAGTTACATAGGCCGAAAAAAGACAAGTCCATCCAGTTCAACCATAAAAAAATAAAATAAATAAAATAAAAATATCGTACAATCCAATATACCCAATTCTATACCCACAGTTGATCCAGAGGAAGGCAAAAAAAAAAAAAAAAAAAAACAGCAGAGCATGCTCCAATCTGCTACAGCAGGGGAAAGAAATCCCTTCCTGATCTCCCAAGAGGCAATCGGATTTTCCCTGGATCAACTTTACCTATAAATGTTGGTACCCAGTTATATTATGTACATTTAGGAAAGTATCCAGGCCTTTCTTAAAGCAATCTACTGAGTTAGCCAGAACCACCTCTGGAGGGAGTCTACTCCACATTTTCACAGCTCTTACTGTGAAGAAACCTTTCCGTATTTGGAGATGAAATCTCTTTTCCTCCAGATGTAAAGAGTGCCCCCTTGTCCTCTGTGTTGACCGTAAAATTTGTACATGTTGATCATATCCCCCCTTATTCTCCTCTTCTCAAGAGTGAATAAATTCAGTTCCTCTAATCTTTCCTCATAGCTTATCAAGGTATGTATACAAGGGGGTGACCAATTGCGCAAACCAATAAGGGATAAAATCGAATAAAAACTACAACACAGCAAATGCAGCAGCCACCATCAGAGTGTTCACACACACAGTAAGCAGTAAAATGAATATATAGAGACATATAAACAAATGGGGCGCTAGCAATAACAAACATTAGAATAATCCGTAGATAAAAATGGATAAAAAATATAAGGAGCTTAATTAAAAATCTAGAACAATACATTTTTAGAAACAGACAATCAATTATGTGGCGCTTGCTGGTGGGAAGGATGCCAATCCTGCGGAAGGATTCCAAAGGATGGTTTCCAAAAAGCGTCTTGGAGTTAATAACTTCAACCAATATTGTATAGCAACAGAGTAATGAAAAACCGTGCTATACCAATAGATAAAAAAATTAATCAATAAATGATCGAAAAACGTGTGCATCCAATAGATCAAATAAATATTCAATAAATAATCAATAAAGTGCATCCAAGTAATAAAATCAATATAAAGTGCAAAATAAGTGCTAAAATGCATCCAAAGCGTGGAAATAAAAAACGTGGAAATCAAAAACTAGATGTGCAAAAAAAAAAAAAAAATCACTTTTCATAAATAGTGAACGAAAAAAGTGTAAAAAAGCGTCAGCAATAATTCATGCAAAAAATGGTAAAAAATATATATATATATATAATATATATAATATATAATATATATATATATATATATAATATCCAAGCAATAAAATATAAATATTGCTAAAAAATATTAAATAAATTGCTGCAGACAAAATAGACAATCAAGTAAAATTAGCCAGTGCAAAAGATGCCAAAAGCCAGTGCAGCCAAAAAAATATATATTAAACGTGCAGCAAAAGTTGCTAGATAAGTGCAATAATCCAAAGTAAACTCAAAGGAAATAGTGTTTATAAAGTCAACTGCAATCTCTATATGTGACAATTCAGTGAGTTCTCCTGGTGGCAGTGTATTCTTTGAAGTGTCAGCGGTGGTCTCCTTCATGCAGATTCCGTGTGCCTGTTACCAGTGTTTCCCCCAGCCTCTTACCTCCAAGTAAGGGTAGAGACGCCTTACAATGACACAGCAGGTGGACCTCCTTCCACTGACAGAAACCAAAAGCTCCTTCTCCTATGAGTCACCCAAGGATCCCGTCCTCACAGCGCCTTAACCTCCTCTCCAGAGTGTCACTCAATAAGGGGGCAGAAAGAGGAGGGACTCCATAGTGTAGCAGATTCAAACAATTTTTATTAAAGGCAATAGTATCACTTACAGTTATTGTAGCGAAGGTACAGCAGCAAACAGTCAGCAGTAAATTACTAAGCGTGTGCGATCCCGGCCGAGACCGCACACACCATCTTCGTCGCATTGATCCTGCCAATCCAGGATAATGAAGTTCCTGAGAGTTTTTTAATTTCAGTTTTAATCTCGTCTAGTAAGGGGATAAAGTTAATATTTTATATTTCTTTGATTGAGACCGCACACTACGTCACCAGACTCTGTTTCTTCTGACGCGTTGCGTCACGCCCACGTGACTTTCTCAAAGGAATTATCTTTGAGAAAGTCACGTGGGCGTGACGCAACACATCAGCAGAAACAGAGTCTGGTGACGTAGTGTGCGGCCTCGGCCGGGATCGGGAATTTTATTTGGGTACATCATTGTGCAATTGTCAGTTAAAGTAACAGTGCCGTATTGCAAAAAACGGCCTGGTCATTAAGGGGGTAAAAACTTCTGGGGCTAAAGTGGTTTACCTTCTTGCATAGAATGCTGAGGAGGTAAAAAAAAAAAAACCTTTTAGAACCCCGTTACTTTTCATGTGGGTCTGTTCTGCACACTAGGAACTTTGGGGTTTATTTACTTAAGGCAAATCCACTTGGAATTGCAGTCGCTGTAGATCTGAGGGGGAACATGCAAGAAAAATAAACAGCATTTTTGCTTGTACCTGATTGGCTGATAGAAAAATCATCAGATCTAAAAGCGCTTGCACAGAAGAGAAGGGAGGAGGAGGGGGGCTGAGGGGGTCGGTCACTATCAGAAGAAGTTTTTTTCAACTTACCATATATACTCGAGTAGAAGCCGGGTTTTTCAGCACTTTTTTGTGCTGAAAGTGCTCCCCTCGGCTTATACTCGAGTCAAGAACTTTTCGGCAGCAAAAAATGACATTTTCCGCCCCAACTTTGTGGCCTCGTATTTCGAGGCCACATGGTGCTAGGAACCCCAAATTTGGATATGTTGTAGTGGTTCCACTGGGTTTGCACACAAAATTTTGGGTTCCTAGCACCAAGTGGCCCCGAGATATGGGGCCGCAAAGTCGGGTTGGAAAATTTCATTTTTTGCTGCAGAAAAGTGCTTGACATTTTCTGACCCGACTTTGGGGCCCTGTATCTCGGGGAGCTAACCAAGTGGAACCAACATAACATATCCAAATTGAGGGTTCCTAGCCCCAAGATACAGGGCACCAAAGTCGGTCAACTTTGGGTCCAGAGACCCCAAATTTTGGCTACAGCTAGGGGGGCATCTAGGAACCCTTAACTACCGAGTTTGAAGTTCGGGGGACCTATGGCTGCAAATGGGCACAGTGAGGCTGCAAATGGGTATTGTTGACCCTCTTTTCCACTTACAGTAGCTGTGCATTTCTCACCCTAGGCTTATACTCGAGTCAATAAGTTTTCCCAGTTTGTGGTAAAATTAGGTGCCTTGGCTTATACTCGAGTATATACGGTAATGCATTAGGGTGAAAAAAAACACAAGGGTTTCCAACCCCTTTAAGAAAAGCACATCTCATAGAACTTCCTACATTTAACACATACATCAGTGGGCAGAGAAATTAACACTTCAGAGCAGGTTTTAGACTGAAATATATATTTTTTAATATAACAAAACCAGTTTTTACCATAATTGGTATAAAAAAAAATTAAATAGATCTTACAGTTCAAAAAACGGGCTAAAAAGAAACGTTAGGAGATGAATAAAAAGGCATTTTAACTGTGGAAGAATGTAAAAATTCTAGGTACGAACCTGATCCTTTACAATATGAATGTTGCCGATATGATGTGACAGATGTTGGCAAATGAAGTGTAAGGCACGTATTAAACAAGTCTAAGCAACAGATGTCAAAGTCAAAAAACACTAATCTTAAAACCAGGCTTTGCTAAAAAAAAAAAAAAAAAAAAAAAAGTCTAATAAAAGATTAAAAAACACCTTTTTAATAATTTCTACTGCCTTCTTGGGCATCCCTAAAGGGAATCGCTGCAACCCCTTCATACATTTTGGTAAGCCTTTAGAGAGACAATGGGGGTTATTTACGAAAGGCAAATCCACTTTGCACTACAAGTGCACTTGAAATTGCAGTAAATCTGAGGGGTAGATCTGCTGATTTTATCATCCAATCATGTGCAGGCTAAAATGCTGGTTTTCCTTGCATGTCCCTCTCGGATCTACAGCGACTGCACTTCTAAGTGCACTTTCAGTACAAAGTGGATTTGCCTTTTCGTAAATAACCCCCAATATCCCTTTCAAGTGCAAAAGTGTTATTGCAAAATAACCTGTTGCTCACACAAACATCCCCAATAGCAGACACTAGGGGGAGCAGTAAATGAATTTGCTCTGTAATGCTACAGCATATCTGAGATAGCCAGGTATTTTGTTGCTGGCAGTGAGGAGGGATAGCAGCGAGCATCAGCGGGGCTGCAGAAACCTTTGCAAAAAAAAAAAAAAGGTAGAGGCAGATACTTTGTCCTGAATGGGCAAGGCTACAAAAGTGTTTAGCCTAGGCTCACACCGAGTTGCACAGAAACCACACCACATTCCTGAAAAAAATTCACATGCGATTCAGTGCAATGCAATTTGAACCCATTCAATTCGTACATCTCAGAAATCGCATCACATCTGCACCAAAGTCATGCAACAATTTTGAAAACACACTGCAACCAGATCACCTGCTGCAGATGGTAAGGGCAGTGGGATTGAATACAGTGCAGGAAACGTACACATTCTAGAGTGAACCAAGGTTAAAGCCAAAACGTATTGCTCCTCAAGGTCTCATTGAGATTTCCCCTCATTTCCTGTTCCAGCAATGTTGACACAAGCACAGGAAATCTCCCCAATAGACAGGGCAACAAAACAGTAAGAGCCGGTTCACACTGAGGCAGCGTGACTGCCTCAGGCGACCTGCACACGACTTCCGCACCGACTTGCAAAACGACTTTTGTATAGAAGTCAATGCAAGTCACCTGAAGTCGCCCCCAAAGTAGTACAGGAACCTTTTTCGACTTGAGTCGCTCCTATTAGAATAGTTCCATTGTACATAATCAGGCTTGTCAGGCAGCTAAGTCGCCAGTGTGAACAGAGTCTAAAAACTGAGCTGAGGTTCCAGCACTTTCCTCATTGTATCCAAACAAAATTTGACTGGAGGTGCCTATTAAAAAAGGAAATCCATTATCCTCCGATTTACAGGCAGCAAAGCTCCTGCTCAGCATTGAAGTAAGCCGACTGCTCCAGAACTATACAAATATAAGCAGAGAATGGAGAACGGCAGCTTCCCCACAAGGCTTTTTATCTGACCTAGCTGCAGGATTGGGTAAGGAGCCGCCCCCGCAATTTCAGCTTTTGCATACAATTGGCCATTAAAAGTCCACTTCAATGATAATGACCCAAATCCACATGTCAGACTTGGGACTTGCAGAGGCATCTGCTAAGGAGTTGGCCAAGACCACAATACAAATGGTTCTATCAGAATAAAACTTCTTGGGCTCTTTAAAATAAAAGACAAGTTTTGCTTTCCAGATAAGCTCTGAAAAAAAGTCTAAAAATCTAAAAGCAACGCGTCTCTGGGTGTCAAGGAAATCCAGCCTGGAAAGCTTGGAGTTAAAGCGGGAAGGAGCTTCCATTGTCCGTATTTACAGCAACTCTAATCTTCCAGCAGGTAGTTGGGGTTCACAACCAGGAAAGGATCCTCATCCTTCGCAGCTTCCTCTTCACTGCCAGAGACTTTCAGACTAGTCTGTGATAATTCAATCAGGATCTGATCCTAAAACACACAAGGGAGAGGCATGTTTAGGGGGGGAGTCAACAAGGAACTCATCTTATGACAGACAAGGATATATTAGTGCCAATGCGATTCAGTTTGCATTTGCAGCGCTATACAAATCATTCAATGCATTCCGTCCCAAATTTTTAGGGCTCATTCACACCAAACCTGTGTGCAAACTGATGTGAAAAACCGTGCAGAGTTCAGTCCGTTTTTTTATGCAAGTTAACCTCAGTTTTCATGCGCATCATTTCTGTACCCTATTCACACCAACGTTGGTGTCACATATTTTTTCCTGTGCAGAAAACGAGAGAATATATATATATATATATATATATATATATATATATATATATATATATATATATATATATATATATATATATATATATATATATATATATATATATATATATATATATATATATATATATATATAGCAGATTCCCACGCAGAAAAAAAATAAATAAATCCACACGTTGTGATGTGAACAGGGAGCATAGAGAAACATTGTTGTTTTTTTGAGCCCTTGCAGAAAACGGATGTCTCTGCACCATGATGTGAACAACACCTTAATTTGGGTCAGGACATACATGCGATTATCGCCCCGTTTCCTTCACCTGAAAAACTATAAGGGCCAGTTCACACCATAGAAATGCAATCCGGATGCGTTCCAGGTGCTTTTCTGCATTTTTGATGCAGCCCAGTGCATCGCCCCTCCCCCCCTCTCTTTTCTCTTGACCTTAAATAAGGACATTCGTTCCAGTCTGTTTAGGGTGCGTTTTATAGCGGTCCAGTGCAGGAAAAATGCAGCATGTTCTACTTGTTTTTCCTGGAACTGCAAGCACTGGTGTGAACTATGCCATTGAAAACCATATAACCTACTTACCATTTGTTTTTGATGCAAAAAATAAATAAATAATAAAAATGCACTGGACTGCATGAGGTGTGAACTGGCCCTGAAAACAGGACTAAACCCTTCTATTATTTTCAGCCAAGAAAGCCGCCATCATGGCCTTTGAACTTCACCTGCCATGGTGCTGTACATGTGATCAGTCTCCAGACATTTCACGGTTTGACAGTTCAAGAAAATGTGACAGTTACATTCCCATCATGTGCTGAGAGCGTAACTGTTAAATGGGTTTAGTTCTACTTTAAAACCCGGTACATAATGAGATTATCGGACAAATGATTATCCGGTTTTTTTATTTTTTAATGCAAATCTCAGATCGAATCTGATGAGTTTACTAAAGTCAAGAAAATTCTCGCACGACAGAATAAAAAATTCAGGAATGATGTCATGTGTTGTAATGCATTTTCAAACGACAGCTGTACTGATTTAAAAACGAAAATTGTACGATCCGGCATCATACGAAAAATATTTTCATGCATGTCTGATCAAAAAAAAAACGCGGATGAACTGTCCTGATCAGCTCTCGAAAGCTTTGTACTAACTGTACTGTTTCGAAAGTGGTATTTTTCATACGATTTTCTGATCCTGTGTACCGGGCATTAGGCACTATAGAAGAAGTAGGTGCAGATCAAAAAGGAACCCCCCCCCACACAAAATCATCAAAATACAGTTTGTTGAAAGTACCATTTCAACTGCAATCACTCAGAATAAAACCATCAGCTTACAACAGTCATCCCTCCTGGGAAGGTTTGGAGGTTCATGTCCTGTGGCCAGGTACAGGGGGTCCCCGAGTTACGAACTCGTTAGGGACTGCCCGCCTGTACGGAAGTCGGAAATGTTCGTAAGTCGGCCGCGCATGCGCAGACCGACAAATACGGACATTTCTGATGTTCCGTCTAATGCCGTTCTGCGCATGCGCGGCAAATTACGGACATTTTCGAAGTTTGCCGGCATTTTCCGAGGCTCCGTATGGCCGCGCATGCGCAGAACGGCCTGGAAGACGGCGAAAAATGGCCGAGGGTTCCCACAGCGCCCCGTTCGTAAGTAGAGGATGTTCGTAGGTTGGGCGTTCGTAAGTCGGGGACCCCCTGTACAGATAAAGTGGAACCTTGGATTACGAGAATAAGCTGTTCCAGGAGTATATGAAAGCGAGTTTCCCCCATTGAAGTCGATGGAAACGAAAAGAATTTGTTCCGCATTAACTTCAATGGGATGCAATACTGCATGCGGCCAGAGCACGCTGGAGAGCCTCTGAGACGGCGGAAAAGGCCCGAGGACACCTCGGCAAAGCTCAGAAATTTGCAGAGGTCAGCACAGCTGTCCACGGCCTTTCCCCGAACGGTGACGATTGGCGATGTTCAGCTCTGGCTCCTTTTTCAGCTGCCCCTGAGCTCATCCAATGTTGTTATCTTATGTGTTCATGTACACAGGTTCGTTTAATGTCGTTTTTAGGCAGTTGAGAGGCCTTTTTTGGAAAGCAAAAAAATGAGTTCAGACGCGTTTAGAGGCATTTCAAGCGCCAAACTTGGCAACTTGTGTTTAGCTGCATTTAGTTTACAGGTGTTTTTAATTTTTGGCTATTTAAAAAAAAAATATGTTTTTTTCAAACGCTTCTTAACGCAAACGCGGCATGTAAAACGCGGCCAAACAGACGTTTTAAATATGGGTTACTATCTGTCAAGTTAAATCATTCAGGAGAGGTTGTAAAAACATCCCGTATACATTAAGCCTAATCTGCATGTAAAATATGAACAATAATAAAAATAGATTACATACTCAATGCCATCATTAGTCTTAACTGCATATAGTTCTAAGGATATCTTTCACACCCACTGACATTACAAGAGTTTCATGTTGGCTAATGGTTATCCAAGTGACTCAGCAAAGCAGCAGAGATAAGATAAAGCAAAACCATAATATATGCTTGCTGTACACTAAAATATACTTTTATTTAACAAAGAAAGAGTTCAGTAGCCATTTATATAATCCAATTCAGAGCTAGTTAGAGCTTACATGGGGCTGTAGACTGTCCCTCCACTATGTGACAGCACGGTGGTTTGTGGCTCTGCCTGCACAATTGTATCATCCAGATCTGGGAGATATCCTGCACATCAACTGTTATCACTACATAGCGACTATGCGAGTATGCCGGTGATCCCTACTCCACACTCTGTGCTTCAATACACACATCATCTGAGGAACACATTGCAAGAGTCTGTGCACCGTGCCTGCAACACAATGATTGTGGGAAGAATGCTCTGCTAGATTAGTTGTAAAATATTTTACTTTTTGCTATAATAAATATCCCCAAAAAATATATAAAAAAAATGTTTTTTCCTCAGTTTAGGCCGATACGTATTCTACATATTTTTGTTAAAAAATAAAAATTGCAATAAGCGTTTATTGGTTTGGGGAAAAGTTATAGCGTCTACAAAATAGGGGATAGTTTTATGGCA
Organism: Lithobates sylvaticus; assembly: GCA_028564925.1. Classification (NCBI taxonomy): domain Eukaryota; kingdom Metazoa; phylum Chordata; class Amphibia; order Anura; family Ranidae; genus Lithobates; species Lithobates sylvaticus. Next base: position 32,168,335 of record CM053031.1, read on the forward strand.
TTTTTTTTTACTAGTAATGGCGGCATTCAGCGATTTTTATTGTGACTGCGCGACATTATGGCGGACACGGACAATTTTGGGACCATTGGCATTAATACAGCGATCAGTGCGATTAAAAATGCATTTATTACTGTAAAAATGTCACTGGCAGTGAAGGGGTTAACCACTAGGGGGAGGGGGGGTTAAGTTTTAAGTGGCATTAAGTTTTTTTTACTTTAGGGGGGGCTTGGCACATCACCGATAGTCTTTCCCTATGACAGGGAACAGACGATCAGTGACAGCCTCATTAGGAAGCACGGGGAGAGGTTTGTTTGCACTTACCTCTCCCCGTTCTTCAGCTCTGTGACCCGATTGCGGGACACCGGCGGCGATCGGGTCCCGGAGCTCAGGACCGGGTCGCGAGCGCGTGACCCATGGCTGGGCTCTCAAATAGCAACGTACCTGTACGTGCTTGTGCCCAGCCGTGCCATTCTGCCGACGTATATGTGCAGGAGGCGGTCCTTAAGTGGTTAATGAGATCAGTGTTGTTGCATTTGCTACTTTTTTGCAAAAGGCAATACAAACCTTTAAAACCGGTACCTCTTGCATAGATCGAGCAGCACCTCTGTACAGAAAGCTTTATAATTATATTTATGTTGAAGACTGTCAATAGACTTACATAATGAACTAGTCTGTGGATAACTTTCTCAATGATCTGTTTCCGGTTTACGAGTTCCTCTTCAGAGTCGATCTCTGACTCTATATCCTTCAGATACCAGTTAATGAGATCACTTTTCTTCTGTGTTGATTCATCCTCATCTGTGTGGACCAAGCACAAGACAATTAACTACCACGTCCCTGCTATAAGCATTAACCATTACACAGATGTTTAGCCCGTTTACTGACCCTCTATCTTCCTCAGCTGCAGGACCAACAAATTGGAGATCCTCTTGTATTCTGTAAAGCTGAGACGCAAGCTTGGTTTGGCAGACGTCTCCATAGGCTCGCTATCTGTGTGACCATTTATTCCATTCACATGACCGTTGGGTATTCCGGCATCGCCTGAAACAGCAGCGGGTTAGAGGAGGAAAGTCTTGGCACCATGACCAGTCCTGGGCAGGAAATCATAGAACACTCACCATTGATGCCCTCCTGAGCCGGCTCTTCCTCCACATCCTCCTGATCCAGGTTCACATCCGGAGTCTCCACTCTTATAATGGACTTGTTCAGAAGCCGGAAAGCTTCTTTGACATGTTTTGGCTGCACCTGTAGTAGATTGGGAGAAGATATATATTCAAAATGTCTTGATCAATATGTATTCTACTACAAATTTTTGGGTTAACCACTTGCCGACCGGCTCCTGTACATATACGTCAGCACTTTGAAGATGGATATCTCGGTAACGGCAGCAGTTGCTGCCACAACCGAGATATCCATCTTTTCAGGAGCCGGACATACCGTGTTTCCCCGATAGTAAGACACCCCCGATTGTAAGACGTATCGGGAGTTTCAGAGGGGTCAGCTAATGTAAGCCGTACCCCGAAAGTACGGCATATGTCTTACTATCGGGGAAACACGGGGGATTTGCCTCCAGTGATGGAAGGGAACAAAGAGTTCCCTTTGCAGGACCAGAGCCGCCGCCAGAGCCGAATGAGATGCATGCAGAGTAGCGCAGGAAGCGTCTATCTGTCATACGTTTTCTCTCATGTCACTCAGCGCTGCTCGCTCCCCGGCGGCCCCTCCTCTCTTCTCGTCAATCCCCATTGGCTTGAGACATCATCTGGGATAGACGAGAAGAGAGGAGGGGCCGCCAGGGAGCGAGCAGCGTGACATGAGAGAAAACTTATGACAGACAGACGCTTCCTGCGCTACTCTGCATGCTCGCAAGTAAGATCCCCAGTGTAAGATGCCCTGTAATGTGCCCCATGCCCTGATGCCCTAATGTGCCCCATGCCCCATAATGTGCCCAGATGTGCTATGTGCCCCATAATGTGCCCAGATGTGCTATGTGCCCCATAATGTGCCCAGATGTGCTATGTGCCCCATAATGTGCCCAGATGTGCTATGTGCCCCATAATGTGCCCAGATGTGCTATGTGCCCCATAATGTGCCCAGATGTGCTATGTGCCCCATAATGTGCTATGTGCCCTATAATTTTCCCTGATGTGCCCCATAATATGCCCAGATGTGCCCCGAGCCGACAATTTTTTCCCAATATAAGACATACCCCGAAAGTAAGACATAGTGGGGCTTTTAGGGATAAAAAGAAAGTAAGACACTGTCTTACTTTCGGGGAAACACGGTATTTACGATAATGGTGGTCTCTGCGGCAGATTCACCGCAAGATCACCGTTATCGGCGGAGGGAGAGGGCCCCCCCTCTCTCACCGTCGCTTACTGGAGCCGTCGGCAGCAGCGGAGGCAATCAGGCCCTCTCTCATGCTGGGTATGGAGATGAGTGAGGGGAAGATGCCCCCCCCCCCACCTTTCTCCATACCATAGCAGGACAGAAGCGACGTCAAAACGTCACTTCTGCCCATACCTCTTAAAGGCACATTTTTTCAAATGACAAAATTTTTTTTTTTAATTGCATTTTAGTCCAAATATGAGATCTGAGGACTTTTTGACCCCTGATCTCATATTTAAGAGGTCCTGTCATGCTTTTTTCTATTACAAGGGATGTTTACATTCCTTGTAATAGGAATAAAAGTGACCCAAATGTATTAAATTTTTTTTAAAACAGTGAAAAAAAATATTACGTGAGTCAAACCACACGTGAGGTATCGCCGTGAACTTTAGAGCGAGAGCAATAATTCTAGCCCTAGACCTCCTCTAACGCAAAACATGCAACCTGTACAATTTATTAAACGTCGCCTACTGGGTTTTTAAGGGTAAAAGTTTGACGCCATTGCACAAGCGGGCGCAATTTTGAAGCTTGACATGTTGGGTATCAAATTTCTCACTCGGCGTAACCTTATCTTTCACAATATAAAAAATAAAAATTGGGCTAACTGTACTGTTGTCTTATTTTTATTTATTAAAAAAAAAGTGCCCCCTCCCTTTCGCCAATCATCATGATTGCCCGGCAACTCACGGAGGAGGAGGAGACGAGCAGGGCTTCGATCCCCCGCATCGCTGGACACTGGGACAGGTAAGTGTCTGATTATTAAAAGTCAGCAGCTGCCGTATTTGTAGCTGCTGACGTTTAAATATTTTTTTTTTAATGGCAACACCACTTAGGCTTTAATTAATTGGCTTGTGCACAAGTTATACAATCTATGGAATATTTTGAGAGATAGCAAATCTCTCTAATGACAAAGTTCCAGAATCCTCACCTCATCACTGCAATGCATCCTTGCCATGGATTCAGACAGGCGGATCATACTCTCCAGCTGCCGGACAGTGATCCTCCAAGCCGACTTAGTAACCCCAGAGCCATCCCTCTGTCGCAGCCTCTTGTACTGCTCCACTATGAAGTCTTCTGAGTCTTTGGAGATCTGTTGCAAGTTGAGAAAGTTTTATACAAATATATAATTATATGGGCAAACCATACAGAAAAAAATAAAAAATAAAATCCAGCTTTCTGCAAAAAAATAATAAAAAATCCTGTTAACTTACTTTAGGCTTGAACTGCCGGGCAAAGAGCAGGTATCTACGGACTTCATCGAGGGTGTACACTCTGTCAATGGATTCTTCAATGCGGGCGTGTAGGTCAACAATACGCCGAGCAATGGCGTAATCCGTCACCTGAAGACCATTATACAAGTTATTAGGACAGTATTCTCAGACCGAACCAAGCTAATAAACCTGGATACTAAAGCAATTATGGAATAGTCGTTGGGTTTAATGAGAATGGTCAGTCTAAAAACCTCACTTATTATACATAGCTAAAGCCCAAAAAATAGTTTTTGAGAGTAGGAAAGGGTCAGAAGAGTGCACACTAGAGAAATTAACTATATTTATCCTAGTGACAAATTAAATAGGAAATCCAAAATATCACAGGTGTTACGAGAACAGGTAGAAGGGGAGAATCTTCCTACAGCGATAACTCTTCCAGCGACACCTGTCTATGTCTTCTAGCTTGGTTATGAAGACTTCACTTAACTAGAAAGATTCATGTAAAATAATGCTTTGATGGTACCTCATTGCATTCATCAACCAGGATGAAAAAGAGGTCAAATCTTGACATGATCGGAGCAGACAAGTTTATGTTCTGTTTCAGGGACTTTGACCTGTCATAACGACCGCCAACAGGATTTGCAGCAGCCAAAATGGATGTTCTTGCGTTCAGCGTTGCCTGGTGAAGAAAAAGGTACAAAGTCAGATGAACTCCCAGAAGGATAATGTATTAGAGGGAAACTGGTCATCCAGCTTGCAAGGATTACCTTAACACCAGCTTTGGTGATGGAGATGGTTTGCTGTTCCATGGCTTCATGGATTGCCACCTGGTCCTTCAGGTCCATTTTGTCAAATTCATCGATGCAACACACACCCTGGAAAGGCAAAATGTATTAGTTGGGATAGTCGATGCACTGAGCTCAAGGGCCAACTGTGCCCACACACAGAACAAAAAGTTACAGGCTATACAATCTAAGCTTATACGGTTATAGGTCTGTGGGATAGGCTTTAAGGCATAGAAAGAATAAAATGTATTGCAGAGATGGCATTTCTGCCCTGATATGCCTATTTTCCAATGTTTTATCCCTTTTCAAAAACCTAGTTATCCTGGTCCTAGTCCCTGGTTATCTGCCACAAATGCATGCCAATCTGCCGACAGCCTTGAAGTAGAATAAACCTTCCTATCCAAGGAAGCTGCTTCCGTTTCATCTGCAACTGCTATAATGCTGCACTTGTGATCAGTTATGACACCAGCCATTTGATGGTTTGACAGTATTTTTGAGGACACAAGCAAATGTGACAGTTAGCATTCAAGGAATGTAACTTTTTTGAAACCATTAGAGGAGTTTAGTTCCGCTTTAAGATTTACCGCTGTTCAGGGGGCTCTGAGCTTCAGCGAAGAAACAGGAACATCGCCGGAGGCAATATACAGCACACAGCAATTTTGGCAGCATAATTATTAACGTGGAATGTACGTAACTTGAAAAGAACATTATTTTAATCAAAAATTGTAATGGGTAAAGTTCTGCTTTAAAGCAGTTTCTGGTTAACATTTTAAAATCCTGCTTCAGAGTGGATGCAGAGATTGCAGCACCGACTACCAGCCCTGGAGGTTTAAAAGAAACCAATAAAAGGAGAACTCACATTATCAGCCAACATCAAGGCTCCGGCCTCTATCACAAATTCGTGGGACTCCTCATCCCTCACTACAGCCGCAGTCAGACCGGCAGCACTGGACGCCTTCCCGCTGGTGTACACCGCCCGCGGGCTGAACTCCTCAACGTGTCTGATGAAACAAGCAAACTTTGTTATACTGATGTGCACAGAGGAATTCATTATTGGAAATCACCTCTTGTTAAATACAGGATTAAAGGAGGACTAACATGTACAAGCCATTTGAGTGCAGAACATTCACAGAAACAGACCCTAAAAAACACAGCGGAATATCACTCTCTCAAACATTGACTATTTTGAATCCTCATGCTTCTAGCATTAGTAATCAGATAGGCAAGTATGTCATATGTACTAGTTTTAAACTTTTTATTTTTTTTAACATTTTAGTTACTTCCTAGTTTCCAGAAACAGATGTCGTCCTATAGCCAAGGAGTCTTCAGGAGGGGTTTTCTCAGCTAAGCACACCCTCCTGTCTGCATGCCTGAGGTATGAGCAGACAGATTCAAGTAAATGCTACATGAACATCTAGGAGGGCGCGCTTTGCCCCCCCCCCCCAAAGCCTCTGCACTGCCCAAATCGACTCCTGTTCTCTACTCTACCAAAAGTAACTCCTGACTGCCCTGTGGCCCCCTTACATTTCCCTTCTGACTCAGACTCTCTGCCCTGCTGACCCCCTCCTGTACACTCACTGCCCTACAAACTGCTGAGCCCCACTATCATCTGCCCTGCTGACAGTTTAATTTGGGTGTGCATTCAAAAAAATCAGGGAGGGGCCGAGTATAGACAGGCTAGATCTGGCCCTGTACATGAATCATTTGCCCTTACTCAAGATGGCCACAGCCAGAAATGCCAAGGTGTGTGAGCAGAAAAAAAAAAAAAAAAAAAAAAAAAAAAAAAAAGCATGGATACATGGATGGGAGAGTTTGCTTTGAATATTCAAAATTAATTAAATCGCATTTTTTTGGTCTGTGGTGCTTTTAGATACAGCGTGGGTCCACACAAAAAGGAGGGAAATAATTAAAAAAATTAAATAAATTGTATTGAAAGTGTTTCCCAGGCAGATTACAGAGCTTTGAGAAGAGCTAAAACCACTGTTTGCATTGCATTTGCTCCCGAGTGGCAACTGGCCACAAAACGCATTGAGCCCATCAATGTCATGTTCCCAACACAAAGCTTGACCTCAACTGTGATTTATTTGCATCCTATAACCCATTTGTATCCATTACTCAATAAGCATTGGCTTTTTATACTAGTTATTTTCATGGGATACCATGAGATTTTAGATGCATGCATGTACATGAATTCCTCTCTTTTGTATGCCATCGTCTTGTGTATATAGATAAAAATACCCACGTTCAATGCTTTGTTTATACACCAAGTAAAACATTTTACAATTTCTCCTACCACTTGTCTTGTGCCTCACTCAAAGTCCCAAAACCCCTTTCTCATTTATGTAGTGCAAGGGCCGCCTGATTGCATACAAATTTGAAAGGGTTTAGGTTTGACCTCATATTATATGGTTTTGGCAAGTCTAAAAAGGAAAGTTGTACAAGAAAATGGTATAGTGTGTAGCCAACTTTAGAATGACAACATTTTCATCAAACCAACTGCAGACTGAGGCAGCAGCGGCTCTATTAGGAGACTCTCCCTCCTGATAGGCTGAGGCAGCAGTGGCGCTATTAGCTTCCGCTGCGGTCAAAGTCAGTTGGCCAATCAGGAGGGAGAGGGGGGTTCAGTCCAGCCGCAGCTCCGTGTCTGAATGAACACACGGAGCTGTGACTTGGCTTGGGTGCCCCCCATAGCAAGCAACTTGCTGTGGGGGCACTCGACAGGAGGGAGGGGCCAAGAGCACAGAAGAGGGACCCGAGAAGAGGAGGATCCGAGCTGCTCTGTGCAAATCCACTACACAGAGCAGGCAAGTATAACAGTTTTTTTTTTTTTTTAAATAACAAAGACAGACTTTTCAATCACTTTAATGCCCGATAGCACAAACATACAAAATGTGAAGAACCTCATCCACTGGCATCTGCAGCTCAAGACAGAATGACAACACAATGTCCTAGTTCAGATAGAATAAACCACTTTAGGTAAAGATGATGGCTGAGGCCATATAACCATGTTGTGTCACAGTGGATCACCAGAATGGTTCCTTACAGGAAAGAGCAACCAATTCTGAAACTGAGCCAAAAGCAACAAAAAAAAATTTAAAATAAAAAAAACAACCCTCCAAGTCAGAAGGGCTAAATGAATATCCCAGATTAGTTCAAAACCGAGATTTCTGTAATACAGAAGAACCAAGCTGAGGTCTCACGGGGTCAACAAAATCCAACTGGTGGAACACCACATGAGACACCTTGCACACAGAGGAACGGGAAGCAATCGGTCTGAAATCCCCTAGTCTCACTCCAGGAAAAAGACTTCCTAAGTCCTGCTGTAAATCTTCCTGAACGATGCCCTTCCTAGTCTACAGGAGGATAGGAACAAACAAATCAGAGACTCCGAGGGCCACTAGGCCCCCCGTCTTCAACAGCCATGCCATTAAAGCTGACTAAAGGATGAAAGATTAGAACCTGCAACAGTAGGTCAGTCTGGAAGAGCCAGCCAGGGTTCGTCCTTTGACATGCTCAAAACATCTGAGCACCAAGTTCAACTGGGCCAAGCTGATTAGAATTGCAGACTTCTTTCCACTCAAATACTGTGAAGTAGAAGCTATAGTGGTGGTAAAGCAAAGAGCTAGTTCCATGGTGTTACCAAAGCATCCACAATGAATGCTCACCAACCCCTGTATTGGGTACAAATCTGCGTATTCCTAGCTTTTTTGCCTGTGTCCCAAACAGCATAACCCTATCATAATGGAGAAGATGCTGTATTGTCCAGGATGTACATAAAAAAAACAGGCATATTTCTATACTGGGATCTAGTCTTTAATATCAGCAGAAAATAAACCACAATTCTACAGCGTCTAAGACAGTCAGGGCATATTCAACGCTGATGTGGTGTGGAAAATTGCATTATGCCATGCATATACAAGCTTTGCATTGGCAAGGTACATTCACTCTGAATAGCACCAAACCAATGCATGGAATGCAATTACAATGCAATAGTGCAAATTGTCCTCATAAAAAGGCACTCTCTTGAGAGGTGGGGCAGAATGTAGACAGATATTGGTGGAGCTTTAGTGGCATGGCTGTATAAATATATATGTATTACACACTCTTTCATTGCAATCTGACCACTTCCAGTGGAATGCACATGTAGAAATGGCTTTTGTTTGGGCATCTGTGCCTACTATAGAAACAAAGATGCATGTTCTACTTACTTGAGGAACTGACTCTTTGCTGTACTTGGGTCTCCGACAATGCAAACATTGATGTCTCCACGCAGAGATGTGCCCTCCATAGTTGTCTTTGGGACACCACCAAAAAGCATGAGCAAGACGCCTCGCTTCACCTCATCGTTACCTGCATGACGAGGGAGGAGAAGAATTAAGATTATGACAACACTTTGCAGAAGCTGCAGGCTCAATGGAGGATCCACTTACCATGTATGGTAGGGAAGAGACTGGTGCACAGATTATGGTACAGGTTCTTATCCTGGCTCATCTCAAAAACCTTCTCCCATTCCTTCACAGTCATCTGGTTCTTAATGCTCTCCGCTGTCATGTCCTCATCATTGAGATCTTTTCCACCAAACTGAAAAAAAAAAAAAAGAAGAAGATTTAGAAGACCGGGCAAAAATTTTTCTCAACTCTCACACCATCACCTACAACCCTGTCACACAATTAACCAAACAGGCAGACTGTGATCTCTCAACAAGAGACCCCTATATAGCTCCATGTGCAATGCACACAAGTACAAAGTATTCCTGCTTCTCTGTTTAAAGAGGATCTCCAGTCTCCTGTATCACATGTATGTCCCCGAAAACTGCGGGGGGGGGGGGTGGAGTGTGGATTAGAGGGTAGAGAACTTCAGCTTCCAATCAGCGAGGAAGAGAGTGGGTACCTCTCAAGATTTGGTACCTGCTCCCACTCCTCAAAAGTGGAAACTATGCAAGAGGAGCGGGATGACAAGTCCTTAAAGCAGAACTTCACCTTTTAAGTAGAACTCCACTTTAAGCACAATGTAATGGCAAAAAGGTTTCAATGAAGTCTTATGCAAGCAAAATCAATTAGATTTTTTTACTAAAAAGGGTCAAATCAACCAAAAGGGATATAGTCACTCACTGGACTAGAGTGGCAAAAAGTGCCCCGTCACAGTTCTTTATCCCCATGGTGCTATGTGCCCCCTTGCAAAATGCTCTCAAACCAAGATATATATATATATATATATATATATATATATATATATATATATATATATATATATATATATATATAATATATATATATATATATATATAAAAAAGCAAACAACACTTTGTTACCACCATCAATCAATAAATGTGCATAATAAAATTGTATTCTACAGATAGGAATTTCCAAATCTGGACCCTACAGTAGATACGCCTTATTTGTACTACAATAGGCACACGTTACCTACCCTGGGATTTGTTGCTGAAACGTAGCATGCAAGGAAGACCAGTTTATAGGACAGGTCTCTGACGCCAAGCGCTTTAAGGCCGCGGACTCCTTCTGCTTCATAACCTTCAGCTGCTCCCACTCGAGTACTTGTTTCCGCTCGAACACCTGTCAGAAAACGATCAGTCATGAAACCCACCAGAAGGTATGAGCATGACAACCCCTACCCACCCCCAAATATAATATATGTAGAATATTAATAATAAAAAACGAATTATATATATATATATATATATATATATATATATATACATATATACACACATACATATACACACACACACACACACACACACACACACACACACACACACACACATATATATATTATACATACACACACCTCACCTTTTTGTAAATATTTTCCTCTACCTTTTCATGTGACAACACTGAAGAAATGACACTTGTCTACAATGTAAAGTAGTGAGTGTACAGCTTGTATAACAGTGTAAATTTGCTGTCCCCTCAAAATAACTCAAAACACAGCCATTAATGTCTAAACCGCTGGCAACAAAAGTGAGTACACCCCTAAGTGAAAATGTCCATTGTTTACATCGTAGCAAAGTAATTTCTTTAGTGTTTTTACATGAAAAGATACAATAAAATATTTACAAAAATGCGAGGGGTGTACATACATTATATCTCTCTCTAGCTCAATCTCTCATTAAAATTTATATTTTATTTCCACACACACACCCAAGCAGAAGAGACCCAACAAAACAAAACCTGCACTGAATATGTAGGCGGTCATTGCTGACCTCTCCTAGAAGATCCTAGTTACCGTATTTATCGGCGTATAACACGCACATTCATTTGAAGAGGGAAGTTTCAGGAAAAATTTTTTACATTTGAAATAAGGAACTTTGAAGCAATATAAGGGTCAGTGCCCATCTGCAGCCTCATCATTGCCATCAATGCAGCCTGATCAATGCCCATCTGCAGCCTCACAAGTGCCATCAATGCAGCCTCATCAGTCCACATCAATGCAGCAGTCTCACCATTGCCTTCAATGCAGCCCCCCTCCCTGTCCCCTACAAGGCATCTAAAATTGAAGTATTGGCGTATAACACGCACATGCTATTTGCACCCGATTTTCATGGTGAAAAAGTGAGTGTTATACGCCAATAAATACAGTACTTGGCAGGTCACTCTGATCCAGTAATAAACCAAACAAGTACACAAGCTAGAGACTTTACTCCCTGCAGGCTTTTTCTGGCACAGAGACTCAAAGCAGTAAAGGCAAAGACAGCCAGGCCTATTGTATTTTCAAAAAGGTGAGAAAGGAAGGCTACATCTACACATGGAGGTCTCCTTATGGTTTGCATATTTTTTTCCTTGCATTAGATTATGCTGATGGATGGCCAGAACACATCGACTCAACAAAATCTTCACTTCCATAGTTTTATTGGGTTTAAAACCAATATTAAAAAGTAGTTAGACTAACATTCTTGAGAAACACACTGCATCAGTGCCATTTTAATTTTTATATTGTGGCCATTTTATACCTAAATATTGCTTAATAGTCAGAATCCAGGCTCTGAGATTAGACCAATACATACACACCGTCGTTATGCCCATGATATAAATATGCAACACTAAAACATACGCTTACTCATCCAGTACTTTCTCTATGTTTTGGCACATTCAGCAACATGGTCAGTAATACTGCACTAACAGTGATGACACATAATGGCTGGAGTCTGACATATAACAGACACATCTCAGCCAAACATGCATGATCCTCCTTCAAAGTATTCCACAATCTGAAGACCTTGCACGGTTACCTGGAGTAGCCAACTGAGCGATATCCGGTACAACGATTAGAGATCCAGTGAAATCACATCTGTCTCCGGCCTGACAAGACTCCACAGCCTCAGCACGGAGGATGATTTCCACGCTACGAGGAATACTGCCCCGCGGGAGCTCCGCCTGGGTCTCCTGGATGCGAACCTAGGGAGCAGAACAAAACCGCATGTTACACCAGAATCTGACATCCCTGCGGCAGGTGATAGGCGCACAAATACCGTCATACTGCAGGATTTTATATGCATATTATTTTATTGCCTAAACCTAATATAACAAATTGCAATGCGTTTACCCTTTATACCAAGTGTGACCTGGTCCAAAATGTTAAAGTGGAATTAAGCCTTTGAATGGGCCCCAGGTGGTTTATTTCATAATGTGCTAGTATACACCACATGTAAGCCTATTAAAGTGATTGGAAAGGCGTGTCTTTTTTTTTTTTAAACAGATTTTACTGACATGCTCTGTGCGCGCAAGGGTTTTGCGCATATATCGGCCCCGATACCCCTTTTCTGGGGTCCCCCCATGGCGGTCTTGGCTCCTCTTCACCCTGTGCCCCCATGAAGAGCAGATTTCCATGAAAGCACTCGTGCGGGTGCGCTCCCGAGTCCTGCTGCTGCGTCCATTGACACAAGACAATAGGACTCGGCCCTGCCCCCATCACTGGATTTGATTGACAGCAGCGGGAGCAATGGCTATTGGATATTTAAAAAAAAAAAACACCCACACACACAATTTTTTCCTGTTTAGGCTGATATGTATTCTACAAATTTTTGGTAAAAAAATAAAAATAAAAAAAAGCTATTGCAATATATTGATTGGTTTGTGCAAAAGTTATAGCGCCTACATAGATTTATGGGATTTTTTTTTTTAAACTAATAATGGCGATCTGCGATTTTTATCAGGACTGCGACATTGCGGCGGACAGATCGGACACTTTTGACACTATTTTGGGACCATTGACATTTATACAGCGATCGGTGCTATAAATATCCATTGATTACTGTATAAACGTCACTCGCAGGGAAGGGGTTACCACTAGGAGGGCAATCAAGGGGTTAAATAAGTTAACTAGGGAGTGATTCTTACTGTGAGGGGATGGGACCGACTGGGGGGAGGAGACCGATCAGTGTTCCTATATACTAGGAAACCACGATCTGTCTCCTCTCCCCTGACGGAAAGTGGATCTGTGCGTTTACACACACAGATCCATGTTCCTGCTCTGTCACGAGCGATCCCCGGTGCCCAGCGGACATCAGGGCCGCCAGGCACGCGCATCGGCTCCTCTGACTCGGCGGGGGCGCGCGCCCCCTATGCCAGCACAAAGCTGAGGACATCATATGACATCTGCCCAGGATGGGAGATCCCATCTGCGGACATCATATTACTATGGACGAGTATTGAAGTGGTTAAGGCAGCTTTGGGCACATTTACTCGGATTTAGAGCTTCTAACCAGTTCTTGGACGCAGAGAATTCTATTTATCTAAATGGAGGTAAAATGTGCAGGGAGAATGGCCCCATTGAAAAATCATTACATGTTTAGAAATGAGGTAAAAAGCCACACGAAAGCAGAGATTCCCGCATTGAAGCGTTCATACAGATAACCATTTGGGTTGAAGTGTTTTATTACCTTTTGGAAATCAACAAATCTGGACTTATTAGTGTCCAGCATGAAGCGCCTCCTGTTGGCACACACAGGGTTCCGGCAGATACTGGGCTGGGTGTATTTGAACTGCTGCTCCACATCTTTGACTAGAGTCTGACAGTCCAGACAGAGGAAGGTGCCACTGACCAGCTCAGGATGCACGGGGTGAGTCCGGACAACCTGACCACTGATTCTCATCAGAGAGCCGATACGAGGAGTGGTCAGTTCTCTGATCCTAAAGAGAAAAACAAACAAACACACAAGTCTCAGAATCAGCTCTCTACAAAGACATAACTAAATGGCTTTTTAGCTAAACACATGTTTTGCCTTTGCAGGGCAATCTCCAAGTGCACAGGGCCAAGGATTCTACTCCACCCGCCCTTTATTTGTGAGGGCGTTTGGGACTTTCTAGCGCTATCAAATGGGAGTAGAAGTCTTCATCTCCTCTATACCGGGAAGTAACAGGCATCCATTACACTCAGGGGCTGAACATCACAGGGGAAGCGGACACAATAGGCAGCACCAAAATAAAAATGCATGTAGTGGTCTTATACTGTTTCCCATTGCGACTGATAAGTGGACCGAGTGGTAATCTGTACCACGAGGAGAATCTGAGTGCAGAAATTAGACAAATCCACGTCTTGGAGCAGATCTTACTTGTGTCTGCTGGGGAGGTCTTGGAAAGCCACGTAGAATTCTTTGCTCTGGGGAACATTCCCATGGTCTTTGGCAAAAGATCGCACGGCTCGGCAGAGGTACGGGTAGACTCTGATAAGAAGGAACAAGATGTCAGAAGGTGGAGGACACCTACAAATGATTACAGGAGAACGGCACCATTCACAGGATGAGAGCCTCACCTATAGAACTCCTCCTGGACGGTGGTGGCCAGCTGCTGGTTGAACTGCTCCAGATCCTGGAAGCTGACCAGAAGTGTGTTCCTCTCCGGGCGGATCAGCTCTTCTGCATCGCTCTTATACTTCAACTCTCCATCCGTGTTCTGAAACCTGAAGAAGACCCCAAAACACCATCAGTGCCATGAATGAGAAATTCTCAATGTGCACCACATGCATGTAAATGACAGCCTCCAGCCGATGAGGAACTACAATCCCCATCATACACCAAAAGACTTTCCTCTTCAGCAGCTGAGAACCTACAATTTCTAGTATGACATGCCAGTCCGCCAGAGCTGCTATGGAACTACAACTCCCAGCAAGCCAAGTCAGCCGGCCCCATCGCCTCCTACAGAACTACAACTGCCAGCATGTCAGCCGCCCCCATCGCTCCCTACAGAACTACGACTCCCAGCAAGTCAGCCGGCCCCATCGCTCCCTACAGAACTACGACTCCCAGCAAGTCAGCCGCCCCCATCGCTCCCTACAGAACTACGACTCCCAGCAAGTCAGCCGGCCCCATCGCCCCCTACAGAACTACGACTCCCAGCATGTCAGCCGGCCCCATCACCCCCTACAGAGCTACAACTCCCAGCATGTCAGCCGGCCCCATCGCCCCCTACAGAACTACGACTCCCAGCATGTCAGCCGGCCCCATCGCCCACTACAGAACTACAACTCCCAGCATGTCAGCCGCCCCCATCGCTCCCTACAGAACTACGACTCCCAGCATGTCAGCCGGCCCCATCGCCCACTACAGAACTACAACTCCCAGCAAGTCAGCCGCCCCCATCGCTCCCTACAGAACTACGACTCCCAGCATGTCAGCCGGCCCCATCGCCCCCCCCCTACAGACCTACGACTGTCAGCATGTCAGCCGGCCCCATCGCCCCCTACAGAACTACGACTCCCAGCATGTCAGCCGGCCCCATCACCCCCTACAGAGCTACAACTCCCAGCATGTCAGCCGGCCCCATCGCCCCCTACAGAACTACGACTGCCAGCATGTCAGCCGGCCCCATCGCCCCCTACAGAACTACGACTGCCAGCATGTCAGCCGGCCCCATCGCCCCCTACAGAACTACAACTCCCAGCATGTCAGCCGGCCGGCCCCATCGCCCCCTACAGAACTACAACTCCCAGCATGTCAGCCGGCCCCATCGCCCACTACAGAACTACAACTCCCAGCATGTCAGCCGCCCCCATCGCTCCCTACAGAACGACTCGCAGCATGTCAGCCGGCCCCATCGCCCACTACAGAACTACAACTCCCAGCAAGTCAGCCGCCCCCATCGCTCCCTACAGAACTACGACTCCCAGCATGTCAGCCGGCCCCATCGCCCCCTACAGAACTACAAAAAAAATGTTGGATCTATGGGGGAAATGAAGGGCCAATCAGTGACACGACCCCCTTCATGTACGGGGAGCCCCGATCACACGGTGCCCGGATGTGTCCCCCTCCCCCCGGGACACTCACTCCTCTAGGAAGTCCTGGAACAACTTCTGACACTTGTCGGCCAGTTCATCCTTCACATGGGGGGCGGCGGCGGCCGGAGCTCCGGGCTGAGCGACATCCATCCTGATTACTGATCACACGCTGCTACCGCTCGGTACGCTGAGACTTTCGCGCCAAACTACGGAGTCACGTGAACCGGTTCGCGCCACTCGCAGCCAATAGGACGAAAGGGACGGGCCACATTTTCGCGCCACAGACTCCAGCGGGGAGGGGTTAGGGAAGGAACAATAGGCTGTGGTGCTGGAAGGAGTGCTGTGCGCTCTGAGGGGCGCCCTCTGGTGCTGGGAGGATAGAAACGTGTATACTACACACTAGATTGTCAACATTATTTACACAACTGCCTTTACACGCACTATGAACTTCAATGACATCCCAGTATTAGTCAAGAGAACTCAATATTGAGTTGGCCCACTTTATCCAGCTCCAACTGTTCTGGGAAGGATGTCCACAATGTTTAGGAGTGTCTATGGGAATGTTTGACCATTCTTCCAGAAGTGCATTTGTGAGGTCAGGCACTGATGTTGGATGAAAAGGCCTGGCTCGCAGCCTCCGCTCTAATTTACCCCAAAGGTATACCAGCGGGTGTAGGTCAGGACTCTGTGTAGGCCAGTCAAGTTCCTCCACCCCAAACTTGCTCATCCATGTCGTTATGCACCTTGCTTTGTGCTCTGGTCCAAATCATTGGGGGGGGGGGGGGGGTATGGTGTGGGGTTGTTTTCCAGGGGTTGGGTTTGGCCCCACCAAATGATTTGGACCAGAGGACAAAGTAAAATCCATAAACACACGGATGAGCGATTTTGGGGTGGAGGAACTTGACGGGCCTGCACAGAGTCCTGACCTCAACCCGATAGAACACCTTTGGAGTGAATTAAAACAGATACTGCAAAAGCCAGGCCTTCTCGTCCAACATCAGTGCCTGACCTCACAAATGCACTTCTGGAAGAATGGTCAAACATTCCCATAGACACACTCCTAAACCTTGTGGACAGCCTTCCCAGAAGAGTTGAAGCTGTTATAGCTGCAAAGGGCGGGCCAACTCAATATTGAACCCTATGGACTAAGACTGGGATGCCATTAACTGCTTCCCGACCGGCGCACGCCGCTGTACGTCGGCAGAATGGCACGGACAGGCAAATGGGCGTACAGGTACGTCCCTTTTAATTTTCCGCCATGCCATTGTGTTCGCCAGCCAGGACCTCCGTGAGTCGGGTCGCAGGTCCCGCCGACTTGATCGCCACGGGGATACCCGCGATCGCCTCACAGGGAGGAAGAACGGGGGGATGCTAATGCAAACAAGCATCTCCCCGTTCTGCCTAGCGACAGTGTCACTGATCTCTGCTCCCTGTGATCGGAGCAGAGATCAGTGACATGTCACACTTAGCCACGCCCCTCCACAATTAGAAACACGCTCCTAGGACACACTTAACCCCTCCCAGCCCCTAGTGGTTAACCCCTTCACTGCCAGTGTAATTTACACAGGAATCAGTGCATTTGTAAAGCACCGATCGCTGTATAAATGACAATGGTCCCAAAAATGTGTCAAAAATGTCCGATGTTTCCGCCATAATGTCGCAGTCACGAAAAAAAATCGATGATCGCCGCCATTACTAGTAAAAAAAGATTAATAAAAATACCATAAAACTATCCCCTATTTTGTAGACGCTATAACTTTTGCGCAAACCAATCAATATACGCTTATTGCTAATTTTTTTTTACCAAAAATATGTAGAAGAATACGTATCGGCCTAAACCGAGGAAAAAAAATTTTTTTTTACATATTTTTGGGGGATATTTATTATAGCAAAATGTAAAAAATATTGTGTTTTTTCAAAATTGTCGATATTTGTTTATAGTGCAAAAAATAAAAACCGCAGGGGCGATCAAGTACCACCAAAAGAAAGCTCTATTTGTGGGGAAAAAAGGACGCCAATTTTGTTTGGGAGCCACGCCGCACGACCGCGCAATTGTCCGTTAAAGCAACGCAGTGCCGAATCGCAAAAAGTGTTCAGGTCTTTGGCCAGTACAAAATGGTCCGGGGCTGAAGTGGTTAAAAAAAGATGAGAATTTCGACATTTCATCAATTGCCGCGTCATGAATGTTAATTCTAGATTACGGACTCTACAGTCCGTCGTCATCCGATTCCCCCATAGGGGAGAGCGGCGCTCTGACAGGTCCGTCCCTGAGCAGTGTGGAGAGACGGACCTGTCATCTTCCTGCTCAGCGGAGTTCGCTCCGGCGATCCCCGCTGAGCAAGCCGATATCCAGGGGGCGGATCAGCACTGATCCGCCCCGTGTGAAAGAGGCCTTACTGGTGTGTTTGGGGTCGTTGTCTTGTTGAAACACCCATTTCAAGGGCATCTCCTCTTCGGCATAAGGCAACGTGACCTCTTCAAGTATTTTGATGTATTCAAACTGATCCATGATCCCTGGTATGCGATAAATAGGCCCAACACCATAGTAGGAGGAATATCCCCATATCACGATGCTTGCGCCCCCATGCTTCACAGTCTTCACAGTGTACTGTGGCTTGAATTCAGTGTTTGGGGGTCATCTGACAAACTATCTGTAGCCCCTAGACCCAAAAAGAAGAATCTTGCTTTCATCAGTCCACAAACTTGCGCCATTTCTCTTTAGGCCAATCAATGTGTTCTTTGGCAAATTCTTCAGCACATCGTTTTTTTTCCAACAATGGGACTTTGCGGGGGCTCCTCGCCAATAGCCTGTCTTCACATAGGCGTCTTCTAATTATTAAGCCTCGTACACACGATCGGATTGTTGGCCAACAAAACTGTGGACTTTTGTCCGAACGGTGTTGGCCCAAACTTGTCTTGCATACAAACGGCAAGGAATTGTCGGCCAACAAACATGAACGTAGTGACGTACTACGTGTTTTTTTGTTGAAGTTTGGCGAGTGTTGATTTGCGCTTTTCATTGCACACTTTTCAGTTCGTTTCTGACCGGCTGTTCGTCAACCAGACATGTTGCGGAATCGGAGGAGATAACGTGTTATTTATTATTGGCCTTGGAGTTATTGCTTTGACCCAAGTCCAGGAACAGGAGGAGGAGGATTTCTTGGACCAAAAATTTTTGCTTTATTAATCGTGACCAATTATATCATATGCCTTTGCTGCGGGAGCTCCAGGAGAATAATCCGGACGAATTTCAGAATTATCTCCGGATGACGGACCCCTGCTTTCACCAACTCTTGGCATTGCCTACCCCCTATATTAAGAAGCAGGACACATGCATGAGGCTTTTATTTTATTTTTTGGTTGACTAATAATGATTTGATTTGGTATATTTTCTATATTTTTGGATGCATAGAATGCACTTTTTGGTTAAGTTCTATTGGCAGATATCATGTCTAATTTTATTTGTTTTCTTTTTTTAATGCACAATAAAAAAAAATTGTGTAGAATAATACTTGGCTATGTGTTTTACTTCAAATGACAGTTTGGGAGTTGGCAGTTACATTTAAAAAAATACAATGTAAAATTAACAAGAGACACCAACATAGTTGTATCTTTGATCTTAAAAACTACAGTATAATGGTGTTGTGGTAACTTGCCCAAAAAAGACAAAAAACATAATATTATCCTTGATATCACTAGAAAAAAAAAAAAAAAAAAGCCTTTTAAAATACCTTTTAGCAGAACTCCATCAGTATCACCAGCAAAGCAGTTTCATTATTATCCCATTATAGAAGAAGAGAATTGTGCGCTACATTTCCAGATTTCACAATTTGCCACGTCACGAGTGTTAATTCTCCATTATGAGCGCTACTTTACAAGACTGACCGCTTCTGGCTCGTCCTTGCTTCCGAGCATGCGTGTTTGTACTTTGGTCTTTTGTCCGATGGACTTGTGTACACACGCTTAGAAAATCCAGACAAAAAACAGACATTTGTCCGCAGAAAATTTTAAAGCCTGCTATCCAACATTTGTCCGTGGAAAATCCAACAATTATCCAATGGAGCGTACACACGGTCGGATTTACCGCCAACAGCCTTTTCCCAGTCGCATTTCCCAGTCGGAAAATCCGATCGTGTGTACGAGGCTTTACAGTACTCGCAGATAACTTTACACCTTCTTAGGTCACCCTGGAGCTGATCATTAGTTGCCATTTTGGCTTTTCTTCCATCCATTTGAATGGTAGTTCTTTCCCGTTTTCTTCCACGTCTTTCTGGTTTTAGTTGCCATTTTCAAGCATTTGAGATCATTTTAGCTGAGCAGCCTATCAAGGTTCTGCACTTCTTTATGTTCCCTCTCCAATCAACTTTATTATTTGTAATTCTTGTAATTTTCTTTATTACCCAAGAAAGTTACGGTCAAATTATCCAATCAACTTTTTAATCAAAGTACGCTGTTCTGAATGCCTGGAACGACCCATGTTACTCAGATTTTCAGAGAGAAATGCACGATACCCAGCATGGACATTTGTTGCCTTCCTCCTTAAATAAGGCCACCTGGGTGACTGAATGACCTCACTAAGGGCTCTTTAACGCGGGGCGGATCCGTATTGATCCGCCCCTTGAAGATCCGCTGCTCAGCGGGGATCGCACAGCTGATCCCCGCTGATGACAGGGCGGTCCCTGCACACTGTGCAGGGACCGCCCTGTCAGTTCTCCGCTCTCCTCTATGGAGGATCGAATGAACACGGACCGTCTGTCCGTGTTCATCCGATCTGCTCTGCAGACGGATGAAAAAATAGGGTTTTCCTCCGTCTGCAGAATCGGACAATTGCGGAGGCGGACAATAGCGGGTGTCAGCGGATGCTCATCCGCTGACACCCGCTGCCCCATAGACATGCATGTATGTCCGTTTTTCATCCAAAAACAGATGGATGAAAAACGGACATACGGTCCGCATGTGTGAAAGGGGCCTAATTGAACTCCACACTGCTATTATTTTGAACACTCTCCTTTCAATTAATGATTCAATTACACAGAATCAGCAGTATGCATGTCACAACTGTTGGGTCTGTTGGTTTTCCATTATTCTACTACACCAACTAGTAAATTATTTGCCATGTAGAAATATAACATATACCAAAAACAGTGATTGATCTCGTTAGTGATGTTGGACTGCTTTTATTTTAAGCACAACTGTAACTGCAAATCTATATTGAAGCCACACTGCTTTATCAAGGCCCCTCGGCATTGTGTGGTCCCACACTCTATATAGGGGGACCTTGACAAGGCATAATGACTTAATACATATGCAAAATATATACTAATGCCACCTGTTTTTGAGGAATTCTGGCCATTTAAGTTGGATTTATACAGTGGCATCGGTGGCCATGTACCCATCTATACTGATTGTGGGTGACAGTGCAGGACAGGATTTGGAATGTTAGGTCCTTATTGCTGTCTGTGTACACGTTGGGGAGATACATACATCTTTCACGATTTGTCCCGACAACCAATAATCTTTGACTTTGGAAAGATCTCCTTCTTACTGCTGTGTCTCTGGGACAGGGAGTAAAAAGAAATCTCCCCAACTAAACACAGACAGTAAAAACCCTGACTTGGGTCTTAGGCCCCTTTCACACTGGGGTGGTGCGGGCGTCAGCGGTAAAGCAGCGCTATATTTAGCGCTGCTTTACCGTCTTTTTAGCCGCGGTATTCGGCCGCTAGCTGGGCGGTATTGCGGCGCTGCCCCATTGATTTCAATGGGTAGGAGCGGTGAATACACCGCTCCAAAGATGCTGCTAGCACGACTTTTTTTACCGTCCTGCTAGCGCACCGCTCCAGTGTCAAAGCATTCTGGCTTTCACACTGGAGTGAAAAGACCTGCTTTTTTCAGGCGCTATTTTTAGCGCTATAGCGCCTGAAAAACGCTTCGGTGTGAAAGGGGCCTTAAAGTGTTACTAAACCCACAACAGTAACACCAGTCTGTATATGCAGTAAAGCGTGCTTGATATACTCACTATGGAAGGGGTTAATCCTCTGCATTGTGTAAAAATGCTGTTTTATCCTATCTTTTCGGATCCTCCCCTTCTTTTACTATCCCCATTCCATCTCCTGATAGTACAGAGCCCTAGGAGGCACTCTGCATATGATCAGTTTGGTGTGTGTTGCTAGAGAGCTTTTTTTTTTTTGGGGGGAGGGTGCATGTGATCAGCACAGGGCCAATCAGCACTGTCCAAACCGAAGATCAGGGGTCATGCAGCTTCATAGGATAGAGGAGAATAAAAACTCTTCCTACAAGCTTTAACCAGACACTGATAGAATTCACAAGACTGCTATATACTGCTGATGAGAAAAGGCATTTAGCAGTCTATATTTAATACAATAATTGCATTTCCATGTTCTGTGTACTGTGGGAGGCCAGATATAGTGAATGCAGGCTCCTGGGTTTAGTAACACTTTAACCATTCCCTAATCTATCCAAAATTAACAAAATAAATTGCCCATTCATACATTATGAAATGGTCTATACCAGTGGTCTCCAAACTGTGGCCCAGAGGCCTTTGCTTGCCTTTATGCGGCCCTTGGGGAACCATTCCATCCAATGACACTAACAATGGGGCACTATTCCTCCCACTGACACCATCAAAAGGGCATAATTCCTTCCACTGATACCAACGATGGGGCAAAATTCCTTCCATTGACACCATTGATGGGGCATAATTCATTGCATTGATGCCTCCAATGGGTCCCTTTTCATCCCACTGACACAAAAAAACAAGGCAAAATCCCTCCCACTGATACTAAGAACAAAGCAAATTCTTTCCCCTGACATCAACGATGGGACAGAATTCCCTCTATTGACACCAACGATGGTGCTCTATCCCTCCAACTGACTCCAACAATGGGGTACTATTCCTCCAACTAATTCCAACAATGGGGAACTATTCCTTCCACTGACATCAATGATTGGGCACTAGTCCTCTTACTGCCAAAGATAGGGCATTGTTTACTCCCACTGGATGCCAGGACATTTTCTACTCCCACTGGCCCGGATCCGGCCCCCCTAAAGTCTGAAGGACAGTAAACTGGCCCTTTGTTTAGAAAGTTTGGAGACCCCTGTTCTATACATGTAATCAATGAGTACATATAAGAGATGATGGTTCATGGAGCAGTAGGATTCTTGTTTACACAAATACCCATCAAAAGATACAAACTTGTTTATACCATAAAGATCCCATAATAAAAAAGCAACTTGTTCATAGAATTAGTCAAATATTTTATTTTATTTTGTAGAATTCACTTGCTATTTCAATACAGCGATTTGTATTTCTCACCTCTTTATTACAAAACAGTATGGTCTCTTATTCTGAAATCATGTTAAAATCGCACAATACCGAGGGTTATTATCTACATACAAAACACTGTACTTGTTTTAGGTCTTATGTGCAATTCTAGAACTGTCTGCTAACTGTTTAGCTTCCCACAGAGTTTAAGCAATAGTCCTAAAATGCTCCAAATCCTGGAGACCCTTCCCTTGCTACATCTCCCATTAAAATGCATGCTTGTAGAACCTCAAACATGCTTGTTTATATGAATAAAGGACAATCTAAGGACCTCTTATATCAAGAGAACAAAAGGCCACCAAGCCAACGAACTCCATTACAGTCTATCCTCATATTCAGAGCTCTCCTAAAAGTATCAGCTGGAGTTACAGGAAGCCCAGGCAGACCTCCGAGGTGTTATCCAATCTTCTCAAAATGGTATCTCACGGCTACAGGAAATGGTTCACCACATCCCAGTGCTGAGGTTTGGTCATGTCCTCCCTGTGATCTAGAGAACCTATTTTTTTTTATTTTTTAACAAATGCTAGAGAACCTATTTAACTTACTTTACACCTGTGGCAAGGATGATGCAGGACTCATAAGTCCATCCTGGACAGGAAGTTATTTGAACATGTTTGAAGTAAGTAAAGAGTCAAAGAAAAACTTTAGGCTCCACAATGAACATGGTTGGACAGGCAGCATTTTTAATGCAGAAGAAACATGCTTTGTCTCATCTGCATTAAAGCTACTTACCTGCCTGTCTTCCCCCTGCTCAAGCGCAGCTCACAAATTCGGTAATGCCGAATCTGATGGAGTGACGTCAGAAAGCAGCTGGTGCTCGAGACCCAGAAGCCGGCCGCCCAAAGATGTCCGTGGCCGGCAGCAAGTTCTGGGGACGGTGCATCACTGGATCCTAGGTGAGTATAGTTCCGCTTTAAACAAAATTTCCAGACCAAAAGGACAAAATGACTGAGCCTCCTGGGCAGGTAGGTTGACCACTGCCCATAAGTATCTTCTATTTCCATCGAATATACTAGGCTTCACGCCTGGCCTTAGTAAAAAGTCCAACATTTATTACTGTAAGAACAACTAAGAGACCCCAAGAACGTTTGACTGCCTAAGTACACAGTCTGGTATTAAACTGAGTTTACATGATATGTACTCTAAACCCCATTAGCAGCTCCAGTATTTGATAATATAAGAAAAAAAAGTAAGACTATGGGATCCAGCAACTCTTGATGGATGGCTTGGTGTGGGGCGGTCCAGTGTTAGGATGTGTTATAGGCAGTGACTGGCCCTATTCTGAGGTCCATGGTTTGTGATTGTAAGAAGTGTTAGGAGAGCAGTGTACAGTCTAGAATATGGCTATGTATAGCAGGTGACTTCCAAGAAGATGGTCTCTATGGGGTGAGTCTTTTGGGGTCACGTGGGAACATGGAGGTCTGGCGGACGTTGTGCAGTCCCAGGTACAGCATGGTGACTCGCTCTAGACCTGCAATAGAGAGAAACAAATAAGGGCAACTGAATGTATTTTATATACAACAATGAAGGACATGTATGTTTCCATAAAACAAATACCAATATTCTAGGGCTGTGGAAATTAAAGATTAATTCCTCAATTCATTTTTTTGATCGGTACTCACCTCTCCGCCTGCTTCCAGGTCTTCAGGGAGTTCCGTCGGAGATTCGGTGACATCACAGACATCGACGTCACGGGACTCCTCCGCCCTTCCCCAAGTGCCTCCGTCTGCTAACGAAGGGAAGGGGGGAGGAGTCCGGTGACGCCGAAGTTCTGATTGAATGCAACGCATACGGGGGAGGAGCTACACATGGCGTCACCCGCTGCTGCCCCACGAAACTAACACGATTGTCGGCTTTACATGCTGTGTTTTTATCATCTTTATGTGAGTAGTTTGTGTTTGAACACAAAAATTAAATCTTATTCATAAGCGGTGAGCACTTAGATCTTTTCTTTCTACCCATGACCTGGCGTCCTTGCTGAGATCTAAGGAGACGTGAGAGAAGTTTATGGTTCGTATTAACCCTTTTGACACCCGCTTGCATGACCACCTGTTTGCACAGGGGTCCATGCCATAAGGTGAGAGTGATTAGTTAGACCGGAGGTGGTGGGATTGTCACGCTACTGTGAAAAAAAAAAAAAAAATACTTACGTCAGTGCTACAGTTTGAATTTAAAACGTATTTGTGTGAACTGTGAAGTTAAGTCATGGATTGTGGAAACTAACTAGTGTCGGGTGATTGTATATAGTGTATACCACATTTACCACTGACTAATGCAGAGTTGCAATGCAAGGAGATCAGCTAAAAGTAGTTGGATCTGTATGTGCGTTATAATTAATCGAAACTAGTTGATTAATCGATTAAAAAAAAAAAAACGATTAATCGAACACGAAAATTTTAATCAGTAACAGCCCTACAATATTCAAATTGCTGGCACTGGACATTCTGGGGAAGGGGTTGTAAGGCCCAGGGAGGGACCAGGTTTCCCTCTACTGGACTGTTCATAACTTAAAAGGGAAGTTCCATGGAGAAGAGTCTGTTGCTATTATAACCAGTTGATGTGGTTTCCAAAGTATTATCGAGGTGTAAAGAGAGATAAAAGAGTCTAGTTTATGATTTAGTAAACCTCAAAAAAGTAATAAGGGTTTAGGTAAAACCCTTTTACGCCGACACCGATTTTACCACATCTGCGGTGCGTTTTTCACAGGACATGTGACTCAAAAACGCATCAAAAACACAACACAAGCATTTTTGATGCATTTCAATGGGAGGTTCATTTTTGGTGCGTTTTTTTTTTTTTTTAACTGACCAAATATGCACCAAAAAATGCGGCAAGCAGGATTTTTTACACCGCAACAGACCAGTGTGAAGATATACATAGAATTTAAAGGGATACATTTTATTTCAGCTTTTCTTGCACTTTTTTTCACGCAAAAGCGCTTTAACCTCCTTGCGACCGCCGGCTGTCAAATGACGGCCAGGCGGCGCAGCTCTCACGGTGGGAGGGCGTCATATGACGTCCTCCCCTTCGGTGCAACCCAGGGAGCGCGCGCGCGCTCTCGCCGTGTCACTGGCACCCGATGCGCGTGCCCAGCGGCCGCGATGTCCGCTGGGCACCCGCGATTGCCCGGTAACACAGCGGGACCGTGGATCTGTGTGTGTAAACACACAGATCAACGGTCCTGTCAGAGGAGAGGAGCCGATGATGTGTTCTCTGTACAGAGAAACACAGATCGGTCTCCTCCCCTTGTGAGTCCCCTCCCCCCACAGTAAGAATCACTCCCAGGGAACATAATTAACCCCTCCCCGCCCCCTAGTGGTTAACCCCTTCACTGCCAGTGTCATTTATACAGGAATCAATGCATTTAAATAGCATAGATTGCTGTATAAATGACAATGGTGCCAAAAAAGTGTCAAAAATGTCCGATGTGTCCGCCATAATGTCGCAGTCACAATAAAAATCGCTGATCACCGCCATTACTAGTAAAAAAAAAAAATATTAATAAAAATGCTATAAAACTATTCCCTATTTTGTAAACGCTATAACTTTTGCGCAAACTGATCAATAATCGCTAATTGCGATTTTTTTTTACCAAAAATATGTAGAAGAATACGTATCGGCCTAAACTGAGGAAAAAAAATGTTTTTTTATATATTTTTTGGGGATATTTAGTATAGCAAAAAGTAAAAAATATTGTTTTTTTTTTTTAAATTTGTCGCTCTTCTTTTGTTTATTGCGCAAAAAATAAAAAACGCAGAGGTGATCAAATACCACCAAAAGAAAGCTCTATTTGTGGGGAAAAAATGATAACAATGTCATTTGGGTACAGTGTCGTATGACGGCGCAATTGTCATTCAAAGTGCGTCAGCGCTGAAAGCTGAAAAATGGCTTGGTCAGGAAGGGGGTGAGGTGGTTAAAAACTGCTCAGTGTGAAAGAAGCCTTAAAGTGATTGTAAACGCTCACCTTGTAAAACAACCCATTCAGTTTAAAATAGAAACAAAAAGGCATAACATTTGTGTATGGATATATAAAAAAAACATCATAAACACCTTTTTTCCCTTTTTTATAATACCCCTTTCACACTGAGGCGGATTTCAGCCGATTTAGCGCTGGAAATAGCCTCTGCAAAGCGCCTGAAAACCGCCTCCCATTCACTCCAGTGCGTCTTTTCACACTGGGGCGCTGCGCTTGTGGGAGTTTCCAAAAAGTCCTGCAAGCAGCATCTTTGGGGCGGGTTGGGAGTGCTGTATTTAGCCTGCCCTGCCCATTAGAATGAATGGGCAGCGCTTTTAAAGTTCTTCAAAAGTGATTTGAAGGCGCTGCAAAACTGGACTTTTTTGGGGGTAAAAAGTGCCCCGTTAGCGACCGAAAAGCGGTGCAAATGCGCCACTAAAACGTGTGATGCTTTAGTGCTAACAGCCGGCAATTTCAGTGTGAAAGTAGCCAAAGTGATCAAATTCCCTCTGTGCTCAGCTGCATAAGAACTGAGGGAGGAGAATCCACAGCACACTGAGCTTCCCAGTGAATGGCTGTGCAGGGGGGTGTCAGGACAAGTCTAATCATTGGAGGAGAGCAGACTGAGTTCCGCTGAAGAACTCAACACGATGTGCTCTCCAGCTTAGTGTGGTCAGTTTTTAAAAAGGAAAGCAGAGGGACTGGCAGGAACACCAGGGAGTTCACACAAAGGAAGCAATACAAAGAGAACGGAATACTTCCTTAATGAAGTACATGGTACGGCACATATCAGGAATATGAAATGTTGTGGTAACAAACACTTTAATGTTTACTTGAAAATGGCAGCTAGTAATGTTATAGCGTAATTGAACTTTCTAAATATATTCCAGGTGCATCAAAACAAGAGAAAGTCTTTCAGTTTGTTTCCTAAGAAAGCAGCCACAGCTTCCGTAGCAAAGCCTGTCCCCTGCCAGCATGCTGTAGAGAAGGGGACCCCTACAATCTGTGAGGAAGCAGTGGTCTTACTGCAGAGGTCTGACAAATCCCCTGCTGAGTCAGGGTTAGAGCTCTCCAATCAGCAAAGCTCATGCTTCCTGCAGATTGGAGAGTTCCAGCTCAGCAGAGGGCATAAGACCTCTGCAGTGAGACCACTGCTTCCACACAGAGAACAAGGGTCCTTCTCTGTAGCATGCTGGCAGGGGACAGGTGTTTCTTCTCAGGCTGCAGCTGCTTTCTAAAGAAAAGAAACTGAAAGATTTTGCGCACCTTTTGTTTCGATATACCTGGAATGTTTTTAGCGGATTGGCTGTAATCGTCTGCAATGATATATGAACAAAGCATATCCCTCTTTAGTTTGTACTTTCTTCAATCCAAAGCACAGTGACATTTTTGTCCCTTTCTGCATTCTATCTGCATGAGTCACTTCTGACAGTCTATGCCAGGGATCTCAAACTGATTGCAAAACTACAAGTCCCATGAGGCAATGCAAGGCTGACAGTTAAAAGCATAGGCAGAGGCATGATGGGACTTGTAGTTTTGCAACAGCTGGAGGGCCGCCAGTTTGAGACCCCTGATCATTGCCAACACCAGAGAATCTCGGGAGATGGCCCTACCTTCCCCCCCACTCCAGCACACAGTAGGTAATTGACAGCCTCAGCTGTGCATGTTTCCCCTATGAGATGGTGTAGAGGGGGGTGTGTACATTCCCTCCACTCAGGTCTCTGATTACACTCAGCTACAAAATCAGATACTAAATAGGTAATGGCTAGCTCCAGCCAAACTGTGCATCATTTTGGATAGTGAATAAAGTTTTTGATGGGTTTTAATTTCTGTGTGTGACTACATTTGCAGGATTTCTTCCTTGCTTCCTCTGCCTGTGACGCCAAGTTTAGAAATTGGGGTTATCGGGAAAGGAAGGCATTGGACAGCATTAAAAATCATGTCAGCTCAAAGGCTGACCATAGAGCAGGGATATGCAATTAGTGGACCAGCTGTTGTCAAAACTACAAATCCCATGAGGCATAGAAAGACCCTGACAGCCATAAGCATGACACTCAAAGGCAGAGGCACGATGGGATTTGTAGTTTTGCAACAGCTGGAGGTCCGCTAATTGCATATCCCTGCCATAGAGGATACGATTTTCTTTCCTTCCACCTGTAGAAAATTGCTCAATTCCCCCGTCAACACAGTCAGGGTTGATGAGGGAATGCCTCCCGCTGCACTATTATATTCTGCCAGAGGGGGGCGCAGGGAGCATTCCTGGCTAGCAGATGGCAATAGTTATTGCTAGCGGTTATAGCCGCTGGCAGTAACTGTATGTAGAAGAGACCGACATGTTGGTTGTACACAAGTTAATTGATTATATTGGATACAATCAGTCTGTTCATACATGGATCATATCTCAGCTGGTCCCTGAGAACCGTACAGGATTTGAACTGTCTATGGCCAGCTTTACCCTCCCCCTCTGTACTAAAATGTTGTTTTTATTTGTGTCAACGTTTCCAATCATTCCCGCCTAGACATAGGAATATGTGGACGTATATATGTATATGAATATAGGACTAGTTACCAATGCCTCCTCCAGCATGAGGTGGAGCTCCGTAACGGAAGGAGTCAATGTACGCCTTGATCTTTTCCAAGTCTGAAGTAAAAAGAAAACATGCCATGTTACAACTACAATCGGAGAAGCTTTAATAGTGTAAATGAACTGTATGAATCGCACAGAATGGAAAATCGATTGACTAAAAGATCGCATGTAAAAAGCTTGCCCCTAAAAAAATCTGTGCTCTTGGTACAAGACGGGGGTTGCATAATCCTGTCGGCATTTAATCACTGTGCTGATTATTCTGCATTGCCCAAGCGGGTTGGCGTGTATTCCAGCCTGATGGAGGGTGCTGCGACCAGGAGGGGGTGTGTCCCATGACGTCATCGCGTCCTGACAGGGGTGAAACACATTGCCGTCACACACCACCTCAGGCTCCCGACACGCTCCATCAGGCTGGAATACACGCCAACACTCTTAGGCAATGCGCTATCATTTGCACTGCGATTAAAGCGGAGTTTCGCCATTTTTAATTTTTTTTTTACAGTCAGTAGCTACAAACACTGCAGCTGCTGACTTTTAAAATAAGGACACTCACCTGTCCAGGGCGCCTGTGATGTCTTAAATTCCTGGTTCACTACTGCGCATGCGCGACCCGCTGTTTTCTGTGACCCGTGTGTCTCCCAGAAGACAGCACGCGGGGGGGGGGGGGGGGTTCGTAGACACCCGCGGGTGGCTCAGGTATCTATGCTCTGAGGTGGGAGCAAAATATCTGTATTAGACAGGTATCTGCTCCCCCTCCCCCCTGAAAGGAGCCAAATGTGACACCGGAGGGGGGGAGGAACCGGAAAAGCGGAAGTTACATTTTTGGGTGGAACTCCGCTTTAACTGCAACCCCATCTTATACCAAGAGTAGGAATGGAGTTTACTTACAGCAGTAGGCGATGTCATCTGGCCTTACACCACACGGTTGGAAGGCTGATGTGTTTCGGGGGACTTGTCCCCTTCTTCAGAGCTACAGAGATCAGAGCTTCATCAGAGCCGGCTCTGAGGAAGGGAGAATGTCCCCTGAAACACATCAGCCTTCCAACCGTGTGGTACAACGCCAAATGACTGCCTACGGATGTAGTTCATATGTGATATGCCTGTTTTTCATGTTTGCGAGTATGAGTATGCAAGCACCTGCATGGAGCACCTTGGGCCTTAAAGGGCAAATCCACTTTCGTGGGATAAAGAATAGAAAAAAAATAAAAATTAAAAAATATTATATAAATATACAACTGCTACACAAGCCATAATTGTTGATTTACTAAAACAGGAGAGTGCAAGATCTGGTGCAGCTCTGCATGATAGCCAATCAGCTTCTAACTTCAGCTTGTTCAATTAAGCTTTGACAGAAAAAAAAAATGGAAGTTGATTGGTTTCTATGCAGAGCTGCCCCAGATTTTGCACTCTCCAGTCTTAGTAAATAAACCTCATATTGTAATTGAATGTTATTAAAAATGACCTTATATTTTCAATCTGCAACTGATGTCATTTTCTGTAAAATGCAATAGGCAACCTGGAGGCCTTCTGTACATAGATGGTGCACAGAACTTTCCCAGAAATGTCATTTTCTTCTTGTGTGATTGGCTCACTGATTTTCCCAGAAGTCTGCACTAAGATACAAGTCAGATTTTAGGCATCCCCTGCAACCAAATTTTTTTTCTGGGTGAGATACTCCCCGACCTCAACCCGATAGAACATCTTTAGGATGAATTAACCACTTTCAGACCGCACCATTTTGCTGGCTTAAGACCAGACCATTTTTTGCGATTTGGCACTGCGTCGCTTTAACTGACAATTGCGCGGTCATGCGACATGGCTCCCAAACAAAATGTGACGTCCTTTTTTTCCCACAAATAGAGCTTTCTTTTGGTGGTATTTGATCACCCCTGCGTTTTTTTTTTTTTGCGCTATAAACAAAAAAAAAAAAAGTGCCAATTTTGAAAAAAATTGCATATTTTTTACTTTTTGCTATAATAAACATCCCCCAAAAATATATATAAAAAAATATTTTTTTCCCTCAGTTTAGGCCGATACGTATTCTTCTACATATTTTTGGTAAAAAAAAAAAATCGCAACAAGCGATTGATTGGTTTGCGCAAAAGTTATAGTGTTTACAAAAAAGGGTATAGTTTTATGGCATTTTTATTCATTTTTTTTTGTTTACTAGTAATGGCGGCGATCAGCGATTTTTATTGTGACTGCGACATTATGGCGGACACATCGGATATTTTTTGACACATTTTTGTGACCATTGTCATTTATACAGTGATCAGTGCTATTTAAATGCACTGATTCCTGTGTAAATGACATTGGCAGTGAAGGGGTTAACCAGGGGGTGGCAGTGTAGGGGTTAAGTGTGTCCTAGGGGCATGTTACTAACTGTGGGGGGGTGTGGCTGTGTGTTAGTGAACACTGATCTCTGCTCCAATCACAGGGAGCAGAGATCAGTGTCACTTGTTGCTAGGCAGAACGGGGAGATGCTGTTTACTTCCGCATCTCCCCGTTCAGCCTTCCCGTGAGACGATCGCAGGTATCCCCGCGGCTATCGAGTCCGCGGGACCTGCGACCGGACTCACGGGGGTCCCGACCGACACGCACGCGATGGCATGGCGGCATTCTTAAAGGGATGTACCTGTACGCCCTTATGCCTGTCCGTGACATTCTGCCGACGTACATAGTCGTGCGCCGGTCGGGAACCGGTTAAAGTGTAGACTGCGATCCAGGCCTGCTTGTCCAACATCAGTGCCTGACCTCACAAATGCGCTTCTGGAAGAATGGTCAAACATTCCCAAAGACACTCCTAAACCTTGTGGACTGCCTTCCCAGAAGAGTTGAAGCTGTTAAAGCTGCAAAGGGTGGGCCAACTCAATATTGAACACTACGGACTAAGACTGGGATTACAATAAAATTCATGTGCGTGTAAAGGCAGGTGTCCCAATACTTTTGGTAATATAGTGTATGTTTGCAATGCTAGTGATACTGCACAGTATTGCCATTTACAAAACACAGTAGAAAGTATACACATATTCCTCACCAATCGCATGGTGCTGCGCTCTTTCCGTCAGCAGCTGAGCGTCGTGCACTCTCTGAGCACCAGACAGGATCTCTTCCCCTCTCATGAACATATCATAGGAGTTTGAGTATTTCTGTGGGAGGGAAAAATGATATCACATAACATTTCCAGCATAATATGCTCAATGTGCTAAGCCATAATGACTGTTATTTTCAGCAGTGAGAGCCGAAAATGACAGTTACAAGAGCTGAGATGTAAAGACCATTATGATCAGAAACACAGGAATTATAGCCAAGTGAATGGAGGCGAAAGCATTACACAAATTGCAATGCAAAGAAAGTCTCTTGCTCTGGTTTCATTTGTTGGGCCCCACACAGATCCTGTGAATGATTCCCCTCCTAAGTAATACTTGCTGAATGATTCATACAAAAAACTTCCTAGCATGATTAAAAAAAACAAAAAACAACTTTCATCTCAAACGATCGCTCGCCCATTTGTCCCCCAGAATGGGTAGCTGAAGTAGTGTACAGGGATCGGACAAGAATTATGGCAACATTACATGATTCACAGGTGTGAAAGTGACGACGCGTTGAAAGCGGAAGTGATGTCACATGGGACGGTAGGCGGCATAAACTCCAAACATACAAAGAACACTAAACACACCAGACTGGATTAATAATGGCCGATGCTTTTTTTTTTTTATTGTTTTTTTTACAGATATAAACCAACAATGAGCAATTCACCATAACTCTTTTAACCGCTTGCTTACTGGGCACTTAAACCCCCCCCCCCCCCCCTGCCCAGGCCATTTTTCAACTTTCAGCGCTGTCGCACTTTGAATGACAATTGCGCGGTCATACAACACTGTACCAAAATACATTTTTTTATAATTTTTTTCACACAAATAGAGCTTTCGTTTAGTGGTATTTAATCAACACTGGGGTTTTTATTTTTTGCTAAACAAAAAAAAAGGCAGAGAATAAAAAGAAACAAAAAAAAAAACCACAGGTTTTCATAGTTTGTTATAAAATTTAGCAAACGGGCAATTTTTCTCCTTCATTGATGCACGCTGATGGGCATTGATCCGGAGGCACTGATGCGACTGCACCGATGGGCGGCGCTGCCTAACCTCATGCTTAAATAGGGGTCCTGGGAATTTCTGGAATGTTCTGGGGGGTCAGGTGACCTTAAAGGAGAAGTACAGCCAAAGCTCGTAGATCACAGGAGTGCAGTTTGTTCTGCACTCCTGTTACACGTTTTCACACGGCAAAGGTCACAGAGCTGGTCCAGGCTTGGGAAAGATCGAGACCATATGGTCGGGATCATCCCACATGCCTGGACCGGCACCCGGCTCAGCCTCTCAGCGAGCCGCTGAGAGGCTAAGCCGGCCGTTCTCGCCCCCTCCACAGCCCAGCACTCCAGTGGGCGAGGTGACCGAGAGACAGCTACCAGCTCTCTGCTCAGGGAGCTGTGAGCTGGTACCCAAGAATCAACATGGGGGTGGTACAAGTCTTGCAGTTCATGTCTTTTTTTTTTTTTTTTTTTTTTTTTAGAAAGCCTGAGTTTAAAAGCTGATCCCCTACCAACATGCTGTAGAGAAGGACCCTTGCTCTGTGCTCTGCAGAGGGTCTGACACACTTTGTGCTGCCTTTAGATTAGAGAGCTCTAACTTTGGCTTGAGAAGATACTCTGAGAAAGAGCCCCTGTATGACCTCAAAGGTTATATCCATGGATTGCTACTATGCTGTAAAAAGAACTAGTAGCAGGACTTCTTCCTCCCCTCGGTCTCCCCTCTGTGTCTTCGCTATCTTCTATATTTCTTCCTCTTTTCTATTCTCCTTTTTCCCCTCTTTTGCTTCCCTCTCGCCCCCCTTTGCTAGCTCTTCATTGGTTCCTTTGCCCTAGTTTCACACCATAGCGTGGTTGACAACACTGTTATACTGGTTGTTTACATATCCTCAAGATTCTTTAGAGCATATAGGGGAGCATAATCGGCATAGGTTAGCGGACTCTGGAGCGGGAGTTCGTATGATGGGGGAAGCTTCCCAACTCACCCACTGCTGAGGTTTTCTCTTGGGAGCTCTACCTGGGGGACATAGGAAGCCTACACTCCTGGAATCTACTCTAATGATATTCCGAAGGTTACGAATGTTGCTCGGTTGGTTAAAAAACAATCTTTGGGAAGTCATATGTGCCGTATATACAATATCTCTTGCTTCCTCTCACAGTAATGCATTAAAATGCTACCAGACGAATAACCCTCTCTACCTACTCAGCCTGAAATCCTCCCCAACCTCTTTATTTCTCCCCCATATGTTTACGCAATAAGTATTTTGTTATTGCCTGTTGTCAACTTTATACTTGAACCTTTTATATGAACCCTGTTTGTGTATAATTCTTGAATGATTAATAAGGAAGCAGAACAGTGGTGTAGTGGTTAGCACTTTCACCTAGCAGCAATAGGGTCGCTGGTTCAAATCCCGACCACGACACTATCTGCCTGGAGTTTGCATGTTCTCCTTGTGCCTGAGTGGGTTTCCTCCGTGTACTCTGGTTTCCTTCCACACTCTAAAGACATGCTGGTAGGTTAATTAGACCCTGTCGAAAAAATTGGCCAAATATGTGTATGCTGTAGGTCTTTGTAAGCCGCCCTATACTGCAGATGGACACTGGTGGCAAAAAGCACCCTGAGGCGATTCAGTTTGCATAGGCAGCGCTATACAAGTCACTCATTCATTAGCGAGCTGGCTTCTTCTTGAACTGAAAGTGGGGGAAAATCGTACCCAGGCCAAACCCACACAGAGAGAGAATTACATCCTCTGCATTCTGTGCTGCAACAAATAAGACTATAGATTTGATCACTGCGCTTTAATACTTAGGTTGCTTCATCACTGATGAACGAGCGATCCACAGTAATGTAGTGACTACTGGAATTATTCTGTATGAGAATAATCTGGTGGCTATTTATGCATGGAACGCCTAATGTAACCATTTATGTCCAATTCTGTGCAATGGAAAAGAACCACACATGCCTTTCTATGCAATATAATCAGTAAATGCCACTCACAGGATCCTGGGGGTCCGGCATGGTGTAGAAGGGTCTCACGGCCAATGGGTACTTGTCCAAAATGTAGAAATCTGTATCATACTGGGAGAAGGAGAGGAGATACACTGTCAGTAAGGAGTCCATCACATGGTTCATCACATCACCTTGTCCTGTTATCATATCATCTCCTAGCCTGCGTTACAATACACATATCTGTGTCACATATTGGTTCATCTATCTGCAGTATAAAGGGTCAGTTTATACAAAACTGATATCTCAAGTTGGGATAGATGCAAGCAAGTGTAATCATGTTCGAAGACATGACATCAGGGTAACTGAATTCCCAACTTCACTTACCTCTGTAGACGTTACAAGTGATACTTTCCCTGTTTATTTAGAGGGATTACATTACAAAGACTGCTGAATAGCTGAGGGTCCTACATAAGTGAGTCTCTATGGCCGAGGGAATAGACCAAGGGATCTGAGATTAGCTCACCACTGGAACTGATAAAAGAAGCTAATGCCCCCTCCTTAGCTTAGTGATATGCCCCCTCCTTAGCTTAGTGATATGCCCCCTCCTTAGCTTAGTGATAAACAGATTGTACAGCAATAAGGCATTGGCAGCTGCCCAAACAGTACAAACACCTGGGAAGTCTTCAGCTGTATTGCCCAGGTCTCCCATGTGCTGCTGTACCAGTAGGAAGAGTAAGGTTGTGTCCAGGAGAAAGCTTGTTCTTCATGTATTTACTTCTATGTACAATAGGTTAAAGTGAAAGTAAACCCCCCCTTTTTTTTTTACAGTTGTACCTACAGGTAACCCTATAATAAGGCTTACCCGGTAGGTACAGTGAATATCTCCTAAACT
Organism: Lithobates sylvaticus; assembly: GCA_028564925.1. NCBI lineage: Eukaryota > Metazoa > Chordata > Amphibia > Anura > Ranidae > Lithobates > Lithobates sylvaticus. Next base: position 32,204,759 of record CM053031.1, read on the forward strand.
TGCCCTGTTTAGGAGATATTCACACTGCATGCAGCCGGTGAGGTCGCTGGCGCGTGCACTCTGACGGGACGGCATACCTGTGCCGACCCTTCAGAGCTCCGTGCTGTGGACCGTGATTCCCACGCATGACGTCGGCGCGGCCAATCAGACGGCTGGAGGACGCAAACCTGGAAGGGTGAAGAAGGAAGTGCCTTCAGCTGTGACAGCGCACCACTGGAAGGCTTTGTTCTGAGGTGATTATTTCATAATGTGCTATTATGCAAAGCATACTAGCACATTATGCAATTGTCTTACAGGGTTTAAAATAAATAAATAATACTGTATATACTAGAGTATAAGCCGTGTTTTTCAGGCACATTTTATTGTGATGAAAATGCCCCCCTCAGCTTATACTGGTGTCAAGCACTTTTCTGCAGCAGAGAATGACATTTTCCGACCTGACTTTAGTGCCCCCTATCTCGGGTCCACTTGGTGCTCGGAACCCAAATTTGGCATGCAAACCCAGTGGAAAGAGCACTACAACATATCCAAAGCTGGGGTTCCTAGCACCAAGTGGCCCCGAGATACGGGGCCCCAAAGTCGGTTCGGAAAATGTCATTCTCTGCTGCAGAAAAGTGCTTGACATTTTCTGAACCGAATTTGGGGCCACTTGGTTCTAGGAACCCCATCTGGATATGCTGTAGTGCTAGTTCCACTGGGTTTGCACACCAAATTTGGGGTTCCTAGCACCAAGGGACCCCGAGATACAGGGCCCCAAATTCAGTCAACTGTGTCCATCTGCAGCAATGTCATTTCGGGACCCTTCGGGTCCAGAGACCCCAAATTTAGGCTGCAGCTAGGGGGCATCTAGGAACCCTTAACTACCAAGGTTGAAGTTCGGGGGACCTATGGCTGCAAATGGGCACAGTGAGGCTGCAAATGGCACAGTGAGGCTGCAAATGGGCATTGTTGACCCTCTTTTCCACTTACAGAAGCTGCGCATTTCTCACCCTAGGCTTATACTCGAGTCAATACGTTTCCCAGTTTTTTTTGTGGTAAAATTAGGTGCCTCGGCTTATATTCGGGTCGGCTTATACTCGAGTATATACAGTAATATAATAAATAAAAAATGCGGTTTACTACTGCTTTAAATGTCAGAACTTGTAGCTGGCTATGTGCAACTTCATATCTTCAAACCTGGAACAAGGACGCATCAAATGGACATCAGAGAAAAGTCCGATTTTTTTTAACTTGAGGAAAAGCATCAGCACAACAGCCAGGTAACTTTTTCAGAAGGAAAATACCAGCAATGGCAACCCGCACATTTCTCTCATGACTGCTTTTCTTTAAAGCTGAATTCCAGGTATGGAGATTTTTACCTAGTTCCATTAAACCAGCTTGGACCAATGTAAGTATGTATGTGCCACACCTGTGGGATCCCCCTGGAAGCTGGCAATCACTGTAGTAGGCATGGCTACAACAGCGCTTGCTGCTAGCTTCTGGGTCCCGTGCCTGCTCTTCTGCTTACCGAACACGGGAGGCCACCCACTTGCAAAGGGTGCCATTCAGAGAACACTTTCCATTTTATCAATGAACGCAAAGTGTACTCATGACATCACCTACCTCTCCACTTCATCCAATCAGAGGAAGCTTTGCATTCATTGAGAAAATGCAGTTCTCCCTGAATGGAGCCTGAGGCACGTGAGTGACCTCCTGTGTTCACAATGTAGCAGGGCAGCGGCTTAGCCTGGGATCCGGAAGCTAGAGGAAATCATTGTAGTGTCTACTACAGTGATTTTTAGCTTCAACGGGGATCCCACAGGTATACATTGGTCAAAGCTGAACTAATCTTCTCCTCACGTTTAAACAAACGCAAAGTTTGCAGGCCAAGTCCAGCACTCATCTGTCGTGTTTGATATTCGTTCAGGAGTGGTTACTATGTTGATTTTATTGAATTGAATTGTACACTGTACATTTTTTATTCATGTAACTGTCTTTTCTATTAAAAATTGTTTTTTGCTAATATCACTTCTATCCCTAATTTCTTTTACCCATTATTAGTACCGAGATAGTCCAACTTCCCTTTCTTTTCCCCAAAAGTCTTGTGGGTGGTTGGCTCATTGGACGCAGACTCAGCACCTGCGTTTGTAGCCTAATAACCCCTTGTTCCTACAACATTAATGGATGATGGTACTCTTTAACTAAGCTATGGTTATTATCAAAGACTATACTCATGATCTTACATAAAGCTGAACTAATGTAAAAATTGCCATACCTGGAATTCATCTTTAAGTCTGCTTTCACACTAGTCAGTCTTTCTTCTGATTTTGTGTTTAAAAAAAATAAAAAATAAATGCATGAACATTAAAGAGGAAGTAAACCTTGATGGGTTTACTTCCTCTTTGTTTCCCTGCAAAGGTAAAGCATAATGGACTACTATGCATCGCATCGCATAGTAGTCCATTATGTCACTTACCTGACACAGGAGCCTGCGATGTCACCGCTGTCCCCTTGTGTATGGAGCCTCCATCTTGGTGGGTCTTGCTGCTCCGGCGCTGTCATTCGACAGAGCAGCGATGACGTCCCTCCCGCACATGCGCACGGGAGCCGCCACTCGCGGCATATCGCCGTAAACAGCTGCGCGCTCAGTGCGCCGTAGACAGCGGTGCCTGTCTTTTGGCAAATATCTCCTAATCCGTGTAGGTTTAGGAGATATTTCTTGGACCTACAGGTGAGCCTTAATCTAGGCTTACCTGTAGGTCAGAGTGGTTTGTAAGGGTTTACAACCACTTTAAGTCCTATGGAACCCCTTACACTGGTCAGTTGCGGGTCCGTTGTGTTTTTTTAAAGTCATGCAAGCTGCCTTTTTAATGCATGTTTGGTATGGGAAAAAAATGTACCTCTCCACTAAAATGATTGGAAAACGCATCAAAAATGCAGCAAAAACTTAAAAAATGCAGCAAAAACATCAAAAACGCAACTGCGGATGCACTTGAGTCACATGCATCATCACAGGTGCAATACGCACCGACAACACAGTAAAAACGCATATGCGTTTTTATCACAAAGCAGTGTGAAAGTAGGCTTAGTGTTCCCACGCTACCCCAGTCTATAGTGACATTACCTTTTCCTTGACCAACCGTCCCAAAAGCTTCTCATTAGGAGTGCTGAAAAAGAAGAGATGAGTGTTTTTATATATTATGCATCACAAACACACATTTACAGGCTCAGTGACGCAGTGCTAGGAGGAACGATTACCTGCAATATGCACTGTAACCACACAGATTTATTCTTTCAGTTTTATGGCCATTTCAGACTGAGAATCTTATCAGAGACTAAAGGAGATGCATGGGGTATGTAAAAAAAACAAATATACATACTATCTCCATGCTGCAGCATTTGTGTAATGCTGCAGCTGTCCCCCGCCGGCTCTAAGCCCAACAACTGAGCGATCACTTGACTGCTGATTGCTCTGAGCGGAGAGCAGCGATTGTCAGTCACTGCTCCCCACTCTGTTTCTCCAGTGCTCACTGGAGAGAAGGGGTGGGAGCAGCAGCCTTTGGTTCTCAGAGAGCCAGAGCCAGCTGTCAATCAGGAAGCTGGGGGGATCCCGACAATATAGTTGGGATCCCTTTCATAGCCTGGAGCCGCTCTGTGATGTCAGCTGACAGTGGGCTCTGGCTTGCTGACAGCTGTTTCTGGATCACAGGAGAGTAAAAGCAGATGCACCCCTCTAACCCACAAGAGAAGTATGGCTATATTTCTCTTTTTGTTAGCAACGATTTATAGCTAGCAATGTCCCTAGAAATTTGATGCAGCTCTAACAAGTATCTTTATTTTCACTGCTAGAAATTGCTCTCCTTCAGATACCTATAGCTAACTGCCACAGAAACAAATGCAGACCGACGGTTGCTGGCAAGTGGACATAAAATGCAGCACAAACTCAAAGTGACTGAGCTGCAGATTACCAGCATTTTCATAGAAAATAATTACAATTTCCGTGGCAAAATTTTTAGGCCTCATTTACACAGGAACTGTGACCTGTACAGGTAGAATGGGCTATTTGATTATGCAGCTGGAACTGCCAGGAGCCATGTGCAGGCAGAACATATGTTATTCTATGGGGAGACGCAGCAGCACAGCAACTTGTCCCAGGACCTCTTAGCAGTGGTTTGGCGCTTCAATTTCAACATCACACAACAAGTCAAGGAGAAAGTGGAGATCCCCTGGGGTATAGAAGCCGCTTGCCCAGGAACCAGATTCATTTACACCATTAATAATACCTTTACGATAACAATACCAGTAAAATCCAGCGCTATCTTTCCACTTTCCTCAACTTGTCCTAATTGGACCGGCATGCAGTGGCGGATGAGCGGCTCTGAACACAGACAGTGTTATAGTGACCCTGCAAAGCTATACAAACCGCCCCATTCATGCTATTTGCATGATAGCAAGTGTGCCGGCACTCTGAGTGCCGCATCTTTCTTTTAGATTAGTGTGCACAGAGGATGAATGAGCTCTTTGAAGCCGGCACCAGAATAGGGATATTTTTGGAGAAGTTTAAGTACTAGAGTAACAAACATGTCATACTTACCTCCATTGTGCAGCTCGTTTTGCACAGAGTGGCCCCGAACTATCCATTTCTCGGGTCCCTCGGTGGCTCCTCCCCACAATAGATAACCCCCTTGGAGAAGCTCTCTCCCGAGGTGGTTACCTTGCGGGCGCTCACCTGAGTCCAGCATTCGGCATCCATAGAGGACGAATGCAGGACTCGACCCTGCCCACTGGTCCCCGCGTCATTGGATTTGATTGACAGCAGCGGGAGCCAATGGCTGCGCTGCTATCAATCTATCCAATCAAGAGCCGGGAACCCGTGGAGAGAGGGACAGCAGTGAACCAATCAGTGCTTTCACAGAGGAAGCACATAGGCCCATGTAACCTCCCTGCCCTGAGCTGAGCTAGCAGAGAGCAAAGAGAAGAGAAGTATACTGTATGTGTTTTTTGGGGGGGGGGGGGGGGGGGGGGGGGGGGGGGGGGGGGGGGGGGGGGGGGGGGGGGGGGGGGGGGGGGGGGGGCGAGGGGTAGGGTCGCAACCTATCCGGGATTCACCTGGACAGTCTGGGTTTTGAATCATGTGTCCGGGTTTCAGTCCCCCTGAAACCCAGACATATTAATCAGATAGGAATGGGGCTCGGGGGCACCATGTGCACAGCATTACTATTATCTTTGGAATGCCCAAAGGTGTCTGAGGTCTGTTACAATCCTATAGTGTATACTAGAACAATTTTTTTTTACTATGCACCGCAAGTGTTCGGGTTTGGCAAGTGGCAACCCTAGTGGGGGGGGGGGGGGGGGGGGGGGGGGGTCTGCATTAAAATAACAATTATTAAGACACTGTCACTTTGCCTGGAAAGGAACCCCCTGACCCCCTTAAACTCACCTTACTTGCACTCCCTCGCAGCTCCTTGTTCCTTAGACCCCTTTCACACTGGGGTGCTTTTCAGGCATTTTAGCGCTAAAAATAGCACCTGAAAAGCGACTCTCAAGCCACCCCAGTATGAAAGCCTGAGTGCTTTCACACTGGGGCGGTGTGCTTGCCGGACAGGAAAAAAATGCCTGCAAGCACATCTTTGGTGCGGTGCAGGGGCGGTGTATACACCACTCCCAAAACGCCCTGCCCATTGAAATGAGCGGGCGCTTTTAACCCTTTCTTCAGTCGCAATCGGGGGTTAAAAGCACCCCGCTAGCAGCCCAAAAGCGCCACTATAACAGCAGTAAAGCACCGCTAAAACTAGCGGCGCTTTACCACTAACGCCAGCACCACCCCAGTGTGAAAGTACCCTTATAGTTGGCACCGATATTGCCTGTATTGATAATCCATGGGAGCGGTAATGTCACTCCACTGGTCATATGACAGTGCTGGGGCCTAGTGCCTGGTTGCTAGGCCTAGGTATCATCATAGGGAAAAGAGTATGTGGGGAAATACTGCGCCAAACCTAAACACACTGTAGCAGCCAGCACAACAATTAGACATAAATTGCATAAAAAAGAAATGAAGGCAAGTGCGGCGCTCAAATATTCACACAAATGTCCCTGATTTTCACAAAATGCCACACAAGAAACAAATAGCCTGTGTGTGCAGTACTGTGAGGCAGGAATTTTTTTGGTGGGTGTCCCCTAGAGAAGGGGGGGGGGGGTGCCAGTAGGGATTTATCCACTGGATGTCTACCGATCGCAAACCCAGAGCACTCCCAGTGGTATACTGCACCCCTCTGAGGACTTTTGTGAACATAGCTATATTATACCAGCCGAAAATGATATCTTGAGAACAAACTATTTATATGTTTTCACTTTATCCATTTTTTACCCTCAATTTTACCCTTAACTTTATCAGGAGAGTGTGTCTTTTTGATATTAGCATGTCATTATTGATCACCGGTTGTTTTTTTCACTTATGATCATTACCACGATATATTATGGTTTTCATGTTTCAGATTGTTGAGACATTTACAAGGAAAACACTTCACCTGCTGTAATCATTTGCTGTGATGTCTAACCAAACATATGCCAAACGCTAAATACAGTGTTCCTATCCTAGGGCTAATACTACAGTTTCTGTCTATAACATTGAATGTTTTAGGACTGTGAACTTTCTGAAGTTTTTTCGGTTGAAGTTCACTTTTCTGAATTTTTTTGCACCTTGACTGATGTAATATCGCACCATAACTTTTGATGAGATTTTCAGGGAGTGGAACTCGTCTTACTGCATTTTTGAAAAAAGACGCAGGCTGTATAGAAACTTATCCTTTCTCTCCATAGAAGGACATTGAATATATGCCTCTTTCAACCTAGGGGTTAATGCTGTTTCAATTTCTAACTTGGCTAATGATTGGCTATTGTTTTCCTTTATTTTTTGTTTTCACTATTACAACACTATCCTTTAGGGATGTGACTGCACATACCAGTGGATAAATCCCTACTGGCACCCCCCCCCCCCCCCCCCCTTCTCTAGGGGACACCCACCAAAAAAATTCCTGCCTCACAGTACTGCACACAGGCTATTTGTTTCTTGTGTGGCATTTTGTGAAAATCAGGGACATTTGTGTGAATATTTGAGCGCCGCACTTGCCTTCATTTCATCATCATAGGGAAACAGGTCACATGCGCTTTTTGTACTCAGGAAGTGCTGGGTATTCTTGCTAGCTGTGGAGGAACAGGGAGCTGTGTGGGATTGCAGGCACGGTGGGTACCTCCTAGAGACATCCCGTATTCATGGGCAAGGTGACAGTTGCCTCTTTAGGTGCACCCGCTGCTTTGGTAAAGCACAAATTTACGTGATGCAAGTGTGCATTGCTCATACACCAATGATTTGCGTCTGATCATAGCCACATATCTGAATACCATCTACTGTACATAGCTAGATACAGGTTTGTGGAGATAGAGATATATAACTTAATTTAGTTAATAATAACTTTTGATTTAGTTAAATTTATTGCTTATGTTGTTTTCACAATTTGCTATAGAAAGTGGGCACTTTAATTTCAAAGTGAAATGTCTGCCCTGTCTGGTAACAGATGTGTTTGTTTTATCAATAAAGGAAAGTGACTGCACTCCAATGACATCATGTCATCCAACTTTATCTCTACGATAAAGCCGATAGGTGGGTGAAATGTGTTAGGGCGGGGCTGCAGTATATAAAAGTTTGGTTACAATAAAGTTGGATGACATGTCGTTGGCGAGTGGTGGCTTCCTTCATTAATCTCACACAGTGCTAAAAAATTCTTTCTGCAGAAAGTGCAGGATTTGCCAAGACCTTGGAGAAGTGGCACTTTTTCTTCCTTACATCGGGTTTTGTGAGATGACAACTGGGCAAGTTTTTTGGTGAATAAGTGGAAAAATAAACAGTGATTTAAATCAAAAGTGTAAGTGAAAAAATAGGGTTTTAGTATTTATTCATTAGCAGTACACACCTAAGGTCCTCTTCATCCCCCATCTCCACACCGGCCTCCCGCAGCATCGCTAGCCCCTCGCGGTATTCCAGGCGGAGCGTGGGCTCCAGAAATTTGAACGGCTCACTAGGGAACTGTCGGCACACGGTCTGGATTTCTGTCTGAAATCTGTAAAAAAAATTAAAATAAATCAGGAAAACTGGGAATTAACAATGCATACTATTTTTACAAACAGTGAGATGGCACAGTTTACAGCACAATTGTTCTATCAGTATTAGGCTTTTTTTTTCCCCACTAGAGGGCGATCTCATACAGGCAGCTACTCAAGGGAAAACCGTGGCTATAGGCCTAAAAATTATCATATCCCTGTATTGGGTCGGGGAATGGGATATTCAGGGAGTCTGTCCTCAGGCCCCCTTTAAAGCAGTCCCACAGTGTCCTCAGTTCCTTTTCACATCACAGCGTCCTTTTACATTAATGTAACAGGGACTGCTCTGTAAAGGGGGCTGTGATGTAAAAGGGGCACTGTCATATAAAGAGGACTGCCCTGTAAAGGGGTACTGTAATGATTACAGTGCAGTCCCCTCTATATTAGTGCCTCTAGCAATCACAGCCTCCTTCGTCACAATGCCTCTGCAGTCTTGCCCTCTCTTCCTCTCCAACATCACAACTTCCCCATGCCAAGCTCTGCCTCCCCTGCAAAAGACTCTTACCTTTGGCAGGGCAGAGGCTGTTATCAGCCCGTGTGTCCGCTCCCAGCTCCCCTGCCCACCCGGCCCATGATGTCATCCTATCAGCAGTTCAGGAGAAGCTCTCTATTCAGATCTGCAGTTCCTCCGACCCCCCCTGGTGACAGGATGACCTTATCGGCCGGGAAGCTGGGGGAACCGGGAGAGGACATATGGACCGGGAGAGGACATATGGACCTGGCCACACAGCTGGTGGGGAGCGGCGGCTGCAGTCTGTGATAGGCTTGTGCAGTCTGTGGTCGCCGCTCACCACCCGCCGTGCAGTCCGATCATCAACAGGCTGATGGAAAGAGCTGGAATACAATAAATGAAAACGGGAGGGCCAGGGAGGTAAGATTTAGATGATGCCAGTAAATGAGACGGGCTCTAACTTGCTGCAACTTCTAGTGCACATTGTGAGAAGCCAACAGTGTGCAGGAGCTAATACAACTAAGGGTAAGGCTGGAGTTCAGGTTTAACACCATAGATGGAGGCGGTTAATGCCCCCGAGGTGAGATCTCAATAGCAAAGTAAAAGTAAGAGGCACAATGGAGACTTTTCAGGACAAAATGTAATAGGACGCAATATGAAAAAGAATAAATAAAAAAAAAAAAAAATCCAATTTTCTGTGCACCTCTTCAGCACAACATTGTTTTGCATTACCTCTCCTGCAGTCCCTTGAATATCTGCACCAGGGTATCAGCGATCTCATCCACCACCTCGTGGTAGTGATAATCGAATGCCATCTCAATATCCAGACCTACAAACTCAGTCAGGTGACGGTGTGTGTTGGAGTCTTCGGCACGGAACACTGTGGAACAGACAGGCAGCCAATGGTCAGGAGGACAGAGATCACAGAGGAACACAGCATTATGAGAAGTGTAGTGTGTATAGGGTGCTGTCCATACCTACCAATCACATGCTGCCGTTTCTTCAGGTGAAGATTTAACCAAATGCATTCATTAATGTATAACTAAAGGCAAAACTTTTTTTAGTTTTGAATAGGTTGGAGATGAATTAGAATCCCTATCATTTTTTATTGCTGTCTGTGTCCCTGTTAAGGAGGAGATTCCCCCTATTTCTCTTATTTACCATTATCATTTAAAAGTGAAAGTAAAAGAAAATCGCAAATTTCGGGTTGTCCCCAGAAAAGTAACAGAGGGTAAATCTTCCAATGGGGACACCAATTCTGGTGGCCTGGAGGTCCCCAAGGAATTCCTTTACCACTTGCCTATTGGGCACTTTTACCCCTTCCTGCCCAGGCCAATTTTTAGCTTTCAGCGCTGTGTCAGTCTGAAAGACAATTGCGCGGTCATGCAACACTGTACCCTTATGAATTGTTTATCATTTTTTTTTCACACAAATAGAGCTTTCTTTTGGTGGTATTTAATCACCACTTGGTTTTTTTTTATTTTTTGCTAAATAAACAAAGACAGAAAATGTTGAAAAAAAAATACTTTTCAAAGTTTGTTATAAAATTTTGTAAACAGGTAATTTTTCTCTTTCACAGATGTGAACTGTTGAGGCTGCACCGGTGGGCACTGTTGAGGCTGCACCGGTGGGCACTGTTGAGGCTGCACCGATGGGCACTGTTGAGGCTGCACCGGTGGGCACTGTTGAGGCTGCACCGGTGGGCGGCACTAATGGGCACTGTTGGGACTGCACTGATAATCAGTGCCCTGATTATCAGTGTTCATGTCTTTTAGAGAAGCTGGTTATCGGCTTTCTTCTCCTCTCATCATGCTGGAAAGGGGTGCCAATAACAAGCTTCTGTTTAAATCTGCGATCAACTGTGATTGGGCACGTAGTAAAGAGCCGCTGATTGGCTCTTTACCTTAATCTGTGATCAGCAGCTTCCTAGCCGGCCAAGATGTAGCCGTCATTCGGCTATAGTGCAGTCGGCAAGTGGTTAATATGCAGGGATTTCCTCCTTCCACTTCCTGTTTGGCTATGGAATACATATGGACGTACGTCCCTGGGTGTGTCCAGGGGTTTAGATCCTTACATATGCACAGATAGGCAAGTACTGGGTTACAGCCATGTATACATCCAACGAGCCAAAACAGATTGCACTCCTATGACCCTTAGGAAAAGTCCAGCCAAACAAGCTCAGGCTGGACTTCTCCTTTAACGTGGCATAACGGAGAAGCGGTGGGGGATGGTAAAATCATAACTCAACTGCGTGGTTTTACTACCCGTCAACCGCCAGTGTTAAAAGAGGCTTGAGAAGGTCAAGTTCTACAGCACTCTCTGTAACAGAATATATAATCACATATTGTTTGGCATTTATGTCTTATGCAGATTTAATTAAACAACATAACCAGGCTGGTCACCAGGTGGCAAATTACCCAGAGAGAAAGTCACACTAAGAACCCTTACCTACACAGATTATCCAATTATTGGTTCAGCGGACAATCGTTAAAAAAAGGTCAGCAGCATCGTTATACGATTTTAATTGCTATGATCTTCCATCATTAGAAGTGAATAGTGCACTACAGGAGGCGCGCACAAGAGGGCGCCATTCTCCACTACATGGCATGGAGAACGAGAGAATACAACAAGCAGACGCCGTCATACTCAGGGCTCAGAATTTAAAAACTGAATATTTAGCAGAACTTTCCCTTTTAAGTTGTTCATAAAAAATAGATTCCTTTTCCCTGGAAAAGCACTGCTTTTCATTTCTGCCTTAATATGAAAATTTATTAAAATCGCCCACGGCTGTTGTGTGCGGCCACTTCATAAATAGTGACAAAAATCCATCACTTACATGGAACTGCAAAGGGTGCAAAATAAAAAATAAATAAAAAAAAAACAAAAAAAACAAACAATCACTCTTCTTTATTATAAAGTATATTAAAGGGCTACAGCTGTTTATGCTTCTCCATAGACCCAGTGTACCAAGCTGAGACATCTGCAGCTGAGAAAAGTTTTCAGTTACTTTCTTTTACACCCAATACTTCAACGGAATATTGGGGGGGGTTTGTATTTCTTAGAAATCGATTTGAATCGCATCAAATTAATACTGCTTTTTTTTGCCTTCCTCCTTTACCCCGTCATCAACATGCTAAGACTTTTAAATTAAATCTTTACATACCGTATATACGCTTATACTCGAGTCAAGAACTTTTCTGCAGCAGAAAAGTACATTTTCCGACCCGACTTTGGGTCCTCGTATCTCGGGGCCACTTAGTGCTGGGTATGCCAACCCAGTGGACCTAGCACTACAACATATCCAAAGATTGGGTTCCTAGCACCAAGTGCCCCCGAGATACAGGGACCAAAATCGGTTCGGAAAATGTCATTCTCTGCTGCAGAAAAGTGCTTGACATTTTCCGACCCAGACTTTGGGGCCCCATATCTCGGGAAAACTTGGTGCTAGGAACCCCAAATTTGGTATGCCAACCCTGTGGACCTAGCACTACCACATATCCAGATGAGGTTCCTAGCACCAAGTGACCCCGAGATACGGGGCCCCAAAATTGGCCAACTGTGTCCATCTGCAGCAATGTCATTTCGGGACTCTTTGGGTCCAGAGACCCCAAATTGGCTGCAGCTAGGGGGGCATCTAGGAACCCTTAACTACCAAGTTTGAAGTTTAGGGGACCTATGGCTGCAAATGGGCACAGTGAGGCTGCAAATGGGCATTGTTGACCCCCTTTTCAACTTACAGTAGCTGCGCATTTCTCACCCTAGGCTTATACGTTTTCCCAGTTGTTTGTGGTAAAATTAGGTGCCTCAGCTTATATTCGGGTCAGCTTATACTCGAGTATATACGGTACCTTATTTTAGATCCATAAGTGTCACTACCGGATCTCTGTGCTTCTCTTTGCAATGTAAAAAAGATCATGACTGGTGGGAGGGACCTACAGAGTGTTGTTTCTGAAAACATCACTGCACCCCTACTCAGTACTCCTTCTCTAGAGCCCTCAGCTCCAATGCAAGAAGTGGGATGATCTTGGGAAGAGTTATGCAAATTAATGTCTTAATGGGTGGGTGTCAGTCAGTAGAAAAATAGGATTTTTGACAACCGTAAAATACGTTTCTCTGAGTTCATTGACAGACACAGCGCTTCCTTATTCAGAACCATAGGGTCATATCGCCCCCTACAGGAGTAGGACACTAGGCAGAAAAAAAGACTTGGCTACGCCCATGGGCAGTCCTAGGCGATGCACAACCCTCCTCTCTGCTATAGGCCTTCAGTTTTGTCCCAAGCAGTGTCAGAAGCATTAAAAACTCCATAGACGGGTGTGTGCTGTGTCTGTCAATGAACTTGGAGAAACGGATTTTACGGTAAGGGAAAAAGACCCTCTAAACAGCAACCTGCAACACCTTGTGGCTTAAAGAAGCATCCTCAGATGCCAGCACATACACGTTGTAGAATTTTGTGAGAGTGTATACCGACGACCAAGTGGCCACCTTGCAAACCAGCACAGCTGATGCCCGATGATGGAAGGCCCCAGAAGCAATAAGCAGCCAAGTAGAATGTGCCGTAACAGGGAAAGGAGGAACCCAACCCCTGATAGATTAGGCCAGAGTCATCATCTGTCAGAGCCATCTAGAAAGGTCGCAGAAGAAGCAGACAGCCACTTTTTTGGCCCATCCGTGATCACAAACAGCGAGTCTGATCCCCGAAAAGGCCCTGTGACTGCCAAATACACCCGAATCGCCCGAACACATCCAGGGCATGCAAGGTAAATCCCTTAGGACATTTTGACCTGGGACACAGGGAAGGCAATATAACGTCCTTAATCAAAAGGAATCAAAGGAGGGAACCACGGGCAAGGGCAAAGAACCACTTCATCTTCACCAGGTAAGAAGTATGAAATGGTAACGCCTACAGTTCTGACACTCTACGAGCAGAGGTGATAGCAACCAAAAAGGCCACCTTCTGGGACAGAGCAAGCAGAAGAACCTCCCGAATATTTTCAAAGGGAGGCTCCTGTAGAACCGAACGCACCAAGAGTAGATCCCACGGCATTAGAAGCGACCACACCGGTGGAGGCAGATATCGAACCCCTTGATTAAGAGTACACACCATGGAGTGCGAGACCAGGGGACGCTGAAGAAAACCACCAATGCTGACACCTGGCCCTTGATGGTACTCAAGGCCGAGTTCTGCTCAAGCCCCCCCCCCCCCCGTGAAGGAAGGTCGAAATCCGAGCCAACAAGAAAGGAGGGTAAATGGCAAGCGCCTCACATCAGGATATGTATGCTATCCATGTCCGGTGGTAAATCTTCTCAGAGGAAGGCTTCTTAGCCTTCAGCAGCGTCGTAACTTCAGCACCTGGCTCATAACAGCCAGGCCTTCAAAAAACAGCGACTGAAGCAGGATGGAAGATCGGCCCTTGGGACAGTAGAACCTCCCTGAGAGGCAGCCGCCAAGGGACATCAGCATACCAATACTGACAAGACCATCCAGGCCCACTAGAATGACTGTAATCCCTTCGGCCTCCATCCTGCGCAAAAGCCACAGCAGAATCTTGAGGAGAGGTGTAGATCCAACTATAATGGCCCCACGGGGCCACCAGAGCATCTGCAGTGTCCACCAGAAGAGCCTGTGACCTTACCAGAAACCTCATGCATAGTCTGATCGCTCGAAGTCCTAGGATATTGTCCGTCAGTCCAGATTCCTCCAGCGTCCAATGACCCAGAGCAGAACCCAGTCCCAGGACACCTCCCCACCCAGACAGACTGGCATTGGTGGTGACCACTGTCCAATACAAGGGGAGAAAGGATGTGCCCTGCCGAAATCCCAGAGAGTGAAGCCACCAGACCAGGGACCCCGGGTTTTCTGGCTCAGCCAAATCTAACAGCCCAGAGACCGCACCTTACGCCAGGATCTCACTTGAAAGGAGCTTGTAAGGAACTGCACAAATGGAACCGCCTCGAAGGTAGATCCCATCAGGCCCAACACCCACCTGCAGGACCGCAGGGAGGCCCACCTGCGAGACAAAAGTAGTTGAAACGCAGCATGCAACTTCTGGAGTTTGTCTGGCCAGAGATGAATACAGAGTCAGGCCAGGATAATCCAATTTTCTGGAATGAGCCGAAGCAGACTTCAGGTAGTATAGAAAGCCAACTGAAAACTGAGGTCTGAATAGCGAGCTACGTCGCCCCTCAGGGTAGCCGAGGACTCAGCTCACAGAAGATCATCCAAGCAGCCCAGGACCGTAATCCCCTGCATACGTAACCACGCCAGAACTGGGGCCAACACCTTTGTGAGTATGCGAGGGGTGGAGGCGAGACCAAAAGTCAACACTGCAAGATGAAAATGCTCTTTTCCCACAGTAAAACGGAGGAAGTGTTGGTGTTGGGCACGTATTGGAGTGCGTAAATAAGCATCCGTGATGTCGACAGAAGCCTGAAAGTCCCCATGATGAAGGGACGCCACCAATGTGTGGATGGACTCCATTCTGTACCCACTGGAACCGAGACAAGCACACCCTGAAGCAACAGGGCTTGCACAGCCCCAAGGAGAACTGCCAACAATCCGGTGACAGACGCAGGAAAAATCCCTTTTTGGGGTCCAAGGCCGGAACACTAGGACATAGGTGACGGCGCGCCTTCATGCTGAAGGGGCTTTGTCTGTGGGTCTAGGGAGCCCCGCTCTCGGCACGCCAGACCAGGTCCATTGCGTGCCGAGAAGGACCGCATTCGCTACGAGGTCCTTTTCCCCATTTCAGACTGCGGAAGACATTTACACTTCTCTCCTGTGAGACTCGTAACAATGTCATCCAGGGTAGCCTCAAACAGACAATTGCCTTGAAATGATAACCCAGTAAGAGCTTTTTTAGAAACCCAGTCCGCAGACCAACACTTAAGCCCCAATACATGTCTAAGCACTACTGCAGAAACAGAGAGCTTAGTAACCAAGGGAACTGCGTCCAAGAGGCATCGCATACAAACGGCAGCCCCCAGAACAACTGGTCCGCCAACTCAGCGAAAGCAGAGGGAATCTGCTCCCCCTCCAGGTATGTCAGACGGATTATTTAAAAGCCAGAGACTCCTCCCAGAACAGTCTTGTGGTGGAACAGTCCCACAAAGGGATGCTTTGGACACTCCCAGTCTTTACGAACAAATATCCCAAAAAAGGAGGGAGAAGCGAATGCTTTTGCCGTGCGAGACAGTTTATGGGTGCCAAGGGGACCGGCGCCACAGCCACAGCTGCATCCTCCATCTTTAAAGTTTCCCGTGCAGATGTAATAAGGGAGACAACCAGCACCTTCTTGTGCACCACTGCAGTTGTGGAGGAACAACCTCACTGGCAGGACAGGGAGTGTGGCCACCAACCCCGCAAATTGGGCCACATCCACAACGGCAGAGCCAGACATAGGATCAGTCGAGACCGATGAGGCAGGGTCAGGCAGGGGGGCGCCATTTACTACCAAGCGCCACCTGTAAAAACGCAAAGAACACAGGGGGGGGGCGCCGACTGAGACCCCCGCCGCCTTAGTCAACAGAGGCCCCACACAGGGGGGTGCTGACCCAGGCTCCTCACAAGAAGCACCGGCCGAGACCCTGCACTGGGGCGCCAACTGATACCCCGCACAAGGGGCACCATTGGACCCCTAACAGGGGCACTGGCTGAGACTCCGCACAGGGGGCACCATTGAACCCCTCACAGGGGGCACTGGCTGAGACCCCGCACAGGGGGCATCTACCAAGGCTAGATAGCAGCCTGGGTGTGCACATCTTCACCAAACACACCCACATTGTCCTCCAGAGGGAGGGAGGTAGTGAAGGAGAGGCTGGATTGTGAAGCTGTATCCACCCCCTGCAAACTTTTGAACTGAGATAGAACCATTAGAGGCCGATTCTGGACACTTCAAAGGACTATTCTGCAAAAACTAAAGGGCTGAGGAAAAATGCAATGCAGGTATGGGGGTAGCATGTACTACCTATTTTTGCATTCCTATACTTCTCCTTTAACCTCTTTCTGACCGCATAATGCATACATGTGGCAGCAAGACAGGTAGGCTATAATAGATAGATTGCTCTCAAATGGGAACAGCCACAGATGGACCGAAATTCAGCCGGTTCAGAATTTCAATCCATCTATGGCCAGCTTTAGTTGACACTTAGTACATATCTAGTTCTGCGACTTTTGTCAATGCATCTGTCCTGCAGTTGTGGGTTAAGGAATCACATAATGTTTGTTCCATTACTTCGTAGGTTTTTCCCTGAAGTTAATATGCAAAACCAACAAGCTAATATTCCTAATTCCAATTATATCTGTCCTTCTGGCACAACTGCAAAATCATTTGGTGATAATTATAGAACCATTAGATTTGATACAAACAGTGATAATTATGCATGTCCAGCCTTTGTGCTTGTTGCAGCCTGGAGAAATATCAGGGAGCAGGCCTGGAGCATGGCACTAATGATCCGTAAATTGACGCTTTAACCGCTAGCGCGTGATGGCAGAAGAGGCTGTAATGAAGTCTGGAAGCTGAATTGGAATTTTGTAATAAAGCTAAATGTGATAAAATGCATTACAAACTAGGTCTTAGCTTTCAATACACTAGGAGGACTGCCTGACAGCCAACGGCTCGGAACCCTTCCGGTATCAGCAATGGCATGCAATGCCAAGCTGCTTCTAACAAAGCAAACAGAATATTGCATTAAAAAGGGGATCAACTCCAGAGATAAAACGATAATTCTCCCGCTCTACAAGACTCTGGTCCGGCCGCACCTGGATTATTGCTGTCCAGTTCTGGGCACCAGTCCTCAGGAAGGATGTACTGGAAATAGAGCGAGTACAAAGAAGGGCAACAAAGCTAATAAAGGGTATGGAGGATATTCGTTGTGAGCACTGAACTTATTCTCTCTGGAGAAGAGACACTTGAGAGGGGATATGATTTCAATTTACAAATACCGTACTGGTGACCCAACAATAGGGATAAAACTTTTTTGCGGAAGGGAGTTCAACAAGACACGTGGCCACTCATTAAAATTAGAAGAAAAGAGGTTTAACCTTAAAAAACGTAGAGGGTTCTTTACTGTAAGAGCGGCAAGGATGTGGAATCCCCTTCCACAGGCGGTGGTCTCAGTGGGGAGCATCAATGGTTTCAAAAAACGATTAGATAGGCACCTGAACGACCGCAACATACAGGGATATACAATGTAATACTGACATAGAATCACACACATAGGATGGACTTGTGTCTTTTTTCAACCTCACCTACTATGTATCTATTGCAGTTCAGAAGGTATGCATCACAGCCAATGGCTAAAAGGCCCATCAGTATTGTTGTTTAGAAAGTATGTATCAAAACCAGTGACTCCAAGGCCCCCCAGTATTTTAGTTCAAAAGATATGTATGACAGCCAATGGCTAGGAACCCTTCCAGTACTGTAGCTCAGAAGGGGTGCCTGACATCTAATGATTAGAAGGCCCACTGGCATTGTAGTTCAGAAGGTATGTATGACTGCCAATGGCTACAGGGCCCACCGGTATTGCAGTTCAGAAGATATCATCCCCCATTGATAATGTCTTGTATGACGAAAAGCTTCTGGGAAGGCGTGCAGTGATGTCATCGCGTTCAGCGTCTCTGGAAGGAGGAAGGGTTCGTTTTTGTATATGCCGGCCGGCGTCCTGTGCTTACTCCATTGGAGTTTTCTTATGCGCTTTTTACTCTATTCAAATGTGAGTACTTTTTATCAATAAAATACTCAAGAGATGTTTTAAAACTTTATTATGCTATGGTCTGCCTTCTTTCTCCTCTGGCCACATTTGGATGCACCGCTGAGTGCTACTCTCCGGATCTGATTTCCACACTTTGCCTGGTCTGAGGTCTTGTGTCCACTGTGAGTGGCAGACGCTGGGAGATCGTTTGTTTGACGTCCGTTCCCCTCTGGAAGTCAGGATTCCTGTATGGGCTCAGTTTGATTGGCTTTATTTTGCCTACCATCTGGTAAGGAGATTTTATACTGGTGGCGGCACTTTCGTGTGGTGTGGAGCACAGCGGTGCGATAAGAAATTTAACCTGGAGTGCCTGGTCCCCAGGAATAGGAAGCCATATCTTAGGACGGCATTCAACTCTTGAACTGTTTTATATATGTATTTTTTACAGGTTGATTCACACATGGTCCAGTGTGTGATTACAATATAGGACTTTCTTGTCACATGTTGCTATTGCTAACCACTCAGTTATTCATCATTATTACCTCCAGATTTTATTGTCTATATTTGAATTGGTGTGTATATACATCTTCATCTTTTACCTACGGGTCATATATCAGCAGTTCTTAGGTGGACTGTTTGTTATTTCTTTATAGGCATTTAGTTAATTTACCTGGCGCAGTTTTTTCTTTTCTATATTGTACTGTGTTTATCCCACTATTCTGCAGCCGGGTTAGATATTATACTTTTTATTTATTACTTTTTATTGTGGTACCCACATTTTTGTCCCTCCCCCTTATCCCCCTCCTCCTATCCCATTGGGTTAGCGCAGTTTTTCTTGTTTACAAGTTCAGAAGATATGCCTGACAGCCAATTGCCAAGCAGTCCACTGGTATTGTGGTTCATAAGGTAAATCTTACAGCACATATTCAGACCAGGCTGAATGTGGCCCTCCCACCCAGTTTAGCCAGATTGTGGCTCTCACTTGTAAAACACAGAAGCGTTGCATTCTAGCAACTTCCGGATGGAACTAAACCCTGCACTGTGGTACACGGCGCAGCCCTAAACCCTGCACTGTGGTACACGGCGCAGCCCTAAACCCTGCACTGTGGTACACGGCGCAGCCCTAAACCCTGCACTGTGGTACACGGCGCAGCCCTAAACCCTGCACTGTGGTACACGGCGCAGCCCTAAACCCTGCACTGTGGTACACGGCGCAGCCCTAAACCCTGCACTGTGGTACACGGCGCAGCCCTAAACCCTGCACTGTGGTACACGGTGCAGCCCTAAACCCTGCCCTGTGTACACAGCGCACCCCTAAACCCTGCCCTGTGTACACAGCGCACCCCTGAACTCTGCCCCGTGTACACAGCACACCCCTGAACTCTGCCCCGTGTACACAGCACACCTCTGAACTCTGCCCCGTGTACACAGCACACCTCTGAACTCTGCCCCGTGTACACAGCACACCTCTGAACTCTGCCCCGTGTACACAGCACACCTCTGAACTCTGCACCGTGTACACAGCACACCTCTGAACTCTGCACCGTGTACACAGCACACCTCTGAACTCTGCACCGTGTACACAGCACACCTCTGAACTCTGCACCGTGTACACAGCACACCTCTGAACTCTGCACCGTGTACACAGCACACCTCTGAACTCTGCACCGTGTACACAGCACACCTCTGAACTCTGCACCGTGTACACAGCACACCTCTGAACTCTGCACCGTGTACACAGCACACCTCTGAACTCTGCACCGTGTACACAGCACACCTCTGAACTCTGCACCGTGTACACAGCACACCTCTGAACTCTGCACCGTGTACACAGCACACCTCTGAACTCTGCACCGTGTACACAGCACACCTCTGAACTCTGCACCATGTACACAGCACACCTCTGAACTCTGCACCGTGTACACAGCACACCTCTGAACTCTGCACCGTGTACACAGCACACCTCTGAACTCTGCACTGTGTACACAGCACACCTCTGAACTCTGCTAGCGTACTCCTTAAATCTGCACTCCTGAATAATAAGAATAAATCCATAGTCTTACAAATACAACCGGCCCTTTGAGAGAAAACATACTGCTGATGCAGCCAGTGAAGAAATAGAGTTTGAAAACCCTGCCTTACAACCAATAGCTAGGTAATACACACGTATTACAGTTCATATGATATTCATGACAGCCCATGGCTAGAAGGTGCATTGGTATTGTATTTCGTTAGGTATGCCTGACAGCCAATGGCTAGGAGGTTGATAACATAGTTCAGAAGGGATGCCCGATGACCAATGGCTCGGAGGCCACCGGTATTGCAGTTCAGGAAGAACAAGAGTTTTCAACCTTAAAGTGTTAGTTTACCTAGTTTACATTTTTTTCGGTAAAGGTGAACACGGGAAACCCTCCTCAACCTCTGGTCCTTGCTGTACTTCTCACTGGGGTTACCGAGCTGTCAGCGCCCCTGCAGCTTCTCCAGTGGTTTGGGGTGGGAGGGTGTCCGATATTAGTTCACCTTTAAATTTTTTCTGTGAAGTTGAACTAACACTTTAAAGTGTATGTAAATAGCTTTTTGGATAGAGGGGAAGGATTAGACCCTCTGCCAAGTTTTTATTGCAGATTGTGTCCTAGCTGGGGGAACCCAATCCTCAATTTCTCCTGTCCACTGTATCCAAGACAGAAAGCAAGAAAACAAAATCATACATTTTAGAGTTCTCATCAGAGCGAAAGGCGAGGGTAGATCTTCCAATTGGGACAAATGTTCCACAGACAACTAAAATTGGCATTCCCCTGGGCACTTTGGGGAGATTTCCTCATAATTTCTATTGCATCTCTAAAACTGAAAAGGGAAATCCCAGCAGGACACCAGAAGAAAAAAGTAACCTGATAGTGTAGGGAACAGTTGAAACCCCTAATATAATGCACTAAATACATCTCATCTTACTGGAGGGATCTCTCCTCATTTCCTTTCCTGATGAAAAATACTTCTCAGTGGCAAGAAGTGAAAGAAAATCTCCAGGAAGTAAAGGCCCCAGTGGGACACACATGGCAATTTTTTTTTTTGTTTGCTAGGGGTTATTGTTCTCCTTTAGGCCCCTTTTGTCCGTTTTTTCATCCATCCGTTGACAGATGAAAAACAGACATCAATTCATTCCTGCAATCGCTAATAATCCGTTTTTTTTTTTTGAATGGATGAAAGCCCTATTTTTTTTTATCCGTCAAAAAAATGGAACAGACAAAAATGATGTTAGCGGACGACATCCGCTTAAATCCGATTCGCTTTTAAACCCTTCCCACAGCCCCCCCCCCCTTTGACCACTTGAGCACCCAGCCTCGTTTTGAGATTTGTTGTTTACAAGTTAAAATAAGTTTTATTTGCTAGAAAATTACTAGAAAACCCACACATTATACATTTTTTTTTCTAACACCATACAGAATAAAATGGCGGCCGTTGCAATA
Source organism: Lithobates sylvaticus (assembly GCA_028564925.1). Lineage (NCBI taxonomy): Eukaryota > Metazoa > Chordata > Amphibia > Anura > Ranidae > Lithobates > Lithobates sylvaticus. The sequence continues at coordinate 32,226,503 of CM053031.1, forward strand.
CTTTGTCACATCGTATTTGCGCAGCGGCCTTACAAGCGCAGTTTTTTTGTAAAAAAAATACACTTTTTTTAATTAAAAAAAATAAGACAACAGTAAAGTTAGCCCAATTTTTTTTTTTATATTGTGAAAGATAATGTTACGCCGAGTAAATTGATACCCAACATGTCACGCTTCAAAATTGCGTATGCTAGTGGAATGGCGACAAACTTTTACCCATAAAAATCTCCATTAGGTGATGTTAAAAAAATTCTACAGGTTGCATGTTTTGAGTTACAGATGAGGTCTAGGGCTAGAATTATTGCTCTCGCTCTACCGATCGCGGTGATACCTCACGTGTGTGGTTTGAACACCGTTTTCATATGCGGGCGCTACTTATGTATGCATTCGCTTCTGCGCGCGAGCTTTACTTTTTATTTTTACACTGTTCTTTAAAAAAAAAAAGTGTCACTTTTATTCCTATTAAGAGGAATGTAAACATCCCTTGTAATAGAAAAAAAAGCATGACAGGACCTCTTAAATATGAGATCTGGGGTCAGAAGATCTCGTATTTATCCTAAAGGTATCAGATAGGGTGCCTGAGCACTTGCAACGTAAACTGCGGCATATTTCCCCAACCTGGGAAGCCCAGGTGCTGTGTCTATCCTACCAAGGAAATAAATGGCTGTGTGCGGCTGTATTCTGTAGTATATGGGAAATAGAAAAAAATTAGTAATATTGTACTAGGCCTGTACACCAGGGGTAGGCAACCTGGGGCCCTTGCAGTCTTACCATGCCTCTGGGAGTAATTGTACCTGCCAGCCTTGCAATGCCTCATGGGAAATGTAGTTCCACAACAGCTGGAGGGGCCCAGGTTGCCTACCCCTGCTGTACACTATACTAGTATTTACTTGAGTACTGGCATATTCGCATGATTTGTTTCTTTCTCCAACCTGAGGAACTATGTAAAACTGACAGGAATTCTAACCACTCTATTCTATAAAAAATAGCCTTGGCTAGAGATAAACTTAATATAGACCCATTCACACTTGCGATTGGGGCCAGTAGCAATTACATGCAGCAAATCCAGTGGGTGATTACCTGTGACTGATCGTCCCTGGATAGAGACTGAGTGCGGGAGATTTACTAAAATTGGCGCACTCTGGTGCAGCTGTGCATGGTAGCCAATGAACTTCTAACTTCAGCTTGTTCAATTAAATCTGGAAGCCGATTGGCTTTTCTATACATAGCTACACCAGATTTTGCATGCTCCAGTTTTAGTAAGTTCCTCCCTCTGCATCCAGGGCTGATCACTGGTGTGTAATTACTCCATGAGTGACTAAATTCAAGCAGCTGCAATTAGCTGTAGGTGGTGTCAGTGGCCCGCAGCTAATCGCCAGGAAACCCCTGGTTGTGTCTCCTGCGTGTAATTGCTAATGGCCCCATTCGTAGATGTGAACGGGGCTTACAAATCCACCTTTACATCTCCAGGAAAGCATACAATTCCCAAATGCTTCATAGTTTTTACAGCCATTCTCTCTTACCTGGCCCGATGCAGAAGACCTTCTCAAAGTCCGCACAGATGCACATCTGCTTGTAAAGCTGCGGAGATTGGGCCAGATAGGCGCTGGTTTTGAAGTAGGACACAGTGAACACATTGGCTCCTCCTTCACTGGCGGCTGGGAAGACAGGCACAATAGATGGTCATACTACTGGACAGGATGCCACTAAAATTTTACCGTACCCACCAGGCAACAGGAGACTGAGAAAAGCTGGTCATAGTAATGAGATTTACAGCTTCCAATCTGGCAACCATCTCTTGTCTTTGTGCTACCATCAGAAAGTAATCAATTTGCATCTATGCTGGTATGACCATACATAAAGATCCAATAGTTGAATCCACTGGCCAATCATTTTACATACCTGATATGATTTTTGGCGTCTGGATTTCAACAAATCCTTTTTTGCTAAGGGTTTCCCGGAATAGCTGACACACTCCAGACTGCAGGCCGAACACCGCTTGACTGGTGGCTGTCTGTAGAACAAACTCAATATCACATATACGAACTTCGGATACAGCAGTACCATAATCAAATATTTGATTACAGCAAGAGTTATTTACAGTGCATATCTCGGTTTTTACCCTCCAGATCAGCCTTTCTCAACTAGGGTTCCTCCACAGCAGTGGCCTCCTAAATGTGGCCCTTTGCCTTTATCCAGCCCTTTGGTCACCATTCCTACCACCAAAACAATCCCTTTCACTGACAACAATGACGAGGCACCATTCCTTCTACTAACATCAACGATGGGGGGGGGGGGGGGGGGGGGGGCTATTCCTCCCACTGGCCCCAACGATCAAGCACTATTTCTTCCACTGACACTAACAATGGGGCACTATTCCTCTCATTGACACCAGTAATAAGGCACGATTCCCCACAATGACACCAAAAATGGGGCACTATTACCACTACTGACACCAATGATGGGACACTATTCCTCCCACCAATACCAATAATAATGAGGTTTTATATGGATTTAGCTACTTGTTGTGCATCATACCAGGAAGTGGAGGCTAGCCATTCCTTTTGTTTACCAAGCTTGTAGGATTCCTTGGCTTTAATGACCATCATACCTAGTAGGATCGTTATACCTAGGGGGACTAACGCTACCTGGTGTGATCTCTTTGCATGATTTTATTTAGTCATCTTCCTTACGATTTTGGGGTGCTTTTTTGTTGAGGTGCTTCTTTACAGGACCATGTGTCATAACCGATGGAAGTTATACTGTTGGACGACATACTTCTGTACATCTTTGCATATATTTCTGAACAACTTGCAGACTATCATTGATATTTAGCCATTATCCTGAAGCTACCACATATTACACTTAATACGAGAAACTGCATCCTGAGGACGCTTTATGCTAAGCGAAACGTGTTGATCTACTTGTCTTCGCCTGCATCTTTAATGATATGTGTACCCCTTCTGTGACTGGATTGTAGTCAATATGATGTGATTTTTATAATAGGTGTGGATTTTAATGCATTAATAAAATTGCATATCCTTTTTTAATTTTTTTTTCTATTGTTTGAGATTGTGGCACATACAAATCGCCTTGTCCCACTGTTTCATTTGTAGAGCGATGGGATGTCTTCATTAAATAATGAGGCACTATTCCTCCTCCCAGTGACCACAGGCACAATGTAATTTTCTTACCCCCAATGACAACCGAGCCTGAGCCATTATTTACTTCCTGTGACGCAGGACGTTTCCTACTCTCACTGGCCACAGCCAGGCACCCAGGGGCGGACTGACCCATCGGTCATTCGGTCACCGCCCGAGGACCCGGAGCCATTAGGGGCCCGTGCCCCGCCCAACGAGAGGCCCCTTGAAGCGGCTGTAATAATACCGCTAACGGCACGCTGCTTCCCGCCGGTCCCTCCTTCCCCCCCGTCAATCGCAGGTGCTTGCACTGTACGCGACATCACCTAGGATGGACGAGAAGAGAGGAGGGGCCTGCGGGGAGCAGCGCGCTGTTAGAAGTATTATTACAGGCTCCCCCCACAGTGTCCCCCTGAGTGCTCCCCCACCCACAGTGTCCCTGTGTGCTCTCCCCCCACAGTGTCCCTGTGTGCTCTCCCTCCACAGTGTCCCTGTGTGCTCTCCCCTCCACAGTGTCCCTGTGTGCTCTCCCCTCCACAGTGTCCCTGTGTGCTCTCCCCTCCACAGTGTCCCTGTGTGCTCTCCCCTCCACAGTGTCCCTGTGTGCTCTCCCCTCCACAGTGTCCCTGTGTGCTCTCCCCTCCACAGTGTCCCTGTGTGCTCTCCCTCCACAGTGTCCCTGTGTGCTCTCCCTCCACAGTGTCCCTGTGTGCTCTCCCCTCCACAGTGTCCCTGTGTGCTCTCCCCCCACAGTGTCCCTGTGTGCTCTCCCCTCCACAGTGTCCCTGTGTGCTCTCCCCTCCACAGTGTCCCTGTGTGCTCACCCCTCCAGTGTCCCTGTGTGCTCTCCCCTCCACAGTGTCCCTGTGTGCTCTCCCCTCCACAGTGTCCCTGTGTGCTCTCCCCTCCACAGTGTCCCTGTGTGCTCTCCCCTCCAGTGTCCCTGTGTGCTCTCCCCTCCACAGTGTCCCTGTGTGCTCTCCCCTCCAGTGTCCCTGTGTGCTCTCCCTCCAGTGTCCCTGTGTGCTCTCCCCTCCACAGTGTCCCTGTGTGCTCTCCCCTCCACAGTGTCCCACTGTATGCTCCCCCCCCCACAGTGTCCCACTGTATGGTCTACCCCTCCCCCCAGTGTTCCCCCACAGTGTTCCCCTGTGTGCTCCCCCCCACCAGTGTCCCACTGTGTGTGCCCCCCCCCACAGTGTGTGTGCTCCCCCCCAGTGTCCCCCTGTGTGCCCCCCCCCCACAGTGTCCCCCCTGTGTGCTCCCCCCCACAGTGTCCCCCTGTGTGCCCCCCCCCCCCACAGTGTCCCCCTGTGTGATCTCCCCCCCACAGTGTCCCCCTGTGTGCTCTCCCCCCCACAGTGTCCCCCTGTGTGCTCTCCCCCCACAGTGTCCCCCTGTGTGCTCTCCCCCCCCCCCAGTGTCTCCCTGTGTGCCCCCCCACAGTGTCTCCCTGTGTGCCCCCCCCCCAGTGTCTCCCTGTGTGCCCCCCCCAGTGTCTCCCTGTGTGCCCCCCCCCCAGTGTCTCCCTGTGTGCCCCCCGTGTCTCCCTGTGTGCCCCCCCCAGTGTCTCCCTGTGTGCCCCCCCCCCCAGTGTCTCCCTGTGTGCCCCCCCCCCCAGTGTCTCCCTGTGTGCCCCCCCCCCCAGTGTCTCCCTGTGTGCCCCCCCCCAGTGTCTCCCTGTGTGCCCCCCCCCACAGTTTCTCCCTGTGTGCTCCCCCCAGTGTCTCCCTGTGTGCTCCCCCCAGTGTCTCCCTGTGTGCTCCCCCCACAGTGTCCCCCTGTGTGCTCTCCACCCCCACAGTGTCCCCCCTGTGTGTGCTCCACCCCCAGTGTCCCCCTGTGTGCTTTCCCCCCCACAGTGTCCCCCTGTGTGCTTCCCCCCCACAGTGTCCCCCTGTGTGCTTCCCCCCCACAGTGTCCCCCTGTGTGCTTCCCCCCCACAATGTCCCCCTGTATGCTTCCCCCCCACAGTGTCCCCCTGTGTGCTTTCTACCCCTCCCCCCAGTGTTCCCCCACAGTGTTCCCCTGTGTGCTCCCCCCCACCAGTGTCCCACTGTGTGTGCCCCCCCCCCACAGTGTGTGTGCTCCCCCCCAGTGTCCCCCTGTGTGCCCCCCCCCCACAGTGTCCCCCCTGTGTGCTCCCCCCCCACAGTGTCCCCCTGTGTGCCCCCCCCCACAGTGTCCCCCTGTGTGATCTCCCCCCCACAGTGTCCCCCTGTGTGCTCTCCCCCCCACAGTGTCCCCCTGTGTGCTCTCCCCCCACAGTGTCCCCCTGTGTGCTCTCCCCCCCCCCAGTGTCTCCCTGTGTGCCCCCCCACAGTGTCTCCCTGTGTGCCCCCCCCAGTGTCTCCCTGTGTGCCCCCCCCCAGTGTCTCCCTGTGTGCCCCCCCAGTGTCTCCCTGTGTGCCCCCCCCAGTGTCTCCCTGTGTGCCCCCCCCCAGTGTCTCCCTGTGTGCCCCCCCCCAGTGTCTCCCTGTGTGCCCCCCCCCAGTGTCTCCCTGTGTGCCCCCCCCAGTGTCTCCCTGTGTGCCCCCCCCCCAGTGTCTCCCTGTGTGCCCCCCCCAGTGTCTCCCTGTGTGCCCCCCCCAGTGTCTCCCTGTGTGCCCCCCCCCACAGTTTCTCCCTGTGTGCTCCCCCCACAGTGTCCCCCTGTGTGCTCTCCACCCCCCCACAGTGTCCCCTGTGTGCTCTCCACCCCCACAGTGTCCCCCCTGTGTGTGCTCCACCCCCAGTGTCCCCCTGTGTGCTTTCCCCCCCACAGTGTCCCCCTGTGTGCTTCCCCCCCACAGTGTCCCCCTGTGTGCTTCCCCCCCACAGTGTCCCCCTGTGTGCTTCCCCCCCACAATGTCCCCCTGTATGCTTCCCCCCCACAGTGTCCCCCTGTGTGCTTTCCCCCCCCACAGTGTCCCCCTGTGTGCTTTCCCCCCCACAGTGTCCCCCTGTGTGTTCCCCCCCCCCCCCCCACAGTGTCCCCCTGTGTGTTCCCCCCCAGTATCCTCCTGTGTACTCTCCCCCCCCCCCCAGTGTCTCCCTGTGTGCCCCCCCCCATGTCCCCCTGTGCAGGTGTGGCTTGGGACGCAGGGGGCCCCATGATCTTCCTTTGCCCGGGGGCCCAATTAGTTGTCAGTCCGCCCCTGCTGGCACCCCTAAAGTCTAAATGACAGAAAGTTGGCCCTTTATTTAGAAAGTTTGGTGACCCCCCCCCCCGCTCCAGAGGTTTCCAGAGAAGTGACTTCTGCATCTTAGATGAGTAACCACTGACACCAATGATCTTTTTAGATATCTATAAGTAGGGAATTATTTCTAATCACCACAAATATAAGGAGCATTCTTCCCTGTGACTTTCACAGCAATGAGCTGTAGATATAGATTTGGTAGGGGTTCCCTGAACTGCAAAAGTTATTTCAAGGGTTCTTCCAGTTTAAAGAGGCTGAGAAAGGCTGCTCTAGACAAACAATGCCGCGGCTGGACATTAGGTGGCAGTAAATATCTTGGTAACGCATGCACAAGTCCATGGTGGCAAACCTAAAATCATGTTCACTTTGGCTTCATCTCTAGCTGAAGATTAAGACATCAAAACCAGATAACAGCAGGGAAAGTTCCCAACTTGTAAGACAGACGTGCAAATAAAAAAAGAAAACAAAAAAAAAAACTGTTTCCATGGACGTCAGAAATGATCAAGTTCCCTATTTTGGAGGTTACTGGGCATCACACACATCAGACAGTATCTCAGTAATGCACATGATGTAACCTTGTGATAGTAAGATCAGAACAGATCTCTGGAAACAGAACAAACATAACAAAATAAATTAAAGCAGTAGTAAACTCCTGTATAAAAAAAAAAAAAGGTTTCCACCTACAAAGCAATATCATAGTGTACTAGTATGCCCCACATATTAGCACATTTTGAAAGACTTCCCTTAAAATGAAGCCCTAAAGCGATGCAATTTCATTGCTGCAGAGGCTTCATCTTTACCCGGTCTTGCTTCCAGGTTTGGGGACTCCGGCTGTCTGATTGGCTGAGCCCTGATGTCGCACACGCGCTGGAGTCTCGGCCACAGCCCTGAAGAAACGGTACGGGTATGCCGTTCCTTCAGAGCGCATGCGCCGGTGATGTCATCGGATGCTGCTCGCTAGAATATCTCCTGATAGGTGCACCTTTAGGGACATTTTACCTACAGGTGAGCTTTATTATAAGCTAACACGTAGGTTAAACTTCAGTTCACTCCAATCCAAACAGCACCGACAGTCCCACTCCCGGCTTACCTTGATCCCGCTCCCCAAACCCGCACATGGGCACCACTGCTCCCTTTGCACCATGACATCACACAACACGCTCAAGCACCGCCTCCGCCAGATCCCCCCCCCCCCCATGGGTACCGCCTGGAAACACTGTAGTAGGCATTCGGATGGTCTAAGCCGCTTCTGGACCGGAGCTGCGCACGCACAGTTCCGAGCGTCACAGCCATATTTTTTACTGGCAGGAGAAAATTGCCCTTTTTTTACTGGCTGCCAGTAAAAATACTGACGGTTGGCAATACTGGTGTGAGCCAACCTCCTATCAAAGTCTACTGGTGCAGTTTTGCTTCCAACAATGCTATATTTTGCATGACTTGTTCTGTCAATGCATTTAATCCACTGAGAATGGCTTAAGAACGTGGAACTGTCTGAAGGAGTCCATAGCTATTACGGCATTGCTGAACAGCTGGCATGAGCTAAACAATGTTAGCCAATCCTAGAACAAACGCTCATGCGCATTTATGTAAACTTGCACCTTTATAATGACCGGCACAGTGGCTTGGCGGATAGCACTGCTGCTTTGGAGCACCGGTGTCCTGGAGGACACTACCTGCATGGAGTTTGCATGTTATCCCTGTACTTGCATGAGTTTCCGTATGGTACTCCGGTTTCCTCCCACACTCCAAAGACATGCTGGTAAGATAATTGGCCCCCGTCTAAAATTGGCCCTAGTATGTATATGCTGAAGCACATATATGGGAGCAGTTTTACCTGCCAAAGGATTTGTATTTCTATCAAGTCCTGATCTGCCACCTAGCACAGTCCTGTCTGGCAGTGGAATGGACCTTAAAGAATATTTTACCCCCAACATTTCATATTCCTGACGTGTGCCTGCTGTACAATGTACTTGTATGAGAAGGTCTCCTGTTTTCTTTGTATTGCCACCTTTGTGTGATAACCCTGGTGTGTTCCTGCCAGTCCCTCTGCTTTCCTATTAAAAACTGACCACACCAAGCAGGAGAGCGCAACATGGTTAGTTCTCTAGTTATGCTGGGAACTCAGCCTGCTTTCCTCCAATGATCAGACTTGTCTGGACACTCCCCCTCGCACAGCCATTCACTGGGATGTTCAGTGTGCTGCTCTTTCTTCTCCCCCAGCTCTCAGTTCTCAGTTGCATAAGGAGCTTAGATGATATGTGATCACTTATAAAACTGTGGGGGGGGGGGGGGGGGTATTTATAACGTTTATATATATATATATAGATAGAGAGAGAGAGAGAGAGAGAGAGAGAGAGAGAGAGAGAGAGAGAGAGAGAGAGAGAGAGAGAGAGAGAGAGAGAGAGAGAGAGAGAGAGAGGGATATAGACTATATCTCTCTCTCTCTTCTTTATCTCTTCTCTCTCCCTCTATATATCTCTCTCTCTCTCTCTCTCTCACAATATATATATATATATATATATATATATATATATATATATATATACACACATACACACACACATATACACTTTTAATTTCTATTTTAAACTGAATGGGTTGTTTTACAATGTGAGGGTTTTCCATATACTTTAGTAATTCTCTGCTGCAGTTTCACTTTCAGGCCCCCTACCCACCCCTTGCCCTATGACTGGACAGTGAAAGGAGAAGCAGCACAGTGATGAGCTTATCCCCGTTTTCTCCTCCAAACAGCATGCTCCTTGTCAGTACAAGAATGGATTGGCTTCTTGAGCTGCTTCTTCCTCCCCCACTCCAGCTTTGCTGTACATGGCCTGCAAATGGCTGGTACCAAGTCAAAATTCAGGTACACTGCTTGCAATTTAAATGATTTGACATATTGAGGAAAACACAATTGTATATATATTTTTTTGATAACTGACAATAATTCAGATACAGGTTAATTAGATGTGTGCATACCTTCAACCATGACCGGTTCTCTTTAACAAACAGCAGTCTTTTACTTTTCTACCTATTTGAGTTATATTGCTTGCCATCAAGCGGTCCACACTGATGTTTCTATGGCGGTGATGCTGTTTAAACTGACTGTGTGGCATCTCAGCTAAACCTAAATCTCCAAATCGGCTTCTATATTTACTTATCAACCACTTGCAGTCTTCCTACCACAGAGATTAGTATTTGTGATGTCAGCTTCACGTAAACTTTCAATTACTAAAGAGGAAAATGAAAGAAGACAAAATTTGGCCGGTGTGGTTAACCAATCACATTCTGAATCAGTCTGCTCTCTTGTCATCCAACCAAAACCACAGGTAACCGTTAGTAAAAGCACAATGAGATGAATTAGGAATAGCTCAAAAATGAAATATGACAGTTAGCCAGTGGGCTAAAAAAAAAAGGGCGTCAGTCCTCAAATACTGATATTTCAGTATTGTTTTGATGTCAACATACATCATCATTTCATATGTACCGCTCAGTGATTCTGGTGAGGGAATTGCTAAACAGGAGTTCAAAGTTTCATCATATGCCACGGCCAATGCAAAGGAGGTCTCCCTCTTCTCGCTGAAGTCTTCATTAAAGCAGAACTTACTGAAAACGCTTCCGTTTGATTTTCCACTACCTACCCGCTCAATGCTTCAGCACTGCCCGCTGCAGGCTCCTCCATCCCTAGATGCCCAGGACAACTTTAACAGCATCAGTTACTTCATTACAACTGCATGACTAATTTGCTCCTAATTTTTACATTAAAAGGATATATATTGGAACACTGCTTTAATAAAAACCCTGCTCTGTATTTATAATAGGTTGACAAGTGGACAAATTGTAAATGTGTAAAATATATATATTTATATACACACATACAGGGCTTTTTTTCCTCAGAGATTAGGTGAAAGTACTCCCCCCTTCTGAGTCACTCCTTGCCTCCGCACCCTACCCACCCCTGAGCACCGTTCCTTGGTCCCACCCATTACCCACCTCTGAGCACCGTCCCTTGGTTCCACCCCTAAGCACCGTCCCTTGGTTCCACCCCTAAGCACCGTCCCTTGGTTCCACCCCTAAGCACCGTCCCTTGGTTCCACCCCTAAGCACCGTCCCTTGGTTCCACCCCTAAGCACCGTCCCTTGGTTCCACACCTAAGCACCGTCCCTTGGTTCCACCCCTAAGCACCGTCCCTTGGTTCCACCCCTAAGCACCGTCCCTTGGTTCCACCCCTAAGCACCGTCCCTTGGTTCCACCCCTAAGCCCCGTCCCTTGGTTCCACCCCTAAGCCCCGTCCCTTGGTTCCACCCCTAAGCCCCGTCCCTTGGTTCCACCCCTAAGCCTCGTCCCTTGGTTCCACCCCTAAGCACCGTCCCTTGGTTCCACCCCTAAGCACCGTCCCTTGGTTCCACCCCTAAGCCCCGTCCCTTGGTTCCACCCCTAAGCCCCGTCCCTTGGTTCCACCCCTAAGCCCCGTCCCTTGGTTCCACCCCTAAGCACCGTCCCTTGGTTCCACCCCTAAGCACCGTCCCTTGGTTCCACCCCTAAGCACCGTCCCTTGGTTCCACCCCTAAGCACCGTCCCTTGGTTCCACCCCTAAGCACCGTCCCTTGGTTCCACCCCTAAGCACCGTCCCTTGGTTCAACCCCTAAGCACTGTCCCTTGGTTCCACCCCTCACCCATCCCTAAGCACCATCCCTTGGTTCCACCCCTCACCCATCCCTAAGCACGCATTAAGGTGAAAAAAAAAAAATTACCTTTACAACCCCTTTAATTACAGAAAGTGACAAAGCTTTTGAGACCAAGGAGAGGGGGAGAACTTCCAATAAGGAAGTGACTGCTCTGGGCTTCAACAAAATGGCGGCCTCCAGCAAGAAGAAACCGGAGCCATGCTGGAGGCAGTTTACAGCACACACTAATTTTGTTAGCTCAATTATTAATGTGGTATGTATGTTCTTTTGTTAAAGAACATGAATTGTTCTTATGGATAAAGCCCCGCTTTAGGCACTAGACAGTGCTTTCATCAAGAGCAAAGCACACCAGATAGCTAAAATCTGATGCTGCTCTGGAAATGACACTTCAAGCCTAGAGTGGTCCTTTGTATTAAGTTTTCATCTCCTACCCTACATCCTATATTCCCAATGTGAACAATATCCTGTGACCCTCTTACCTCCATCCTCTATTATACACAAATACTTTGTCGCTATTGTTTGACCTTTGGCTACAATAAGAGGAAAAGGCTGCTTTATCAACCAGCAGCACACAATTATTTGGGATCATTGAGAATCACTTATGGAGGAAATTACTGGAGAAGGAGCTTTCTAAACAGAGTGCAGAGCCAGTATATATTGACCAGGCTATAAACACTCATGAGACCCGGAGAGAGAAGTGTACACACAAGCTTCCCTTCCGTGGAAAGTTTCAGCTCCTGTAACGAGACTCGAGATTCTGTGAGCATACCGCCGCCGGGGGCCCTACGGCAGATGTATGCACTGGAGCAGAACAATACTTCAAAGGAACTGGCGTTTGAGAAAAATAGGAGTTTATTTTGTAGCACGTGCAAATAATAGCAAGTGTCTCCTCTTCCTGTTTACAAGGCAGCCCTGAATCACATTCTCACAGTGGTGGGATGAAAGGTAGGTTAGTCACAGCTGTTGCCGCTATTAAATGATTTAAAAATCAATGCAAGGGGGCCTTGGAGGCGTTTGTGATCTTCTCTTGGCTGTAATACCTTCACTATTCTAAACAGGTTTACTTAGAGCAGGGGTCGGCAACCTCGGCCCTCCAGCTGTTTTGAAACTACAAGTCCCATGAGACATCGCAAGACCCTGACAATCACAGGCATGACTCCTAGAGAGGCATGGTGGGATTTGTAGTTTCACCACAGCTGGAGGGCCAAGGTTGCCTACCCCTGACTTAGTGTGTTACTAAGCCCAGGACCCTGCATTCACTATATTTGGTCTCCCACAGGACATGCCATAGTTTTAGTAAATATAAACTGCTAAATACCTTTTCTCATCAGCTATAAATAGCAGTCTTGTGACTTCTATCAGTGTCTGATCAAAGCTTGTAGGAGGAGTTTGCATTCTCCTCTGATTGTCCTATGAGGTTGCAGGACCCCCGACCCTCTGTCTGGACAGTGCTGATTGGCCCTGTGCTGATTACATTGCACCCTCCACCCCCCCCCCCCCAAAAAAAAAAACTTTCTAGCAATACACACCAAACCGAGCATGTGCAGAGTGACTCCAAGGCTCTGTTCTATCAGAAAATGGCTTGGGGACAGTAAATAAAGGGGAGAATCAGAGAAGACAGGATCAAACAGCCTTTTTACACAATGCAGAGGATTAACTCCTTAGGTTCCATAACCAGCATGCTTTACTGCACAGGAGGAAACAGAAAATGGTGGCATACCATAGACTCAAATTCTTGAAAGTCATTTATTGGTCACCATGCCAGATATGAACACAAGGCAGGTTAAGTTGTCTTGTGTTCATGTCTGGCTTGGTGACCAATAAACGACTTTCAAGAATTACAGTCTATGGTATGCCACCATTTTCTGTTTCCGTCTAATGTATCCACAGTGGCGAGCGAAGGTGAGCACCCACAGCGGTCAACCGTTTTCACTAAATGTTCTTGACTCTTAAGAGGCAGGAGAGCCCCATAGAGATAACTGAGGTTTTTCTGGAAGTTGCCATGGGTTTATGTCAGTTTATTAACAAATCACATTTAAAAGAGACACGGTCACTTTGCTCATTCAGGGTAAAGTCACATTGTCTGTGTAAACTTGGATTTGGCTGCTCAATGACCAGGCCATTTTTTGCGAAACGGCACTGCATCGATTTAACTGACAATTGCGCGGTCGTGCGGCGCTGTACCCAAACAAAAAATTGCTGACTTTTTTTCCCCCCACAAATAGAGCCTTCTTTTGGTGGTCTTTGATCATCTCTGCGGTTTTTATTTTTTGCGCTATAATCAAGAAAAAGAGCGACAATTTGGAAAAAAAAACAGGTTTGTACTTTTTTCTATAAAAAATATCCCCAATTTAAAAAACATTTTTTTCCTCAGTTTAGGCCGATGCGTATTCTGCTACATATTTTTGGTAATAAAAATCACAATAAGCGTATAATAATTGGTTTGCGCAAAAGTTATAGCGTCTATAAAATAGGGGATAGATTTATGTCATTTTTATTATTACTAGTAATGGCGGCGATCTGCGATTTTTTATCGAGACTGTGACATTATGGTGGGCACATGGCACACTTTTAACACATTTTTGAAACCGTTGACAATTTTACAGCGATCAGAGCTATAAAAATGCACTGATTAGTGTGTAAATGTCACTGGCAGGGAAGGGGTTAACACTAGGGGTTAACTGTGCTCCCTGACTGTGTGTTCTAACTGTGGGGGGGATGGGACTGACTATAGGAGATGACAGATTGTGGTTGCTAGCTATTAGGAACTCATGATCTGCCTCTCCTCTCCACACTGAACAGGGATTTGTGTTTTTACGCACACACGTCCCTGTTCTACCTCTCTCGTGCCCACAATCGCCAGTCACGAGCATCGGCACCCCGACCTGCTATCCCAATTAAAGGTGCCAACGTACAGCTACAATGGCTCAAGGGATCCTGCCGACCTGCCGCAGTATAATAACGGTGGCTGGTTGGCCAGTGGTTAAAAAGTAGCGTTTCGGGGGAATAGACTCTCCCTTCTTCAGGGCTGTTGCTGCGTAATATTTAATAGGAAGAATTCCCATGAATGGTTATGTTAAATTAAGGTTTCAGAGGCCAGGAAGCCGGCTTTAGTGCCTATACAACTGAAGCCGGCATCCTAGTTTCTGAAACCTTGATCCAATATAACCATTCATGGGAATTCTTCTCAATAAATAGTACGCAACAGCCCTGAGGAAGAGGGAGTCTATTCCCCCAAAACGCATCGTCTTGATGTACATATTGGTACTTTTTAATAAACGCCTATGAACCATACCTTAGAAGTTGCACTTCTCTGGACACTGGCCGCGCCTTTCCTTTTATCCAAGTCTACATGCTGAAACAACCGTAAGGTCACACAGAAAAGGCAGCAGCCCAATGCCCAAGAGGGCCCAACGCCACCATCCATCACTGGGCACAATTCATCCATGGGCACTATCCACCGGAACCATTCCTTCCTTTTTGCCCACACGAATATCCATCCAGGACCAGTGAACAAACCAGTCAGTCGAGCGTGGTCTCCAACACAAGATAGATATTGTCTGTCTAAAGGACCCCTCCATGAAAGCTAATGATCCTAATCTTGACAGCAGCCCCCCTCAGCTCCTCCTATTGCCCCAGCCTCCAAAAATACCTGGCATTTCCAGGTATAGTGGCGCATGTAACCTCCTTCAATGGGTCAGTGCTTGGGTCCAACAGTCACTACGCCCGAGCACTCCCACATTAAAGGGGCAAAGTACGTCACCACTTCACTCCCAAGCTGCCACTGGGGTTTCCAGTGCCAGCTTTGATGGGGAGAGCAGGAAAGGTGAATATCAATGCATCGGGTGGGGGAACGAGGCAGTCCCCTTTCCATAGACATCACCACTTTGACCAGACTATGCAAGGTGACAGTGCCTCTTTAAAGTTACCTTGTCATGAAAAAGTAAGGTGGCTGCCACTGCTGGCCTCCTTTTAAGAGGGCTAGTTGCCTGGCTATTATACCGACACTTGGGCTTCATTGACCAGTAAAAAAATCTTGCAGATCAGAAACTCTTTTCTGCATTTTTGGCTCAGACAAATGACTCAAAGGATTGAGGCCAAAGGGTTGAACAGGACAGCCAGGCGACTAGCAGTTTTAGAAAGAGATCGCAAAAGAGATTTACACAGTAATAACTTTAATTCCTTAACCTCTTGCTGACCTGCTCAAGGTAGATGTGCTGTGAGCAGGCGGCACAACCAGGCACCATGACAGAACCGCACGTTGCGGTGTACTCCCTGGTTCGGCGGCGGCGCACTTCTCCTGCTGACCCGCCCTGTGACTGGACACAGCACCAGTTTCTCAGCAGGGTGCAGCCAATGATTATGGCTGTACACCTGCTGATTGGCTGTGGGTAATCACAGCACAGAGTTCTGTGCTGGCAAGCACACAAAACTCTGTTCACAGACAGCAGTCGGTTTCAGAGTGGATTTCAGGGAGGAAATGCAGACAGACCCGTTAGCAAAAGCAGCACACATTACACATTGCTAGGCACACAGTTAACCCCTTGATTGCCCCTTGAAGTTACCTCTTCCCTGCCAGTGTCATTAGTACAGCATTATCACTGTATTAGTGTCACTAGCGACTTCAGCGTTAGTTAGCACTAGATTGCCCGCCACACTATAGGTCGCTGATTACAGACATTACTAGTATAGAGTCTGTACAGATCAGTATCTGGATAACAATCAGAACTATACTTGTGTCCCCAAAAATGCTGTTTGGTTTTTACCAAAGACATGTAGCAGAATGGGCTCGGGGCTACTCGTAACTTCCGAGGAGAAGGTCGTACGTTTGACGGCGGAATCCGGGAGCTACTCATCCCCGCAGTGGGTTATTTCTGCCGGCGCTGACGACTCCGCTATAAAGGGAGTCCATCTGTTCTGGTAAGGACCCACACTTACTCCACATATTGGGACACCCTACCGCCAGGGAATAGGAGCGATTAAATATAGGAATCGGATTGTATGTCCATGTGGATATCCTAGTGAATCACGGACACTGTGGACGCTCTCTGTTTATTTTGGACATTTATCTTACTATTTTTTCTTGCTTTCACCTCCTAGCACGGTGTAAGAATTGTGTATTGGATATATATATATTTTTTCACTTCATATAACTTTTCAATACTCTTTCTTAGCCTACAACATTGAATGTTGTTAGATGTTAGCACTTAGTTTACAGCATTCACAGCTTTTCATTTTTTTCATAGTGTTGCACGGTGTACGATTCTATGTATTTCTACCATATGGTATATCAGCACGGTGTATGATTCTATGTATTTCTATTATATGTCATAGCAACACGATTGGTAGTGCTCACAGCACCTGGTTTCAGTGTGTATAATACTAATGTAGCGCAGCAATATTTTATTTTTTTATGTTTCTTTTCCATAGTGGTATTTGATGGTGTTTTGCTGCAGCTTTTTTCTTTATTTCTAACACCATTTCTAGCGCAGTATTTATCTATGTAGCAGAATACATTTTGGTCTATGTTTATGAAGAAATTAGATTTTATTGGATAGGTTTTAGAACAAAAGTAGGGCATTTTTTTTTCAGAATTTTCTCTATTTTTTAATTCATAGAATAAAAAAAAAATAAAAAAAAGATTAAAAACCAAGTGGTGATTAAATACCACCATAAGAAAGCTCTATTTGTATGAAGAAAATTATATCAATTCAATTTGGGTACAGTGACGCACGATTGCACAATTGCCAGTTAAAGTAGCGCAGTGCCAAGTATAAAAAAAATGCCCTGGTCATGAAGGTGGTAAAGCTTTCTGGAGGTCAAGTGGTTTATATTTAAAAAACTGAAGCATATCATGCAATTTATGACAAAACAAAAATGAGCATAAAATCTGTGTCTGCCACGAGGTCAGTGCTGGTTACTGAACTAATTTGAACCCCGTGTGTGTTCTCTGTGGGTCATTCTTCTGAAATCATATGAAGGATACATTGGATTGTGATAGGGAGATTGCACAATCGCTGTCTGGGAGGTGGCATGACTTGGACATTTGACTGAGGGATAGACGCTGGCTATGTCTGACCACAGGCTAATCTGTTTATCTCGGGCCAGCAGCTGTTCAGCCTCCTATCTCTTCCTGTCACCGCTGGTACTGCAGATGGCGTTCTCTATCGTGACCACGTATCAAAATATCCATTAGCTGCGGGCGTACTCCCAGCGTTATCACAAAGAGGCAGCACTGACCAACGCTTCCTAGGTAGTGCCATCAGCAGCGATCATGGGAAAATTTCATCAGAACTGCGACTATTAAAGGGTACATAAAATTGAAAGGTACTCTCCAGGGAGGATTGAAAAATTAACCCTTCAAGCGTATTTTCAAATTTGCAGCCCAACTGGACCACCACCTACTTTGTGACATGCCCCCAGTCACATGGTATAGTTTTAAAAACATATACCGTATTTATCGGCGTGTAAACACGCACATCTCCCCCCTTTAAAGTGGAGCTTCACCCGATTTAAACATATAATGTAAAATGTATATACTAACATTCAGCTATCCAAAACAGTATTTTTTTTTTTTTTTTTTTTTTACAGTACTTTTTTTTTTTCTCTGCTGACATGCTGGACTTCCTGTCTTTGTGATCTCGGATATGGGGCGGGGATATTGCGGCTATTTCTCAATATCCCCTATCCGCACTGTCTCCTGGGAGCTTGTGTCATAGTTCCCAGGAGTCAGTGCGGCGGGCTGGCCCGAGTTATCTCGAGATTTAGAATCTATCTGCCATCACAACGGGGCGGGACTTACGAAAGCCGCCGCCCGTTGTGATGGCAACAGGAGCTGCTGACGGCGCTCCTATGTTAATGTTACTGCGCATGCGCGGGATCTTAGCTCGAACGGGCGTTGCATTCTGGGAGATGCACGTCACTGCATCCCGGAAGAGAATGCCTGTGGGCTTCACATGCCCACAGGCAAAATGGAAACGATGGGAATGAATTTTATAAAGCGTTCTTTCAAGCTAAAAAAACAATGGGAAACCGTCTAAAAACGGGACATGTAAGTAACACGTGTCCAAAGGAATTTGTTTAAAAATGTCACTTAAAAAAAAACCATCAGAGGCAGTGGAGCCCCGCTTTAAAATAGGGGGGAAATTGTGTGTGCGTGTGTGTGTTATACGCAGATATAGGCTGCCCCCGAGGGGAAGGAGGGAAAGAGCGATGCCGAAATAGAGCCGGATCTCCTGTGTACTCGGAGAACACCTTTGGGATGAATTGGAGCGGAGACTGTGAGCCAGGCCTTCTCGTCCAACATCAGTGCCTGACCTCACAAATGCGCTTCTGGAAGAATGGTCAAACATTCCCATAGAGACACTCCTAAACCTTGTGGACAGCCTTCCCAGAAGAGTTAAAGCTGTTATAGCTCCAAAGGGTGGGCCAACTCAATATTGAACCCTACGGACTAAGACGCCATTAAAGTTCATGTGTGTGTGTATATATATATATATATATATATATATATATATAAAGGCAGGTGTCCCAATACTTTTGGTAATATAGTGTATTTACAGAATAAGGTTAAGCTTTTATTCATTCTGTAAATACCAATTTTTTTAAATAACCTTAAAAGTCTCCCCTTCCATTCTTTTGGAATCAGACAGAATGGCTGCAAACGGCCACAAAATAGGGTCACCTTTTTTTTTTTTTTGAGCAACCCCTTAATTCAGAAGAAACTAGTGACATCATCACGGAATATGGGACCTTGTATATCAGAGATGTAACTTGGTATTTAAATACTGAGAAGATGAAGCCTTGCTCAGTCTCAAACAAGACTACTATACAGATCACAGCCAGGACTCTTCAGATGCTATAAGAACATAACATGGAGAAAAGGTACAACTTCAGCAATAGCAGAACCATGCAATTGCCACAGGGGGGCGCTGAAGCAAGAGAGGCCCAAAACAGTCTGGTAACGCGGTGATTTATGAGGTTGCCATGGCCTATGACAAGTACATTTAGATAGTATAGTTTGTGAACCCCAATATAATTTCTATGAAAGCAATCAATATTTTGTATCTC
Organism: Lithobates sylvaticus; assembly: GCA_028564925.1. Taxonomy (NCBI): domain Eukaryota; kingdom Metazoa; phylum Chordata; class Amphibia; order Anura; family Ranidae; genus Lithobates; species Lithobates sylvaticus. The sequence goes on from CM053031.1 coordinate 32,245,574, forward strand.
TAGAGCGGTGGTCTCCAAACTGCTGCACGGGGTGCCAGATGAGGCCATTTTCTTGCTTTTATCTGGCCTTGGGGAACTTTTACATCCACTGAAACCAGCAAAGGGGTATAATCCCCCCCCTCCACCGACACCAATTAAGGGTCACAAATTTCTCCCAACGACACCTGTGGTGGGACACAATTTCTCCCGACGACACCAGTGGTGGGACACAATTTCTCCCGACGACACCAGTGGTGCGACACAATTTCTCCCGACGACACCAGTGGTGGGACACAATTTCTCCCGACGACACCAGTGGTGCGACACAATTTCTCCCGACGACACCAGTGGTGGGACACAATTTCTCCCGACGACACCAGTGGTGGGACACAATTTCTCCCGACGACACCAGTGGTGGGACACAATTTCTCCCGACGACACCAGTGGTGGGACACAATTTCTCCCGACGACACCAGTGGTGGGACACAATTTCTCCCGACGACACCAGTGGTGGGACACAATTTCTCCCGACGACACCAGTGGTGGGACACAATTTCTCCCGACGACACCAGTGGTGGGACACAATTTCTCCCAACGACACCAGTGGTGGGACACAATTTCTCCCAACGACACCAGTGGTGGGACACAATTTCTCCCAACGACACCAGTGGTGGGACACAATTTCTCCCAACGACACCAGTGGTGGGACACAATTTCTCCCAACGACACCAGTGGTGGGACACAATTTCTCCCAACGACACCAGTGGTGGGACACAATTTCTCCCAACGACACCAGTGGTGGGACACAATTTCTCCCAACGACACCAGTGGTGGGACACAATTTCTCCCAACGACACCAGTGGTGGGACACAATTTCTCCCAACGACACCAGTGGTGGGACAAAATTTCTCCCAATGACACCAGTGGTGGGACACGATTTCTCCAAATGACACCAACGATGTGGCAATGTTTTGCCCCACTAACCCCAAGATCTTTTCACCTCACAATGGCCACAGTCCGGCCCTCCTAAATTCTAAAGGACACAAACCTGGCCCTTTGTTTAGAAAATTTGGAGACCCCTTCTCTATAGGAAGTGCCATTAAAATAAAAATGAGGGGGGACTGTGGGGAAGGAGTGAGGAAGCTTCCTGGCATTTCTATGGTGCCCCAAAGAGAAGGACTTTTCAGAGAGCTGCTAATGAACATGACAGGGACTCTAGAAAACGATCCTGTTGTCGAATTTGTCAGCACCTGTTCTAAATTCTTGTTTGTCAGACAAGCACAATAAAAAACGGTTTGGTTTTGCGTGAGCTGGAACTGAATCCTTACCCTTAAATCAATGACTCTATTGTCCAGCCGGGTATCCTGGTTTACAGTAGCTCTTCCTTCCTAAAGTAGAAAAAAACAACAAAGAAAACATACAAAAAAAACATCAAGCAGAGAAACATAATACAGCAGAGAGTGTGGAGTGAATATTCTCAGCGAAGAGTTGCACCATCCTGCTGAGCAACTTTACAAAACACGCCAGAACCCAGATGGAGGAATTATTAAATGTAGTTTATAAATAGCTTTCCCAATGGAAGGTCCTAATGCAAGAATAAAATACTACAAATCATGTTCTAAACTGCTGAAAAGGTTCTATACGCTGAATACAAATATGATCCTCATGTATAAAATGTGTCTGAAGAGAAAGTGCTGCATTACTTCCAGCAATCAATTTCTAAATGCCATTTTTTCCCAGGAAGATCAAATTGTAAAAAAGAAGAAATTTATTGGCACGAGTAACACATAAAACATATAGTATTAAAGCCCAACTCCAGCCCAAAGTCTATTCTAATAAGTTGTGGAAAACATGAGGGAAGGGTTAGAACCTCTGTCATCTTTTTTTTTTTCTCAGATATATAGGGAAAAGGGTAGCGCACAAATTGAAGTCTGATACGCTTTAAAGCGGTAGTAAACCGTTAAAAAAAACCTGCAAGAGAATGGCATAATGTGCTAGTATGCATCGTAGCACAAAGTGGGCTTTACTACGGCTTAAAAAAAACAAAAAAAAAACATACATCTCTTTTAAAGAATCATACCTACCTAGGTAGATGCAACATCAGTCCAATGCTGCATCTGTCCCCCGATGCCTCTAACACTAAGAACTGAGCGATCAAACGACACCAATCGCTCAGTTCTCGCAGCTCCCTGACCAGAAGGCTGGTGACTGTGTCTCTGTCCCCATCCCCCTGAGCTCATTGGAGCGCTGGGCTTTGGAAGGGAGCAGTCGCCTCAGGCTCTCAGCGACTCGCTGAGAGGCTGAGCCGAGTACCATTTCAAGGCATGTGGGAGGATCCCGACTCCATTGTCGCATTCTTGCCTGAGCCTAGACTTGCTTTGTGACATCAGCCCGCTGTCAGATGCAAATAGGTCACAGGGGTGCAGAATGAACTGCACTCCTGTAATCCAGAGTAGTACAGCCAAACAAAGTTTGGTCATACTTCTCCTTTAATGAACATTACCCATAAACTGTAACTCTCTTTTGCTGTGAAAAAAAAAAAAAACATTCCCCTCTGGGTGATCAATGTACATTGCAGGGGTTTTAACTAACTTTATTGCAGAGTCCTACCTTTTGTTAAAAAAATGTGTACCGTATATATACTCGAGTATAAGCCGAGTTTTTCAGCACATTTTTTTTTGTGCTGAAATTGCCCCCCTCGGCTTTTACTCGAGTCAAGCCCCAAATTTGGTGTGCAAACCCAGTGGAAGCAGCACTACAACATATCCAAAGAGGTTCCTAGCACCAAGTGGCCTCGAGATACGGGGCCCCTAAAGTCGGTTCGGAAAATGTCATTCTCTGCTGCAGAAAAGTGCTTGACATTTTCCAAACCGACTTTGGGGGGCCCCGTATCTCAGGGCCACTTGGTGATAGGAACCCCATCTTTGGATATGTTGTAGTGTTGGTTCCACTGGGTTTGCACACGAAATTTGGGTTCCTAGCACCAAGTGGCCCCAAGATACGGGGGGGGGGGGGGCCAAAGTCAGTCAACTGTGTCTATCTGCAGCAATGTCATTTCAGGACCCTTTGGGTCCAGAGACCCCAAATTTTGGCTGCAGATAGGGGGGCATCTAGGAACCCTTAACTACCAAGTTTGAAGTCCGGGGGACCTATGGCTGCAAATGGGCACAGTGAGGCATGCAAATGGGCACAGTGAGGCATGCAAATGGGCACAGTGAGGCATGCATATGGGCATTGTTGTCCCTCTTTTTCCACTTACAGTAGCTGCGCGTTTCTCACCCTAGGCTTATACTCGAGTCAATCCGCTTTCCCAGTTTTTTTGTGGTAAAATTGGGTGCCTCGGCTTATATTCGGGTCGGCTTATACTTGAGTATATACGGTATATTTTTTTTTCACCTTCAAAGTTGTAGGCATGTTGTGTACATCACATGATATACACCCCCCCCCCCCAAAAATGAATTTAATTCCAGGTTGTAATAGAACAAAAATGGGAAAAAAGCAAGTGGCGGAGTGAATACTTTTAATGTATGCCTTAAAATTTAAAATGAATTGTGAAATTTCCATAAAATAATCTTCCAAAACCAGGTTGCACAACCCCGCTGTTTCAAAAGACGAGCCTAGGAGGAAGGATTGCTGCACAGGATCAGGTTGGTAAGGCAATGTGGTCAAATGAAATTTGGAGGAAATTTGCTTTGCAAAACATTCAACAGACATAGCAGAGGAATGTACCCACTATGTTGTCAATCGGCCCCTATGGTCAGAAGGGGAATGGCTGATGTCACAGGAGAACAGGGGGTCATGTTGTTTTGCCTACAAGTGCACACTTTAATCTGTGTTGGCACCGCATGTGGCAGAAGAACTGCATTTTCACTGTGCTGCCACCACTACAGCACCCACAGGAACGGTTACCCAGATCTGGGATTATGGGCAAGAAACCTGTCAACAAATGCTTCAAGTAGGAGCTGGGCCATTCTCTAGTCTAGGTCCTAGTGCAGTGATGGCGAACCTTGGCACCCCAGATGTTTTGAAACTACATTTCCCATGATGCTCAACTACACTGCAGAGTGCATGAGTATCATGGGAAATGTACTTCTGGGGTGCCAAGGTTCGCCATCACTGTTCTAGTGCAACTAAACTCCCTATAATTCAATATTTGCAAAGTAATGTATGCCAAGCTTTATAGACACAAATAGGGGAATGCATTAGCAGTTTCCCAGGACCAGTTTAAAGGATAAGTTCACCTTTTAGAAAAAAAATTATAAATGCAAGTTTTGTATTATGCATTTATAATTGTTTTTCCTTTTGGAGCCTGTAAAGCATTGCACCAACGATCAACAAATCCCTGGTCCATGCAGGTCCCCTTAAAAAAAAAAAAAAAAAAATTAAAGTCAGCAGCTACAAATACTGCAGCTGCTGACTTTTAATAAATCGAAAACTTACCTGTTCCAGGGTCCAGCGATGCCGGGGGAACGAAGCACCGCTAGCCTCCTGATCCACTCGGCGGTGCCGGCATTGCAACTGTGGGCACCCAGCTGTGGCTTCACAGCCGGGCACCCACTGCGCATGCGGTGCCGTGATTGGCCGCACAGTCATCTGGGACACGTGACAGGTCCCAGATGACTGGGGAGCCCTTCCTGCGCCGAGGGGGAAGTGATGTCACCAGCCCAGGCACCGAAGGAGGCAGACTACGAGGGACTCCCTAGCAACAGGCATTTAGAGGTATGTAAAAAAAAAAAGTTTTTTTTCCAATTATTTTTTTTAGGAATTTGAAACATTTTTTTTTTTTTTTTTTTTTTTTTTTTTAGGGGGAAACACCACTTTAAGATCTGTCAGTATATGTGTGTGCCCGTATATCCCATATGGGCAGGCAGATACACTAACAGAAAGAAATCAATTAACTACCACAGTGCTCCACAAAGCCATGGTAGATAATCGAGAACTACAAGCCAACAACCGCAAAGGATGTTGGGGCTTGTAATTCATTCACACGCAGAGCTAACTGAATGAATGACAAGGCCGTGTGGGCAGAGCCCCGCTGATTTAAAAAAGTGACAGCTAGTATGGGGAACTTCTCCCTGCACTGCTGCCACAGGCAGCGGCTGCAGCATCGGAAACATGTTAGAGCTCATGTACACTGCAGCTCCAAAAAAAATAAAAAAAATAAAAAAAAGCAGCTTTTTACAGGTGTTTGAGATTTTATTTCTGCCTATAAAAGCTTGAAGATACTTCTTCTTTGTGCTCTCTCACGTTTTTATTGAGCTTTTTTGAGCATAAGCGTTTTTTTTCACAAACCCTCCTAGATAGGATTTTCTTAACCACTGTATAAACAAAAACGGAAAAGCTGGAACAAACGTTTTTGCGCATTTTCAAGCTTTTTTGAGCTCTTTGGGGCACTAGCTCCTCCCAAAAACACGGGTTTGGTGGGGGGTTTTTTCTGCCTGTAGCATATGCCTGAAAAAAAACCACAGTGTGCATGGACACATTGGCTAACATAGGCAAAAAAAATAAGAGCTCAAAAGCCTGAAGGAGCCGCTTCTTTGAGCGCCTTTAAGCTGCAGTGTGCATGAGCCCTTACATGTTCCACCCTAAAAACGGGAGGAACATGTTACATGATCCCAAAAGTGAACTTATCCTTAAGGCCTAATACACACGGACACACGGACGTTTTAAAAAAACGGGCTGTAACGCTAGTAACAATGCCTGGAAAAAAAAAGCAGCGTTAAAAAACGCGATTTTTTGGCGTCAATGTGCATTCAATGTCGTTTGTAACCCTTAACGCTAAGGCGCATTTAAAAAAAAAAAAAAACATCCCTCTGCTATTTTCCACTCCCAAATTACCCAAAATAAACATTTTTACAGCTTAAAAATGCTGACACTAAATAAAAAAAACATCATTATATCGCTAATGCACGTTTGAGTTTTTTTTCGGTGTCAGCGTCAAAAGAGCTCTAGCGCTGGAGTCTCAGAACGCGCTGGTCCTTTTTACATTGAGTGGCCTTTTAAGCAGCAAACAAAAGCTCAAAAAAGCCGTTGTTAAAACGTCCGTGTGTATGAGGCCTTAAGAGCCGGTTCACACAGGGGCGACTAGTCAGGCGACTTAGCCGCCTGACAAGTCTCGTCCCGTTCTCTACAACGGAACTGTCCTAATAGGAGCGACACAAGTCGCTCTGACTTAGAAAAAGGTTCCTGTACTACTTTGGGGGCGACTTCAGGCAACTTGCATTGACTTCTATACAGAAGTCACTTTGCAAGCCGCCGCTGAAGTCGTGTGCAGGTCGCCTGAGGCAGTTGCTTTTCAAGTCGTGCTGCCTCAGTGTGAACCGGTGTCTTGCCGAGTTGGTTCCCCTGGCGGATTGGTTCCTCTGTGTACTGCGCAGGCGCAGTACGAACGACTAGCCATCTTCCGGAAATGTCCGAACCTAAACAGATGCAGTGAAGTGTACACCGCACAGCTCATTTTGTTTGTTTAAAAAAAATTAAGTTTAAAAAAATACACTCCGAATTCAAAAGAAAAATCCCACAGATAGCACTGTAAAAACACAGCTTTTATATTCTCTCCTCTATATCCACAGCTGAACGATTTGTTTTTCTTTTTCCTTTGCCCCTTGCTTACAGTTATAATAGATACGCCCCTTAGTTAGACTTCCCATCGTCTCGTACAACGACTGCGCGTGCGCAGTGTACACTTCCCTCGCATCTGTTTAGCTTCGGCAATTTTCGGAATTTCGCCGCGCATGCGCAGTACGGATCTACACTAATCCGCCGAGGGGAACCATATCGGCAGAACACCGGCTCTAAAAGGATATGTAAAGGTTTGTTTAAAAAAACAAAACAAAAAAAAAAGACAAACAAACAAAAACAAACAAACAAACAGAAACAAACAAACAGAAACAAACAGAAACAAACAAAAACAAACAAACAAA